>CAJVGC010000582.1:60381412-60637777 GCA_910822075.1 Senecio squalidus | reverse complement strand
TCACTTTCGGGTGACGAAAAAGCTCGATTATTGACAGTCCTTAAGGGTCATAAAATGGCCTTTGCTTGGCGCATATCTGACATACCCGGAATTAGCCCCGATTTTTGCAAACATAGTATAAACTTTTATGATAATGTAAAACCCGTTGTTCAAAGACAACGGCGGCTAAATCCGAATATGACAGATGTCGTTAAAAAGGAAGTTGTGAAGTTGTTGGATGCAGGTATTATCTACCCTATTCCATGGGTTAGCCCCATTCACTGTGTGCCGAAAAAGGGAGGTATGACCGTGGTGATGAACGAGAAGAACGAGCTCGTGCCAACAAGGACAGTTACCGGATGGAGAGTTTGCATTGACTACCGCAAACTGAATGAAGCCACCAGGAAGGACCATTTTCCACTACCGTTCATGGACCAGATGATCGAGAGACTAGCAGGAAATGAGTTCTACTGCTTCTTGGATGGATTCTCAGGATACTTTCAGATCCCCATCGATCCCGAAGATCAAGAAAAGACCACATTCACATGCCCGTTCGGAACCTACGCATATCGGAGGATGTCATTTGGTCTATGCAATGCACCCGCCACTTTTCAACGGTGTATGCTAGCCATTTTTCAAGATATGGTGGAGAAGACAATGGAAGTGTTTATGGATGACTTTTCAGTTTTCGGAGATTCTTTCGACAACTGTTTGAAGAATTTAGATCAGATGTTGGGAAGATGCGAGGAAGCACACTTGGTCCTCAACTGGGAGAAATGCCACTTCATGGTTCGAGAGGGAATCGTATTGGGACACAAAATCTCAAAAGCTGGGATAGAGGTAGACAAAGCGAAGATCGAGGTCATTGCCAAACTACCACCACCGACGAACGAGAAGGCAATTCGGAGCTTTTTGGGACATGCAGGATTTTACCGAAGATTTATCAAGGATTTCTCCAAGATTACTCGTCCTATGACGAGACTCTTAGAGAAGGAGGTAGCTTTCAACTTTTCAGAGGACTGCTTACAAGCTTTCGAGATACTCAAGGACCGGATCACCAATACACCTATTTTGGTAGCACCGGATTGGTCTCAACCTTTCGAGCTAATGTGTGACGCCAGTAATTTCGCAGTGGGAGCTGTTTTGGGGCAACGGATCGATAAACATTTTCGACCTATCTACTTCGCCAGTAAAACACTGAACGAAGCCCAACAGAATTATACCACTACGGAAAAGGAACTTTTGGCCGTTGTATTTGCCTTTGATAAATTCCGCTCATATTTAGTGATGAGCAAAACTATAGTTTTCACGGATCATTCTGCTCTAAATTCCTATTTGCTAAATTAGATGCTAAACCTAGATTAATTCGTTGGATTTTATTGTTGCAGGAATTTGACATCGAGATCAAGGACAAGAAAGGGGCTGAAAATGTCGCTGCGGACCATTTGAGCCGATTGGAGAACCCAAGTTTGGGGGAGTTGAAGGAGGAGGACATAGATGACGCTTTTCCGGGGGAAATGCTGGCCTATATCAGTAACACAGACAGTTACACCCCATGGTTCGCGGACATTGCAAACTATATAGTCGGAAAAGTCATCAACAAAGACCTAACCTATCAACAGAGGAAGAAACTTATTTCGGATGCAAAGTACTACTACTGGGACTCGCCATACTTGTTCCGTAGATGTGCTGATGGAATGGTGCGCATATGTGTATACGGAGAAGAACCTCGCAAAATTTTGAACGAATGCCATCATGGAACCACCGGAGGACATTACGGACCAACGGTAACTGGAAAAAAGGTCTATGATGCAGGATTCTATTGGCCAACCATTTTCAAGGAGGCCTATACTCTCGTAAACACTTGTGACGCATGCCAACGCCAAGGGAATATCACGAAGCGGGACGAAATGCCACAGCAAGGGATCCAAGTTTGTGAAGTCTTCGATATCTGGGGAATCGACTTTATGGGCCCTTTCAAACCCTCAAATAGAAATATTTACATTCTAGTTGCTGTAGATTATGTTTCTAAATGGGTTGAAGCTAAAGCATTACCGACTAACAACGCTAACGTGGTTGTTGATTTTCTTAAAAGTTTATTTTGCAGGTTTGGAGTGCCAAAGGCATTAATCAGTGATCGAGGAAGCCACTTCGCCAACGCTCAGCTTGCAAAAGCTTTGAAAAGATATGGAGTAAATCACCGGTTTGCAACTTCGTATCATCCTCAAACTAGCGGGCAAGTGGAAAATACAAACCGCGCAATCAAAAGAATTTTGGAAAAGACGGTCAACAATAATCCCAATATATGGTCAAGGAAGCTGGAGGACGCATTGTGGGCATTCAGGACGGCGTATAAAACACCAATTGGAACCACCCCGTATCGACTACTCTACGGGAAAACGTGTCATCTTCCGGTGGAAATCGAGCATAAGGCATACTGGGCATTGAAGCTCTGCGACATTGACATAGATTTAGCAAAAGATTTGCGGTTCTTACAACTTCACGAGATGGATGAATTACGGTTACAGGCTTACGAAAGTTCCTGCCTTTACAAGGAAAGAACTAAGGAATTCCACGACCGTAAAATTCGTCGTAAAGAATTCAAGGAGGGCGATAAAGTACTTCTATTTCAATCAAAGTACAAATTCAAGGCTCCTAAATTACGCTCAAAGTGGACAGGACCGTACACCGTCAAACAGGCTTATGCTTCCGGATATGTCGAGTTATGGAGAGAAGGCGGAGAACCATTTATCGTCTCTGGGCAACGAGTTAAACTATACCACGAAGAAGATAATGAAAACGGAATGATGATTGAGGATGGATTCTATCCCATCAACACCTAATCAAGAGGCATATCGAGTCAAGCTAACGACTCGGTCGAAAAATTAGCGCTTCTCGGGAGGCAACCCGGGTTTGTTTTTCTTTTCTTTCGTAGTTAATCTTTCATTTATTTTTACAAAAAAAAAAAAAAAAAATTTCAAAAAAAAAACGAAAATTTGAAGGCAAAAAGTTAAAGTTATTGTTTACACATACTTTTCAATTAGAAAATAATAAATAGTCTACTATTTTTCTATTCCATCGTAACTTTTTTTTTTCCATTTTTAAGTTTAATTTTTATTTCGTCACCTTTTCTTTAGGATTTTTTTTTTAACCTTTTATTTTTAGTTTTTATTTAGCTAGGTATAAAAAAAAAAAAAAAAAAAAAAAAAAAAAAAAAAATTCAAAAATCGAAAAAATGAAAAAAAAAATTCTAAAATTTTGTATTTTTTTTATAAAGTTATTGTTTACCTTTTTCCTCTATTAGACTTTAAAAAAATAGTCTACTATTTTTTTTTATTCCGTCGTAATTTGTAATTTGTAATATTTACTTATTTATTTATTTTTATCTTTACTTTTATTTTTCTTTTTTTTTGTGTGTTTTTAATATTTGTTTTTAGTTTTTCTCTTTTAGTTTTTTTCTTAGATTTGAAGTAAGTTCAACAACCGGTTTTGGGACTAGCATTCAGATCAGTAAAGCATTTTCACCAGAAATATTCGATATCTACAACCGGGTTCTATTTTCTTCTTTTTTTTATTTTTGTATATTATTTTTCTTTTTAGAATTATTTTTGTATAATTTCCCTTAGTTTTGAGTCGTAAACACATTAGGGACAATGTGTTACTTAAGTTTGGGGGGGTCATCGGGAAATTTTACATTTTATTTTTCGACCCTTAGCTTAGTTTCCATCATGTTGAATTGTGTTATTTTTGTACATTTTTGAGTCAGAAAAAACCAGAAAATTCAAAAAAAATTGAAAAATTGAAAAAAACCAAAAAAATATAACGTGTCTAGTCGGTAAATACCTTAAACTTTAAGCATAACCAGACGCATTTTTACCCCACTCAGAAAAATAGTGAGAGTTTGAGCCTATTGAAAGCATTTATTTTTAATGCTACTTTTCGTTTCTTTGAGTGTGCCGATGGGGATGACTTTAGAACTTGACATTGTTATACATTTCGAGACCACATATGAGCAATTGCATGAGGGTAACTTAGTGTGATTTTGGTACAATGATAGGGGCAATTAGGATTAACCCATTTGATTAGCCTTTTCGTTTCTTTTTATATTTTTATATATTTTCCGCCTAACCCTTGTAACACTTATTTTTAGTGTTAGAAACTCTAGTAAACCAATTTGCGCCTAAACCGTTTCGTTTCTAAACACTACTATATTATTTTGTACACTCGCCTTATTTTCGTTTCTTTTTAGATTAAGTCCGAACTTAGATTTTTGATTGCTATTATTATATTAAGTAAAGTGAAGTTTATTAAGGCATGGAAGAAAAGTATCGATTATTATTGCCTTGTATTATTTTGTATTCGGAGAAATAGTAGAGAAAAAAAAATATATATATATATATATATAGAAATAGTTGATTACTAGCCTTTTGAGCATGTGTACTTACCACGAGAAAAGATTATTTTGTAAGGCATGTACTAGGCTGAAAGAAAAAAAAAAGAGCAAAAGTGAAAAAAAAAAAAAAAAAAAAAAAAAAAAAATCGGAAAAACAGAAAAGCGAAAAAAAATTAGTTGTAGATTTCAAGCAAAGTAGTGTATTATGAGTCATGTATTATTTACGATACATGTATATTTGGAGGAAAATAAAAAAAAAAGTATAAGTTGAAGAAATTAAGCAATCCCGTACGTTAGAGATTTTATTTAGTTCGGACTTAATCTAAGTTTGTATTATTTTATTTAACCCGTTTACACTCCAGTATATATTTATTCACATGTCTTTACCTGTAAATTATAACCCGGATAAAAGTCCCCGTTTAGTTGTACCTAGACTCTAGTGGTGGAGAAGTGATACATTATCAAGCCTATGATAGAATATTCACCATGACTGAGCAATTGAGCGATTCTACAGAATACGTTACACACCCTTTTAGATTAGTTTGAGAGTTTGTGTGATTTTACTTCCAATAAAAATCGTGAGGAGTTTGGTTATGTTTATTTTTGGCTTTGATAATTAATTTGAAAACAGTTTTTGCTTGAGGGCAAGCAAAAAGGCAAGTTTGGGGGGATTTGATATCGCATATTTAATAGATATTTCTATGCGATATTGTGTCGGTTTTTCATATTAAACATGATGGATAGGATAGGTTTTTACATTTAATCGTGTGGAAAAGTTGTTTTATCTATTTTATAGGTTTATATGATTGGGAAGTGGAAATGGTGGAAGAAATGAGCTTAAAAGACGAAAAATAGTGAAATATGACGAAGAGAACGTCGCAGTACCACCTCCACCGTTTTGATCATAACTTCTTCATACGATGTCCGATTTAGGTGATTCAAATTGGAGAATGAAGAAGAAAGAGAGAGCTACATTTTGTAAAAATTAGAATATGGAAAAAAGGAACGGGACGCCCGTCACTGCCATCCAGTTGTCATAGTCACTGTATGTAATAAGCCATGGGCATAACACATGCAACGAGCACAGAAGAAAGAGTCATAAGCACAATGATATTGTAATATTCAAAAGGTGTCATAGACACCAACCTAAAATTCAAGAATGTCTTGGACATCTATAACATAGACATCTGACAAAGCTATGAAGCCACATAAATGTTATTGGTCTGATCATCCAATAATACATTATTTTTTCATTTCAAGGTTATATAATGTAAAACCAACACATACAAAATTTATAACAACATACACGAATAGAAAAAACTACAAATGGTAGTCCAAACATATCATATGATAGAAAAGGGCTAAGTCATACAAATGAAATTGTGTTACAAACACAAAGAGAAAATACTAAGGCTTTCGTGAAATGAGAGTAAGGATGTCTGGCGCAGACATATCAAAACTTTCCACGAGTCAGCTCCTGATTGGAAAAGCTCGAGTCTTCAACATACCATTGTCACACAACATATCCCCGTGACCCAATGGATCGTAATAAGGCAGCACTGCAATCCCAACATCAGGGTAAAGAGTCTGCAAGATGTCTCTTATGAAGAAGAAATGCCTATTGGCATCCCAGGGCACATATATCACGTTAGGGTGATTAAGTACGTGATATCGCATATTTAATAGATATTTCTATGCGATATTGTGTCGGTTTTTCATATTAAACATGATGGATAGGATAGGTTTTTACATTTAATCGTGTGGAAAAGTTGTTTTATCTATTTTATAGGTTTATATGATTGGGAAGTGGAAATGGTGGAAGAAATGAGCTTAAAAGACGAAAAATAGTGAAATATGACGAAGAGAACGTCGCAGTACCACCTCCACCGTTTTGATCATAACTTCTTCATACGATGTCCGATTTAGGTGATTCAAATTGGAGAATGAAGAAGAAAGAGAGAGCTACATTTTGTAAAAATTAGAATATGGAAAAAAGGAACGGGACGCCCGTCCTGATAGGGGTACGCCCGTCCCTCGCGAAATTCAGACGCAGCAGATTTTGTTTTAAATAATACAAATGGATAATTACAAGAAAGTCTAAGTCGAGTCGAATACGTTTTCTACACGGTTTTTGCCTATAAATATAAGATCAATTCAGCCAGATTTTTATCCCATTATTATTATTATTCTGAAGCTCTGGAGCTGGTGATTTCGTTTAGAAGCAAGGATTAAGGCTAGGAAGATCATCTTTTCGGCAATCGGCGATTACGACACGTTCGGCAAAACTCTCCGTTTGTTTCTTTTTAGCTTAAAACTATTTTCCAGAATGTTTTCTAACACTTTGTTTGCTGTTTTAGACTTGATTATGAGTTGCTAAACTCTCTTTACGCTTGTTTGAACAACGAATCCTATTTGATGTTTATTTAACGTTTTCGGTTGTTTTATGTTTTTGTGTTTAACCGTCGATCCTTATTTGCTTAAATTTTAATATGTTATTATAGTTGTTTATATATAATTTGTTTAATCAACATTCTAGGTATTCGGAAGGAATCTAGATAGATTAGATAAGTTTTATTAAGTAATCGGTCGGTCTATAATCGATTTAAAATTATTAAGATTCGGAAGGACTTAGTAATAACAACTTAGGTAATTAAATTTAAGTTAGTAGGTCTAAGTATTAAGATTCGGAAGGACTTGATAATTAGAGGAGTTATTCGGAAGGAAACTCTATAAGGTTAAATCACTAAAAACAGGCTTGATACTTATTGCTTGATTATTAATATTTATTAACTGTATTCGGAAGGAACGGTGTAAGTAGAGGTAATTAAAGTTAATAAAAGATTCGGAAGGACTTCTATTATATCTTAGAAGTTGAAACAACAATCGATCTCGTAAAATTAACGGAAAATAGGTGAAGTGTCAAACAAATGTATTCTCTTTATTATTTGATCTAATCAATTACTTTTCGCTCGATTTTAATTAATCACTTTTTTTATTAATTACTTGCAATTTTTGTTACGATAAAAAACCCCCCAAATACTCTTAGTATTATTTATTCGAATATAAAAACAAATTAGTCCCTGCGAACGAACCTATACTTACTATTAAACTATATTACATACGAATAGGTCCACTGCCTATAAGTGTGTAATTGCGTGAAATAGTCGGTTAAATTTAAGACTCGATTTTACACATCAGTACGTGATTAAGCACAATCGCGAAGACATCTAATAAATCCCTTTTAGAAGGAATGGCAGAATCCATACATCCCAACCACATTTTGTCTTCCTTACATCGAGTGAGATGGGTATTCTTCTTAGTCAATCTACCTTTGACCATCCAAGTGTGATGCACACAATACAAATCTAAATGTGTCATGGGCAGAATAGATAGTCAAAAGTGTCATAGACACATTACTTATCCAAATGTCGTAGTACAATGGAAAGAATACTTGTGATGGACACACTCTGAAGGTTCAATTCCCATCAGTTTGAAGTCCATATGTATGCACTTAGCAATCTGGCACCATCCTCCTTCATCCACTTCATGAAAGACCTACTTGTGCAGATACTAAAAAATATCATAGACATTAACTATGCAAAGACATGCCAAGCGTGGAAAAGGCAAGGTCAAACCCAAAGCAAAGCCATTAAATGCATGAAGTTAGGCTTCAAAACTTTATTTTTTAAAACCTAACTGGGGGCATGATAGTGTTAGTAGGGAATAGGCTCGATACATATAGCCTATAAGCCCTAAAAAGCTAACACAACACAGTATAAAAGCTAAGTCCCTTCTACATCAAGGAAAGGCTCTTAGTCCCTTCCACCCCGGCTCCCGGTTCCGGCTCCCGGCCTTCCGGCTCCCGGCCTCTCGGCTCGCGGCCTCCGGCTCCTGGCTCCCGGCCTTCTGGCTCCCTGCCTCTCGGCTCGCGGCCTCCCGGCCTTCCGGCTCTCAGCTCCCGGCTCCTGGCATTCCGGCTCCCGGCCTTCTGGCTCCCGGCCTCTCGGCTCCCGATATCCCGGGTCCGATCTCCTGGCTCCCGGGTTCCTGGTCCTTGACTTCATTGCTGTTCCCTCTAAGCATCGTGCCAGACGGTCTTAAGCTCCTGCCTTAGGATTCAGACCGTTGGCATCATTATGATGACAATAAAGTCACAAACGTTGGAACCCCATGAATAGCATTCAAGAGCCATGATAAGCCTTTATGGCCAACCGTTTCCCATGTTTGGGATTGTTGGGTATAAATACCCTACCCTGATGCAGTTCAAAGGGACGCTAACATTCCATCCTCTCCACACACACAGTATTATCTCACCAGAATACCTACTTGCCGTAGTAATCATATTCCGATCACCTTCTTCAACCAACCACTTGACCACCTTAGGCTCGCCAAGAGCTTGATAGGTTTGCACTGCTTAGCAGGAGGTCAAGAGGTTGAACCCCAAACACCCAAGTTACTGAGCCTGCTACTATTTTCTCAAACAAAAGTCAAAGTCAACGTAAAAGTCAAAATTTGACAATTTGAGAGCTAAAAGTCTTTAGTTTTCTAAATAATAGAGTAAAAATAGCTTTTGAAATAATTTTATAAAAGTTGTCGTAAAATAATTATTTGATGATGATAACGATTTGTAATAAGATGTATTTATCGAAAAGTAGTTTAAACGTTTGTTGTAAATAAATATTATGTCATTTTTGATAGTGTCGACATCCTTGAGTCCAAAGACATTGTTTTAGCATAATATAGTACTTATACATATATGTTTACTAATATGAGTGTTTAGGGTTGTTAAAAGTAATAAAACACGATCTGGGGTTTGGCTGCGGCACACCACCAAGCAAATGCGTCACAACAGATTTATGTAAAAACGAAATTTTCGAGGAACAGACCCTCGGTGCTTCGCACCAAGTGTTGGGTGCTGCGCACTGGACCATTTCCAGTTTTATAAAATTTACGTTTAGCCGAAATCTGATTCGTTTGACGTTTTATGGTAAAAAGGTAAACTGTCCGAAAGTTAAATGGTAAACTGTCCGAAAGTTAAATTAAGTTCAAATAACATTTACCAAGCTTTATATATATGTATGTGTGTGGTTTTACATAATAATATAGTAGTTATGTTAATTTCGGTTAAATTCACATTTTAACATATTGTAGTCCAAATCTCCAAGAATGATAAGTGTTGGTCTAATATATTAACCTAACCTTTTTTCAAGGCTTAAACCGAAAGTAATCATAATAAAGAAAAAGAGATAGATTAGGAATAATAACGAATTTACCGATTTCACCCGCAAGAATTCTACAAACTTTACTTCACCCGAAAAGAGGAGACTTTGGTGGTGGTGGTGAGAAGGTAACCGGCTCCAAAACACAAAAATACCCACCATTAGTAAGGAGTCTCAAGTGTAAGTAAATAAATAGATTTCGGAGGAGTTTTCTTACCAAAAACTTAAGATGAAGTTTTCTTCGAAAAATGTAGCCAAACTCCAAAAGTAGTAGAAGTAATATAGAAGAAAAAGACCTCCATTAACACATGAACAAGAGGTGTGTTAGAGATTTCAAAATAGAAAGGAAGGGTAGAGATATATCCAAGAACCTTACTTACCAAGCTAAAGGTGATGATTCTTCAAGGAAATCACCGAAACTCCACAACTTCAAGGATGCAACCGGAAGTAAAAAGCTTGTAAGACAAAGGAAATAAGTTTGGTGTTAGAGAACTCTAACAAAATGGAAGAAAAGAGTAGAAAAGTGAGGGAATTTAACAAGGAAGAACTTACCGAAATGTGTAGAATCAAAGGGTGATTGTAGGAGATAATTTTCACCAATTGTTTCCTTGGATTTTCACTTTAATATAGATGTAAAAGCTCTCAATTCTCTGGAATATTTGAGAAAGATGAGAGGTTTGTGAAGTTTAAATGAAAGAGAAAGTAACAAAAGTGTTTGATGTAAAAGTTTGGTTTTAGAATGAAAGAGAGTGCAAACCTATTAGAGATCCACAATGGGATCAAACACACACAAATAGGGGATTTTGCAGAAGATTTCACGTGCTAAAAGGTGTGGAATCTCAAGGTTTTGACCCAAAAAGTCGATTTGGATTTTACCTGATTTTGGCCTGGGTGCTGCGCACACATAACCAGTGCGGCGCACCGGGACCAAAAATAAGTATTTCCGTTAAGTTATCATTAAAGGATTAGATTTGTAACAGATTCCGTTAGTTTCCCGTTAAAGGACTAACTTTGTAATAGATTAAGTTAGAGGACTAACTTTGTAATGAAATTTTGAAATATAGTTTTCTTAACCGACGATCAAAGCGTAAACACCATACTTTAATAACACGAGAATACTAACTATTCGGCACTTAGACGATTATAAAGCTTACGTCTCGAGAGACGAAGTAATAAAACACATAAAACCCGACTCAAATATACAACACGTGAGTAAATAATAAGGGAAATGCAAGGGTCAAAATAATTGCGAATAAAAGAATAAATATCGGTAATGAAAAATACCTCAAACAGACGGATTGTCACAGCCTCCCCCAGTAAAAAGAATTTCGTCCTCGCATTGTCTACTGAGCACTGCTGCTAGAAAAGAGATGGGGATACTTCTTCTGCATCTCGTCCTCCCACTCCCAAGTAAACTCAGCTCCAAATCTTAGAGTTCCATCAGACCTTACTCCGCCGTAACCGTTTGACATCTCGGTCAACAATCTCCACCGGCTCCTCTATCACATGAAGCGGATCATCCAAACGTAGTTTTTCCAGTGGCACGATCAAGGACTCGTCAGCAAGGCACTTCTTGATATGAGATACGTGAAATACGTTGTGCACACCGCACAACTCAGGTGGCAACTCAAGACGGTAAGCCAATGGACCAACACGAGACAATACCCTGAAGGGGCCTGTAAAACGTGGACTCAACTTGTTGCGCTTCTCGAATCGAAACACACCCTTCCACGGAGAAACTTTCAGTAACACCATATTCCCGACCTCGAACTCCAAAATTAGCATTATAAATATAAAAGGATGCTCGTTAATTTTTCTCTTTTATTTATTATGTTAAGTTAAAAATGTTAGAGTGTACTATAATATTTTAAGATCATGTATTAGCATGATAAATTCAAAGGGAAAACGTGATGTATCAATTATCTTGTAAACAAAGAGCAAATTAGAACAATTTAGTGTGAATGATGTAAAAGAATTAAAAAGACAACCCCATGAATTGACGTTGACTATAACAAGTCTTCTCTTTTGTATCCATGATCTACATCTGATATATCTATATCTATATATGATGCATCTTCTAAATTGAATCCTAACCATCGCATCATAAACATTTCTTCTTCCGGTTCAGAATGAGTTACGATGATGGGTATACACAACCTCCCTCCGGTACATTCGGACGTTCCAACAGCATCGATTACTCGAACCATGATGAATATGCAAACCAAACAAGTGGTCCAAGTTTTACATCGCTAGGGGGAATCAAGGAGACCGAATATCACTACCCAACAGATGCTCAACGCTCCCGAAACTCTGCTGAAGTTGTCGTCGCACCTCCACCACAAACAGATGAGGTGCGCCCCGTGGCCAATTCCGGTACTCTAATTTCAAATGACACTCGCTACAGAGGGTTAGATCACTACGCTAACAATGATCAACCACATAGTCGTGAAGATCTTGGGCGGAAAATTCATTCTGGATATGGCATAGGGGATATTATTCTTGAGGAGTCAGCGCCCACACAATCCGTGTTGGCTCAACGAGAACGAAGTACCAATGGAACAGCACCAGATGCTACAGAGAGCGTTGATCCACTAGACTATGTCGGAATCAGTTTGGTGGGAAGGAGATTCAAGATGGTTAACCCGGAGGCATACTATGTGGAGAAAGATGATGACTTAACTGGATACGATGCCCCTGCCCCATATTGAATTTGAATTTAAATTTGTATGTGTATTTGAGTTTGTTTTGTTATGTTGCTTATGAAGTTGCAATTTGATTAATGAATAAACGAAATCAAGTTTGTATTTCCTTTCATCGGATTGTGAGGATAGCATAGCTTCGATTCTAATTTCTACGATAACAATGATATTCATGAAGATCATATAGATATGCAGGAGGACCTGTCCGACCCCAATTTCGAAAGTATATTAGTCATCCATAAAAAAAAAGAAAGAGATAAATTGTGAATATTTGGAACACTTGATTTCTTCACTTCCAAACACAAAAAAACAGGCGACACCCCCTGAAACTATTTCCCCGCCCATTTGAAGCCCGTTGAGAGTAATGACCCTAGACCATTTCAATTAGAGGAATACAATTAAGATGTTAGATAATTTCCTGAATCATGAATCTTTACTTTATCAATATAGTATTCGATCCAAGTACCTTACTTTTGGATTAACACGAAATCTGTAAATGAGATCATTCAGAAAATGATATCTAGTGTGTAAGGCAACATAATCACTAATTGACACAAGAAAAAAATTAATAATTTTGTATAGTTCAAATAAGACATACATCATATAACACTCGTTACATATGTCAATTATAAACTGAATGAAAAGGTGCCACTTTAACAGTCCCAATTATTCGTTTTGACGGGTTATATAGTTCGGGTATCGACAAGGTATTTCAGCTAAGAAAAAGGGTAAACAAGTTGAGGTACTAAATATATTGTTTAGGTCGAGGTGCTGTCACGCACCTCGCGAGGGGCGGCTCCCTTCCACCCTTGCTCGTTCACTTGCGACAGGGGGTTTAACTATGGACGTTTCCCCCGAGACCCCGCTAATGAGCTAAAACGAGATAGCTCGAAAGAGCGTGCACCCTGCACTATCCTACTTGTAATCGAGCTTAACTCGTTTTCTCTCGGGTCTCAACTAAGTCATAATCACACCAATACGACCAATGACACTAAAATTGCAACAAAAGATAGATCAATTCATGACATTGAAGAAAAGAGAATGGACTTTAGCAAACCGAGTAATGCCAAATTCTTTGAGAAGGCGAGATTTAACAAACTCGATCTTATGTCCAAATGAGGGATCGATGGTAACCCATATCACTATGTCGCGGGTTTGCTATCCGACTAGCATTCTGCCTTTCGGAGAGCTACAAACTTTAATGACATCAAGCTTGAAATAAGGTTGGAATAGCGAACAAAGGAACCTTCAGCCTTCTTGAACTCGCCCTCACACCAAAAAAACAAAAGTGTTTTTTAAAGTAAGTAGTCCTCAATGAGAGGCTCTGATACGTGATAAAAGAAATTAATAAGGAAGATAGAGGGAAATGATTCGATATATTATTGAATAAAGGAACGGGAAATAAGCAATGCAAAAAATGCTAATGTGGGCTAATACTACTTCAAAATGTCTAAATCAAATACATAGGATATTGACACGATTTTAACCTTACGGATCAATATGAAATCAATGAACTGTGTTATCAAATTGAAATGCGGAATCTTTCAATTTGATTTAATCTAAGCTCTAATTAGATTGAGGAGTTGTTAATTACAAGAGAATGTTAAGATTTCTTAATAAAACGATTTTGACGGGTAAATCCGTTACAATAGATCACACAAATCAGCTCACTGATACTCTCAAAAATACAAATTGGAGAGACACCGACTCTCACTACCTATCATTCTATGTATAAACATTTGAAAAACTAAATAAACACTTAAGTAATTGTACCTGCTTTTCAAAAATCACATTTAACGAAATCTTTTTATAATATCAGAGTATTTGTAGTGGAAAACGTTTAGTTAAACGAGATTAGCGGTTCATAAAACTAGTTAAATAATCAACCATTCGTTACGTTAAAACTCACATCATATTATGTATGAATATTGTGACATTCGCGAATTTCTAGGTATATTTCTATCGTTCCGTATTCGTTTTATTTATTTAAGTTCGTGTTTTGACCCTATTGTATTTCTTTTATGATTTATCGTATTCGTATTTTATGAGTATCGTATTCGTATTTCTCGTATTTTATTGGGTATCGTATTTGTATTTTATTGCGTATTTACGATTATCGGGTATATTTTATGTGATTCGAATCTTTATGTCGGGAACGTGTAGTCTTAAGTGCCTTTAGTATAAGTCTAGTATGCTCTTATGATAAGTTTAGGGGAATTATGCCTTAATTATATGATTAAGATTAACGTTTAAAAAGTATTTCATTTTTAGTCCTTTCCGGAATTTATTACAAAACTAGTCCTATGGGGAATTCTATTACAATTCTAGTCCCTCACCAACCCATTTGTCTTATTCTATACCAAGAATTTTGTCTTATTCACTTTTCTATCATCTTCACCTACTCATTCTCATCCACTCTCTCTCTCTCTAGAAATAACACACACAAACCCTCTCCCTTCTCTCTACATTTTCCGACGATCCGACTGTTGAAATCCAAATCCGAGACCGGATTATTGTTCACCATTATCACCTCTATCTATCCTCCGAAATTCATTACGATCGGGTAAGTATTTCTCCAATTTAGTTTTAAACTTTATTTTTTTTTATCCAAACACAAAACTACCATTTTGCACCGTCAAAACCGAGATTTTATTGAGGATTATTGTTCCTAATCATATTCTGGTCATAGGTTTTCATTATTGGATCATTTAGACATCTAGAACACTCGGAAATCGATTTCCAAATGTTATTTTTCGTAATAACCCTATTTCGCACGTAACTTACTTGCTATTCACGTAATAATGCTTATTACGCACGTAACTCTCCCCTAGATCACGTAATAATGCATGTTACGCACGTAATTGTGTATTACGTGACTTATAAGTCACGTAACAGCCTTGTTGATCACGTAAGTTCTTGTTTCGCACGTAATTATCTATTACGTGACTTCAAAGTCACGTAACAAACTTCTTGTTCACATAATTGTTCATAAGTCACGTAATTCCTTTCTGGTCCGTAACTCTTGGCTTATTGATCACGTAATTCATGCTATGATCACGTAACTTTCTTGTTTGTCAAGTAACTATGTCCCGTAACACCTCTTGATCACGTATTTAACACCTCTTGACCCGTAACTCATGTATAACACGTAACTTGATACTTACGTGACTTGTAGTGCACGTAAGTATGAGGATCACGTATCTAGTTTGTTGACTTTCCGAAACGTTTGTATTCTGTTATATCGATATTCCTTTTGGTCATATTAAACCCGTATAAAACGTTAATCATTAAGGCATAACCCTACTAGACTTAGAGATACTTAGACATGTTTATTTACGTGATGTATAGGGCACTTAGACGTTGGAGCCTGACGGTATTATAGTATTTCCCGACATATTGTGATTTGGATTGCTTTGCTATTCTGTGAGTTATTCGTTGCCCTTTTTACCCTTTTACATTTTTGGGCATGATTAGCGTTATATAAATGTATTTTTATGGAATATTATGTATTATGAGTATGTATTGTGGTATGTATTTTGGATATGAATGCTTTAGATGATCTCACCCAAACTTGTACCGCCTTTGTGGTAGTACGAGGCCCCGTATACACACCTGTTAGCTTTTAGCCGCCGGTTATATATATAGCGCTATATGGGTCTAACAAACCCTCATTTCTAACACGATGGATGATGGATGCGCCCTGTCCGTGTTAGTAATGTTATGACCGTTTATTGTTATCGAGGACAACCTAGTTTGAGACACTAGGTGGGGTTAGTTGCCAGTATTGTTATGGTTCAGGTGTATCGTATGTTCCTAGAGCTGATATTCTATCCAGTATGGTATTTATTTTATGGTATGACTATGGTATTTTTATGAAATGATTATGGTATTTTATGGTATAAGTATGAGTATTTTATCAAAAGGTTTTGTAAACCTCACGTATATTTTGAAACATCATTTTCAAAAGACTTATCTTCAAATCATAACACTTTTGGGTCAAAACGTATTGAAACTCTTATCCTATTATGTTTTTATTTACTATTGCGAATAATTCACCAACTTTATGTTGACGTCGTATTTTAACGCTTTTCAGGGATTTGAGGTTACTTTATTTGATGCTATGCTTTGATGGCTACGTGGATCTTTTGCATGGAGTTTATTTTGCTTTATTGAATTCCTTAGTATCCCAAACTCTGTAGCCATATTTTGATATTATTCGGATGATTGTAATAACGTATTTTACTTCAAACTCTTTTATCTATGTTGATTTTGTATGGATTATTTATGTTTGATGTAACCTTTGAATCTCTGATACCGTATACACTGTACACCTCGGTTCCGCCATTTATGCGGGGTGTGACAGAAGTTGGTATCAGAGCCAATGGTTATAGCGAACTAAGTGACCTTACGGAATCACTTAGACTATGACCTAGGCTTTTGGACCTATCTGATTTACTCTATGTGCGCATTTCCTTCTTTTGTGGGCCTGTATGTGATTTATATGCTATATGTGCTTTCGTTTTGCTTTTTATGTTTTGAGGCCTGCTTGTTTTAGTCGCACATACAGTTTATCGTTCTGATTTATTCCGTTTGATATTCGTAGAAGATGCCGCCTAAGAGAACTTCTACTAGGGCTACTCCTGCCGTCACTGCTACGAGAAGGTCGGCAAGGCGAGGTCGCGCCAGTGTGAGAACGGGTGCTACGCCACAGAATACCACTGCTGCCCCCAATGCTACTTCTGCTACTCCGAATATCAGTCAGTTGATTGCGGAGCAGATTGCAGCAGCAATACCGGTGATTGTGGCACAGCTTAAGGAGACACCAGTACAAGATGCTGATTTAGGGTTTGAAGAACCTGTGATGCAAGATATTGGAGCAGAAGGTATGGCGTCTGGGCGCGATGGTTCCGATGTGGGAAGAGCAGTGCACGTGGGAGCTGGAGGACCGAATATTGTTATCGAAGATCCACCCCGAGGCTGTTCGTATAAGGCTTTCCTGGATTGCAGACCTACTGAATTTAGGGGTAATGAAGATGCTGTTGCTACCCTGCAGTGGTTTGAGAGGATCGAGTCGGTATTTGATGTCTCGGGATGTGCTGAGGAGAGCAAGGTTAAATATGCTACCTTCTTATTCCAGGGTAAAGCCCTCACTTGGTGGAACTCGGTGAAACGAGTTAAGGGCCGAGCTGATATTACTTTGATGACTTGGGAGAATTTGAAGGTTATGATGAAGAAAGAGTATGTGCCGTCATCTGAGACGCAAAGATTGGAGAACGAGTTGTGGAACTTAACTATGCAAGGTGCTGATTATCGTGGGTATGTGAATCGCTTCTACGATCTATGTGTTTTGGCTCTTCGTCTGGTTCGCACTGAGAATGAGAGGATTGAACGTTTCACTCATGGATTGCCCCAAACTATGCGAGATCACATTATCTCTCACCTTCCGGGTACTCTTCAGAGTGCGGTCGATATTGCTGGTCGGCTGACCGCAAGTGCGATCCGTGCTGGTACTCTACAGCCGGTTGTGAGCCGAAGAGATTCTGGTCGATCTGACAGAAGAAATATGGGTAATTCGAGGAAGAGAAGCCGTATTCATGATCAGAGACCTCAACTTCCTCAAGTCTATGCGTTGACTGGTGCTGGAACTGGTTATCAGGGCGTGCGCCCTAAGTGTGGTACTTGTGGCAGTGCTCATGCGGCAAATGTAGCGTGTTGGGTTTGTAAACGCTGCAAGAAGTTAGGCCACACTGAGCAGTATTGTGGAAGGTCTACTGGAGCTTGTTTTGAGTGTGGAGAAATGGGTCATCGTCGTCATCAGTGTCCCAAGCTTGTATCACCTACTTCACTTCCTACTCCTGGTGCTGGTACTAGTGCTAGAGGGAATCCTGCTAAGAGCCGAGCTTTCGCCATGGAATCTTCTGAAGCTCATCAGGATCCTACCGTAGTCACTGGTACATTTCTTGTTGACGATTATCCTGCTTTTATATTGTTTGATTCGGGTGCCGATAGAAGCTTTATTTCTAGTGATTTCCGCCCCTTAGTAAACCGTGCTTCTAGTCCTTTAGAGCCTGCTTATGAGGTAGAAATAGCTGATGGTAGATGTGCTTGTGTTAGAGAAATTATTCGTGATATTCCCCTCGTATTAGCCGATATTCCTTTCTCCATCGACCTTATTCCTATGAAACTCGGTAGTTTCGACGTCGTAGTCGGTATGGATTGGTTAGCGAAGCATAAAGGAGAGATAGTCTGTTATGAGAAACTTATTCGTATTCAGAAGCCGGATGGAGATCAGTTGATTGTACACGGAGACAAGGCTGGGAAACGTCTTAAAGTCATCTCAAGTTTGAAAGTTCGCGAGTATGTCCGCCAAGGTTGTTCTTTATATCTCGCTCATTTGGTGAAGAAAGATTCTACAATAAAGATTGATGGTGTACCGATTGTTCGCGAGTATTCTGACGTTTTTCCCGACGATTTACCTGGAGTCCCTCCCCAGAGACAAACCGACTTTCGTATTGATCTTATTCCTGGAGCAGCGCCTGTTGCTAAAGCTCCGTATCGTTTGGCTCCTTCCGAGATGCTCGAGTTGTCGAAACAAATTCAGGAACTGGTCGATAAGGGTTTTATCCGTCCTAGTTTCTCCCCGTGGGGTGCTCCTGTTCTCTTTGTTAAGAAGAAGGATGGCTCCATGTGTTTATGTATTGATTATCGAGAGTTAAACAAGCTGACTGTGAAGAACCGTTATCCCCTTCCTCGTATTGACGACTTATTCGATCAACTTCAGGGTTCTTGCTATTTCTCAAAGATCGATCTTCGCTCTGGTTATCATCAGTTGAGAGTTCAGGAAGATGATATACCTAAGACCGCTTTTCGTACTCGGTATGGTCATTATGAGTTCATGGTGATGCCGTTTGGTATGACAAACGCCCCTGCAGCATTCATGGAACTAATGAACCGTATTTGTCGTCCGTATCTTGACAAATTCGTTATCGTATTCATCGACGACATTCTTATCTATTCACGAAGTCGCAAGGAACATGAAGAGCATTTGCGTCTTGTTCTAGAAGTGCTTCGAAAAGAAAAGTTGTATGCGAAATTTTCTAAGTGCGAGTTCTGGTTATCCGAAGTTCAATTTCTTGGCCACGTGGTTAGCGCGAAGGGTATTCATGTTGATCCTGCTAAGATTGAAGCTGTTAAAAGTTGGGTTGCACCAAAGTCACCGACCGAAATCCGTTCATTTTTGGGTCTTGCTGGGTATTATCGCCGATTTATCAAGAACTTCTCCAAAATCGCTTCACCTATGACGAAGTTGACGCAGAAAAGTGAACCATTCGTTTGGGGTTCCGATCAGGAGAAAGCCTTTCAAGTATTGAAGCAGCGGTTGTGTAACGCTCCTATTCTTAGTCTGCCAGTTGGTTCCGAGAATTTTGTTGTTTATTGGGACGCTTCGCACAAGGGTCTGGGTTGTGTGCTTATGCAGAATGGTAAAGTTATAGCTTACGCTTCGCGTCAGTTGAAAATCCATGAGCAGAATTACACGACTCATGATCTAGAATTGGGAGCCGTCGTCTTCGCATTGAAGATTTGGAGACATTATCTGTATGGGACCAAGTGTACTGTATTTACCGACCACAAGAGTCTACAGCACATATTCGATCAGAAGATGCTGAACATGAGACAACGACGCTGGGTTGAGTTATTGAACGACTATGATTGCGACATTCGCTACCATCCTGGTAAGGCGAACGTTGTTGCTGATGCACTAAGTCGTAAGGAAACAATCAAACCTGTTCGTATCCGTTCTATGATGGTATCTATTCAGACGAGCTTGAAGGCTCGGATTATTCAAGCCCAAGAGGGTATTATGACAGAGGGCCGTGTTAAAGAGGAAAGATTGTATAAGTTGGCGTTGGAACTAGAACCGCAGGAGGATGGAGTCCTGTATTTCCTCGAGCGTATTTGGGTTCCGATTAGTATCCGTCAGTTGATCCTAGACGAAGCCCATAAGTCGAACTATTCCATTCATCCGGGTTCCGACAAAATGTATCATGACTTGAAAGATTTTTATTGGTGGCCGGGTATGAAGCGTGAGATCGCCGAGTATGTTAGTCGATGTTTGACTTGTTCTAAAGTGAAGATTGAGTATCAGAAACCGTCTGGGCTACTCCAACAACCGAAGATTCCCGAGTGGAAATGGGAGCGTATTACTATGGATTTTGTTACGAAGCTTCCGAGATCTTCGAGTGGTTATGACAGTATCTGGGTTATTGTTGATCGATTGACGAAGTCTGCTCATTTCCTACCGATTCGTGAGAATTATCCGATGGAGAGATTCGTACGTTTATATATTTCCGAGATTGTATCGAAACATGGAGTTCCTGTATCGATTATTTCCGATCGTGATGCTCGTTTCACTTCGCGATTTTGGAAGACATTTCAGACCGCTATGGGTACAAGGTTAGATATGAGTACCGCCTATCATCCTCAGACCGATGGTCAGAGTGAGAGAACTATTCAGACCTTGGAAGATATGCTACGAGCTTGCGCAATTGATTTTGGTGGTAGTTGGGACGTACATTTGCCGTTGATAGAATTCTCGTACAACAACAGCTATCACACGAGTATCAAGTGTGCACCTTTTGAAGCTTTGTATGGCCGCAAGTGTCGATCGCCTGTATGTTGGGCAGAAGTTGGAGATAGTCAGATTTCCGGTCCGGAGATTATACAAGAGACCACTGACAAGATCTTCAAGATCAAGGAACGATTGATTACTGCGAGAGATCGACAGAAGAAGTATGCTGATAAGCGAAGGAAACCTCTCGAGTTCAGTGTTGGAGATATGGTATTATTGAAGGTTTCTCCATGGAAAGGGGTTGTCCGATTCGTGAAGCGCAGCAAGCTGAGTCCGAGATACACGGGTCCGTTCAAGATTTTAGCCCGCGTCGGCCCAGCTGCGTATCGATTAGAATTGCCGGCAGAACTGAGCAGCGTACATAATGTATTTCATGTATCTCAGTTGAAGAAATGCCTGACTGACGAAACGTTATTAGTTCCGCTTGAGCAACTCCAGATTGATGATAAGCTTCATTTCGTTGAGGAACCGATCGAGATCGTTGCTAGTGATGTTAAGCGTCTACGACGAAGTAAGATCCCGATTGTCAAGGTTCGTTGGAATTCCCGCTTTGGAGCTGAGTTCACGTGGGAATGCGAAGATGAAATTCTGCGGAAGTATCCTCACCTTTCTCCCGGAAGTAGTACCAAGTGATAATTTCGAGGACGAAATTTCTTTTTACTTGGGGAGACTGTGACATTCGCGAATTTCTAGGTATATTTCTATCGTTCCGTATTCGTTTTATTTATTTAAGTTCGTGTTTTGACCCTATTGTATTTCTTTTATGATTTATCGTATTCGTATTTTATGAGTATCGTATTCGTATTTCTCGTATTTTATTGGGTATCGTATTTGTATTTTATTGCGTATTTACGATTATCGGGTATATTTTATGTGATTCGAATCTTTATGTCGGGAACGTGTAGTCTTAAGTGCCTTTAGTATAAGTCTAGTATGCTCTTATGATAAGTTTAGGGGAATTATGCCTTAATTATATGATTAAGATTAACGTTTAAAAAGTATTTCATTTTTAGTCCTTTCCGGAATTTATTACAAAACTAGTCCTATGGGGAATTCTATTACAATTCTAGTCCCTCACCAACCCATTTGTCTTATTCTATACCAAGAATTTTGTCTTATTCACTTTTCTATCATCTTCACCTACTCATTCTCATCCACTCTCTCTCTCTCTAGAAATAACACACACAAACCCTCTCCCTTCTCTCTACATTTTCCGACGATCCGACTGTTGAAATCCAAATCCGAGACCGGATTATTGTTCACCATTATCACCTCTATCTATCCTCCGAAATTCATTACGATCGGGTAAGTATTTCTCCAATTTAGTTTTAAACTTTATTTTTTTTTATCCAAACACAAAACTACCATTTTGCACCGTCAAAACCGAGATTTTATTGAGGATTATTGTTCCTAATCATATTCTGGTCATAGGTTTTCATTATTGGATCATTTAGACATCTAGAACACTCGGAAATCGATTTCCAAATGTTATTTTTCGTAATAACCCTATTTCGCACGTAACTTACTTGCTATTCACGTAATAATGCTTATTACGCACGTAACTCTCCCCTAGATCACGTAATAATGCATGTTACGCACGTAATTGTGTATTACGTGACTTATAAGTCACGTAACAGCCTTGTTGATCACGTAAGTTCTTGTTTCGCACGTAATTATCTATTACGTGACTTCAAAGTCACGTAACAAACTTCTTGTTCACATAATTGTTCATAAGTCACGTAATTCCTTTCTGGTCCGTAACTCTTGGCTTATTGATCACGTAATTCATGCTATGATCACGTAACTTTCTTGTTTGTCAAGTAACTATGTCCCGTAACACCTCTTGATCACGTATTTAACACCTCTTGACCCGTAACTCATGTATAACACGTAACTTGATACTTACGTGACTTGTAGTGCACGTAAGTATGAGGATCACGTATCTAGTTTGTTGACTTTCCGAAACGTTTGTATTCTGTTATATCGATATTCCTTTTGGTCATATTAAACCCGTATAAAACGTTAATCATTAAGGCATAACCCTACTAGACTTAGAGATACTTAGACATGTTTATTTACGTGATGTATAGGGCACTTAGACGTTGGAGCCTGACGGTATTATAGTATTTCCCGACATATTGTGATTTGGATTGCTTTGCTATTCTGTGAGTTATTCGTTGCCCTTTTTACCCTTTTACATTTTTGGGCATGATTAGCGTTATATAAATGTATTTTTATGGAATATTATGTATTATGAGTATGTATTGTGGTATGTATTTTGGATATGAATGCTTTAGATGATCTCACCCAAACTTGTACCGCCTTTGTGGTAGTACGAGGCCCCGTATACACACCTGTTAGCTTTTAGCCGCCGGTTATATATATAGCGCTATATGGGTCTAACAAACCCTCATTTCTAACACGATGGATGATGGATGCGCCCTGTCCGTGTTAGTAATGTTATGACCGTTTATTGTTATCGAGGACAACCTAGTTTGAGACACTAGGTGGGGTTAGTTGCCAGTATTGTTATGGTTCAGGTGTATCGTATGTTCCTAGAGCTGATATTCTATCCAGTATGGTATTTATTTTATGGTATGACTATGGTATTTTTATGAAATGATTATGGTATTTTATGGTATAAGTATGAGTATTTTATCAAAAGGTTTTGTAAACCTCACGTATATTTTGAAACATCATTTTCAAAACACTTATCTTCAAATCATAACACTTTTGGGTCAAAACGTATTGAAACTCTTATCCTATTATGTTTTTATTTACTATTGCGAATAATTCACCAACTTTATGTTGACGTCGTATTTTAACGCTTTTCAGGGATTTGGGGTTACTTTATTTGATGCTATGCTTTGATGGCTACGTGGATCTTTTGCATGGAGTTTATTTTGCTTTATTGAATTCCTTAGTATCCCAAACTCTGTAGCCATATTATGATATTATTCGGATGATTGTAATAACGTATTTTACTTCAAACTCTTTTATCTATGTTGATTTTGTATGGATTATTTATGTTTGATGTAACCTTTGAATCTCTGATACCGTATACACTGTACACCTCGGTTCCGCCATTTATGCGGGGTGTGACAAATATTTGTTGGAGCATACAAGTCAAATGGTGAAGCTTCCAAAATAACCAAGTCATAGTGTAGAGTAGTTTAGTATCAATTCGGACTCTCCGAATTGTTTAATAAAGTGTAAAGTTTAGGAAGGTTTCAGTTCGGGGGAACTAATTCTTCACCGAATTATTTCAAGTTCTATGATTTAATCTTATGAAGTTTCCTCTCGAATAACTTATCTAATTACTAAGTCCTCTCGAATCTTATTAATTAGACTTATTCGTTTACGTTTAAGTACCTAAGTTGTTATTACTAGGTCCTCTCGAATCCTAAAAATTTTAAACCGATTATAGATCGATCGATTATTTCATACAACCTAATTAATTCATCTAGATTCTTCTCGAATACCTAGAATATTATTAATAAACTGCATATAAACAACTAATAATAACATGTCAAAACATAAACAATTAAGGATCAACGATTAAACATAAACACCTAACATTCAAATAAGATAACAAAATTGTCAAACAAGATCCATAATCAAACGAGCATTAAAAGTATTTAGCTACTCAGAATCTGAACTGAAATAGCACAAAAGAAATAAGAAAACATACTAAAAAGGTTCTTGAAAAGAAAGAAACAAAGTAAAGCTTCGAACATCTTCGATTCGTGACCGAATATTACTCGGACTCAACTTCAAACTCCTCTTGCAGCCTCCAGGATGCCTTCCAGTCGATTATCTAACCCTTAATTCGATCTCCATAAGTTTTATCTTAATATGGGGTTATGTCTTCTATTTATAGGTGAAAAACAAGTCCTTAAAAAGCTGGAAACATCGCCAATGCGTCGCAGTAACAAGGAAGTTGGAAATATCGCCAATGCGTCGCGGTAACAAGGTTGTGCGTCGCAGTCATGAATTGCAATTGTAAACGAACTGGAACACCTTGGTGCGTCGCACTGAAGGCTAGGTGCGACACACCCAGTGTCTTTTCGGGCATTTTTCGCGTTTTTCTTGTTTAATCTGTATCGTACATGCCTCGAACCATCTTTTAACGTATTATTCGTCATTTCTTCGTCTAAAAGCCCACTTTTCCCGTCATATTCAACCTATCACTTGAATCAAACACTTTCACACAATTAAATGTAAAAATTTTATCCTATCCATCATGATTAAATACGAAATGACCAAATATCGCATATAAATAAACGTATAAAAATGCGATATCAGTTGTTTAAATTCGTGTTAGGTTTGAGTCGTGTTTCGGGTCGACCCATTTACCGACACACAAATTTTGACCTACTATTTCTTGGCATTTTAGACCACAAATTCTTGAAAAAAGTATTAATTACAAATTTTATAACAAAAATATGATTGTGTATAGAAAATTACTTAATTAATAGAGAAAATTACAAAATAATCATCTTACACATATATATTTTAAAAGTAATCATATGATTTGTAAAACAATTCGTGCCACCTTTTTCGTCGCGAGAATTACATCTGTATGATAAAAACGACGCAAGAATGTCGCGCTATAATGTTACGTGAGAATGTGAAGCGAGAATGTGACACCTTTTAAACCTCTTGTTTAGCGCGAGAATGTGATGTGACAACAAATCTATTACCGCGCCGAGAAAAGTGGCGTGAGAACATTTCAAAAAAATTTGATGATTAGTTTTGAAATATTTATGTATGTGATAATTATCTTTTAATTTTCTCTAATTAATATCCTATACAGACAAGTTTAAAAAGTTTGGGTGCGTAAATTTAAAATAATCAACAATTCATTACCAAAAGTTGTATAAGTAATATATGCTTATACTTTCAACACTAATTCTATAAATTAGATTTATTAAGTATGTATCATATTTGTAATTTTCAACTTTAATTTTGGTGGAAACGAAAGGGTTTTTAGAGGAAGGTTAAAATTTTCTTACCCTTTTTATATTTAATTATATTTAGCTTTTACAAATATTTATTTAGTTATTTTTAGAAATTATTATATTAAACAGGTTAAACAGGTCAATCTCGTGTTAAACGGGTTGACCCTAACCCGACCCAAAATATTTCCAGTTAGTTTCGTGTCGACCCATTTATGACCCAGTTCTCTTTCGTGTCGATCGATTCCGTGTTCGGTTCGGGTCGTGTTTCGGGTCGAGTCGAGAATTGTCAGCCTTAATGTCAATACATTAATGAAAGTTGTTTTTAAAGTTTGATAAGTTGAAAATATTTGACGAAAAAATTAAAAGTTACTATAGCTTAACCAAGGTTGTAAATAACGTAAGGCGTGGCGTGGCGGCTAGGCCAAGCCTTAAGCTTTCTAAGATATATGGCGAGACATGACGTTTTTCAAGGCGTGACAAGGCGACAAAAATTTTATATATACTTGTATATATATTTACTCTTATTAAGTTGTATCAATAAACAATAAATTAACAATAAGTCAATGTTTTTACATTTCAATATAAATCTAATCTAAATATATTAACAAATTAAACTAAAATCAATGTTTTCCAATTTTAATATACATCTAATCTAAGATATAGTTACCAATTTATGATCAAAGAATCTCTATAGCCATTTTTACATTCTTTTAACAATTTTTAAGTTTTTTTTTTTTTTAATTTTTTTTCCATAACGCGTTACAAAAAACTTAGAAAATAACTCGTTAAATCTCGCCATGGCCCGCCTTTTCACGTTTTTTGGACGTCACGCCTAACAACGACGCCTTGCATGTTTCGTAACGTCGAGGTCAAGCCTCACGTTATGGCGCGTTATTTAAAACCTTAAGCTTAACTAACCAAATTTTAAAGGGTGGTATTTTGGTTTAGACGAAGATAAAAGTTTTCCTTTCTATGGATGTTGTTGGACAAGTATTGTCCAACAACAAGTAAAGTTCCAACACTTATTACCGACTCTTCGAACAACACCTAAACACTAACTTTTTCGTATATTTGGGTGTCTTTGCTTCCTCGCAAACTTCACCATGATAAAATTTTCATCAAAGGGGTCAGCAACAAATATTCAACGTTCACATTTGAGATCTCGGACATTTATCATCATATGGGAACCATGTTACATTGTTAAACCCACCGTCAATCCAACACAGTTACGCTATAACATTTCTGTTTGTCTAGGCATCTTCATACATCAAATTAAGGTTCTATCTGAATGACGTCAAAATCATGACAACATCGAGTGTTCACATGTACACCCACTAACCCACTTGGCCACTAGCCAGTAGCCAACCTCTAACAAATAAATTATTCAATATAAAACATTTTATTAAATAGTTTAGTTTTCATGTTCTCACGATGTTATTATATAATTCTTTATTTATTTTCTTAAAAAACATAGCTTTTACTTTATATCTTTGTAAATGTTATACAACTATTATTCCTTAACCTAAAAATTATTAGCATTATAAACATAAAAGGATGCTCGTTAATTTTTCTCTTTTATTTATTATGTTAAGTTAAAAATGTTAGAGTGTACTATAATATTTTAAGATCATGTATTAGCATGATAAATTCAAAGGGAAAACGTGATGTATCAATTATCTTGTAAACAAAGAGCAAATTAGAACAATTTGTCAAAATTAATAAACAGTCTATTATAATATCTAAAGACATATATAATCTTTTATAAGAGCATACGAAGTTATAATCACCATTCTTGTGATTCTGGGATTTTTTTTGCTGACGTGACAGTGAGAATCATGATTCTGAGATTTTGGATGGTATGATAATGAGGATTGTGGGTGATTGTGGAAGTTGTGGGACCCAATTTTTTTTTCTTAAAACATTCAAATAAAATAAATATAACATTTTATTAAAATAAAAAACAAAACTACAATAATTAAAATAAAAATACAAAAACATACAATAAAAAAATACAATACAATAATTAAAAATCAAATACAATACAATAATTAAAAAAAGCTAACGTTGTCGATAGTTATCCGAAACTATCGAAATGTAGGCCACGAGATGCTCCCGGAGTATGTTGTGTGTGGTCATGTCTCTAATATTTTTGTTAATCTGGATACGTTCGTTGACTCTCTCGTTATAAGTTCTCGGAACACCCGTAACCGGAGGAGCATACCATTCCTGGGCATCACAGATCGACCGTCCGTTGTCTTCAACAATCATGTTGTGTAATATAATTGCTCCATACATAACTCTTCTTAACTTGTTCATCTTGTAAAATCTAGTTGCATGTTTTATAATACCCCAACGACCTTGAAGAACACCGAATGTCCGTTCGATATCCTTTCTCGAACTCTCTTGAAAACGTTTGAATTTTTGTCGAGGTTCCTCAAATGGGTACGAGAAAGCTTTAACAAATGTCGACACTCCGAATATATACCGTCTGCAAGGTAATATCGTTTATCGTAATCGTGGCTGTTGACGGTGAATTTATAGTCTGGGGATGAGTCGTTGAGCATATCATGAAACAACGACGATTGTTTAAGCACGTTGATGTCGTTGTTCGACCCCCGTGACACCGAAGTAAGCATGTCATATCCATAGATCGCATGAGGCAACATCTTCCAACATAACCGTTGGATAACCATGATCACCTCGTGTGTATTGGCCTTTGTATGCATTTGGACATTGATCCCATTTCCAATGCATACAATCGATGCTACCAAACATACCCTTAAACCCGTGAACCTCATCGAGTTTTTGATATAAACGATTAACATCATCTTGTGTTGGGGCTCTTAGATAAACGTTTGTATAAAGATGGATTACATATTTATGAAAATTATCTAAGGATTCAGATGATGTTCTTTCTTACATTTGTAAATATTCGTCGAAGGCGTCTGGAGTAATCCCATACCCCATTATACGAATAGCGGACGTGCATTTATGTAAACAACTAAAACCCATTTTACCCGTTGCATCGGGGCGTTGAAGTATTTAAAATAGTCGGACAAAGGTTCTACGGAGTAATTAGATATACCTTCGACTATTCTGAGGAAAAGAGGTATTCTGATACGAAATCGTCTACGGAAATATTCATCCGGGTATGTGCTTTCGCCGGAGAAGTAATGTCGTAACACGTTTTCGTTTGCTTCGGTCCGATCGCGGTTGATATAACGCCTTTTTTTTTTCTCAGTACGGCGTGAACTTTCCGCCTCATTTTCTTCCATCTCCAATTGTTCCACAAATTGTGCCGCCAAGGCTAGAACTTTGAACAATTCGGAGTCGGAAGATGAAGAATCCATAACATCGTGATTGGTTGACGAATTCGAACTCATTTTTTTGTTGTATATAGTTTTTAGAAAAATATTGAGATAGAATGAGATTGAGAAATGGTGTGATTTTTTGGTTAAGTTGTGAAGATATTTATAGATGAAATTATGGTTTAAAAGAAAAAAAAAATTATAAATAAAACCAACGGTTATATAACAGTTGGTGTGTGTTTGTTTGATTTTTTTTGTTTGAATGCTTTTGACCGTTGCGATTAAAAAAAAAGAAAAAAAAAGTAAAATTTAAAACGAGCCGTTGTCACCACAACGG
Source organism: Senecio squalidus (assembly GCA_910822075.1). Classification (NCBI taxonomy): domain Eukaryota; kingdom Viridiplantae; phylum Streptophyta; class Magnoliopsida; order Asterales; family Asteraceae; genus Senecio; species Senecio squalidus. The sequence goes on along the minus strand of CAJVGC010000582.1, from coordinate 60,608,252 downwards.
TGGCTCACAACGACCCCGAGAACGAGCAAACTCGGAGTGGTAACGACGACAACGGTCGTTGTGGGTCTTACAACAAGCACACAACGGAACCGCTCCGAGTGTTCTAAACAACTTGTGTGGATACTACTTATTTTACAAATATTTTATTGTAAAAAGTAGAATCGAAAGGAGTTGAGTAAGTCAAATATTTTACAAATATTTTATTGTAAAAAGTAGAATTGGAAGGAGTTGAGTAAGTCAAAAGTCAAATATAGTATTTTACTACAAGTTGAGTATTAGTAGTAAACAAGTACTTAATGCACATGTTAAGAGTGCTTGTAATCATAGGTTTTAAGAATGAGATTTATGAGTTATGCTTGCATAAAAAATTCGTATATTTGCTTGTTTTTGTTAAATCCAAAAAATTATTGATACAGTTAATAATTATTCAAGATAGAAGAAAATAATGCACGTTTTAATGTTTTTTAACCACAAATCTTAAACAATGTTGTTATTAAAACTTTAATATTAATTTACAAAGAAATCAGATGCATAGACATAAACCCAATGAATAAATAACATAAGCTTGTTATACTTGGTTTATTTAATTGAGAAGCATCAAGAAATTATATGCAACACATTCTGATATTGTTTATATTTCTAGTTTTAATCAAATTTTATCTTTTTCATGCTTATGTAAATTAAATATTGTTTATATTTCTAGTTTAAAATTACGGCATGGGTATAGAATAACTATGAGTGAAAACTTAATACATCTGGTATTATTTAGTGAGAATGATGTAAAAGAATTAAAAAAGACAACCCCATGTATTAACGTTGACATATCTATATCTATATATGATGCATCATCTAAATTGAATCCTAACCATCCCATCATAAACATTTCTTCTTCCGGTTCAGAATGAGTTACGATGATGGATATACACAACCTCCCTCCGGTACATTCGGACGTTCCCACAGCATCGATTACTCGAACCATGATGAATATGCAAACCAAACAAGTGGTCCAAGTTTTACATCGCTAGGGGGAATCAAGGAGACCGAAGATCTCTACCCAAGAGATGTTCAACGCTCCCAAAGGTCTGCTGTCGTCGCACCTCCACCACAAACAGATGAGGTGCGTCCAGCGGCCTATTCCGGTAATCTAATTCCAAATGACACTCGCTACAGAGGGTTAGACCATTATAATAACAATGATCAACCACTTGGTCATGAAGATCTTGGGCGGAAAAATCAATCTGGATATGGCATAGGGGATATTATTCTTGAGGAGTCAGCGCCCACACACTCCGTGTTGGCTCAACGAGAACGAAGTTCCAATGGAACAGAAACAGCTGCTACAGAGAGCGTTGATCCACTAGACTATGTCGGAATCAGTTTGGTGGGAAGGAGATTCAAGATGGTTAACCCGGAGGCATACTATGTGGAGAAAGATGATGACTTAACTGGATACGATGCCCCGGCTCCATATTGAATTTGAATTTAAATTTGTATGTGTATTTGTATTTGTGTTTGTTTTGTTATGTTGCTTATGAAGTTGCAATTTGATTAATGAATAAACGAAATCAAGTTTGTATTTCCTTTCATCGGATTGTGAGGATAGCATAGCTTCGATTCTAATTTCTACGATAACAATGATATTCATGAAGATCATATAGATATGCAGGAGGATTGTCCGACCCCAATTTCGAAAGTATATTAGACATCCAAAAAAAAAAAAAAAGAGATAAATTGTGAATATTTGGAACACTTGATTTCAACACTTCCAAACACTAAAAAACAGGCGACACCCCCTGAAACTATTTCCCCGCTCATTTGAGGACCGTTGAGAGTAATGACCCTAGACCATTTCAATTAGAGGAATACAATTAAGATGTTAGAGAATTGAGTTGTTATGTCTTAGATAATTTCCTAAATCATGCATCTTTACTTTGTCAATATAGTATTTGATCCAATTACCTTACTTTTGCCCGAAATCTGTAAATGAGATCATTCAGAAAATTATATCTCGTGTGTAAGGCAACATAATCACTAATTGACACAAGAAAAAAATTAATAATTTTTGTATAGTTCAAATAAAACATAAATCATGTAACACTCGTTACATATGTCGATTATAAACTGTTCCAAATTAAAAGGTGCCACTTTAACAGTCCCAATTATTTGTTTTGACGGGTTATATAGTTCGGGTATCGACAAGGTATTTCAGCTAAAAAAATGGGTAAACAAGTTGATGTACTAAATATATTGTTTGGGTCGAGGCGCTGACACGCACCTCGCGAGGGGCGACTCCCCTTCACCCTTTCTTGTTCACTTGCGACAAGGGGTTTAACTATGGATGTTTCCCCCTAGACCCCGCTAATAGGCTGAAACGAGATAGCTTGAACGAGGGTGCACCCTGCACTATCCTACTCGTTATCGAGTTTAACTCGTTTTCTCTCTAGTCTCAACTAAGTCATAATCACACCAATACGACCAATGATAGTAAAATTGCAACAAAAGATAGATCAATTCATGACATTGAAGAAAAGAGAATGGCTTTAGCAAACCAAGTAATGCCAAATTCTTCGAGAAGGCGAGATTTAACAAACTCTTATGTCCAAATGAGGGATCGGTGGTAACCCATATCACTATGTCGCGGGTTTTCCATCCGACTAGCATTCTGCCTTTCGGAGAGCTACGAACTTTGATGACATCAAACTTGAAATAAGGTTGGAATAGCGAACAAAGGAACCCTCAACCTTCTTGAACTCGCCCTCATACCAAAAAAAAAAAAATTGCTTTTTCTAAAGTAACCGGGCCTCAATGAGAGGCTCAGGCATCGATACTAAATGTTGGATCAGAGATGAAATAAAAGAAATTAGAGTTAATTACATGGTTCGTTCCTATGGTTTGCACCATTTTCACCCGTCATCCCTATTACTTTTTTATTACACCACTGGTACCTAAGTTTGAAATTTGTTGCCTGCAGAGTCCCTAAAATGGATGTGCCGTTAAATGTTCCGTTAAGTGACCTCACGTGTGTTACACGTGATGGGTAATTTCGTCATTTTACCTTTCTCTTCCATTCAAACCCAGATTCAATCAAAATAGAAAACACAATCAAAAAAACACAATAAAAATCCAAATCATTCAATCCTAAATTAAACAAAGAACAATCAAAATCCAAATATCAAATCAAAATTAAGATTCAATTACAATTAAAACACATATTCACTCCGAAAGCTAGAGTTGGAAAAATGGGGCACAATTTGGAAACAAGATCCTTTGATGTTTGTTTAATTTGTAATAAAAGGAAAAGCAAAAACTAAAAATTGAAAAACAATTCCTAGCAGATACTAAAAAAGAACAATTAAACCTAAATTGAATTTGATTAAAAAATAGACAAAAACAATTGAAAAAAAAGAACAAATTGGAGTTTGTAATATACCAGATACTAAAAATTGAATCAAATATATCAAAAACTAAATTCCTAGCAGCTTACCAATTAAACCTCAAAACATATATTTAATCCGATTGCATCTTAAAATCATTACAGATCGAGAAGTATATTGTTGGAGATGAAACACAGAGATGTGAGATGTGAGCGCCATATGCTAGTGTTCCGACAGTCCATATGGCAGCAGAAGATGGCGGCGTTTGACCGGTGAAGCTGGTGGTGGCAGAGTTCAATAATGGCAAAGGAGGAGAGTTTCAGTTGATTTGATTCAATTTTTATCTCTATTCTCATACACATACACACACACTTAGAAAGCTAGAGTTGGAAAAATGGGGCACAATTTGGAAACAAGATCCTTTCTCTGATGATGAAGATGTTTGTTTAATTTTTAATTGAATCTTAATTTTGATTTGGTATTTGGGTTTTGATTGTTCTTTGTTGATTTTGATTTTGATTGTGTTTTTTTATTTTGATTGAATCTGGGTTTGAATGGAAGAGAAAGCTAAAATGACGAAATTACCCATCACGTGTAACACACGTGAGGTCACTTAACGGAATATTTAACGGCACATCCATTTTAGGGACTTTGGAGGCAACAAATTTTAAATTTAGGTACCAGTGGTGTAATAAAAAAGTAATAGGGATGACGGGTGAAAATGGTGCAAACCATAGGGACGAACCATGTAATTAACTCAAGAAATTAATAAGGAAGATAAAGGGAAATGATTCAATATATTATTGAATAAAGAGATGGCTTTGTATAAATCCTTAATTAACTAAAAAGAACGGGAAATAAGCAAAGCAAAAAATGCTAAAACGTGGACTAATACTACTTCAAAATGTCTAAATCAAATACCTAGGATATTGACACGATTTTAACCCTACGGATCAATACGAAATCAGTGAACTGTTTATCAAATTGAGATGCGGAATCTCTCAATTTGATTCAATCTAAGCTCTAATTGGATTGAGGAATTGTTAATTACAAGAGAATGTTAAGATTTCTTCATTGAACGATTTTGACGGAAAAATCCGTTACAATAGATCACATAGATTAGCTCACTGGTACTCTCGGAAATACAAATTGGAGAGACACCGACTCTCACTACGTATCATTCTATTTACAAACATCTAAAAAACTAAATAAACACTTAAGTAATTGTAACAACCTGCTTTTCAAAAATCATGTTTAACGAAATCTTATTATATTATCAGAGTATTTGTAGCGGAGAACATTTAGACAAACGAGATTAACGGTTCATAAAACTTTTTCAATAATCAAACCATTCGTTACATTAAAACTCACATCATATTATGTATGAATATTAGTAAAAAGGGATGCTATTCTCTTTTATTTATTATGTGTGTTAAAAATGTTAGAATATTCTATAATATTTTAAGATCCTGTATTAGCATGATAAATTCAAAGGGAGAACGTGATGTATCAATTATCTTGTAAACAGAGAGCAAATTAGAACAATTTGTGAAAATTAATAAAAGTCTATTATAATATCTAAAGACATCTATAATCTTTAGTAAACAACTTGTCTGGATGCTATTTATTTTACAAATATTTTATTGTAATAAAATAGAATTGGGAGGAGTTGATTAGTAGTAAACAAGTACTTAACCACAATTCTGAAACAATGTTATTAAAACTTTAATATTAATTTACAAAGTAATCAGATGCATTTATCAAGAAATTATTTGCAACACATTCTGATATCTACATCTTTAAAATTAATCAAATTTTATCTTTTTCATGCTTATGTAAATTACATATTTCTTATAACAATTAAGACAAATATTGTTTAAAGTTACGGCATGGGTATAGAATAAGTGAATAACTATGAGTGAAAACCTAATAAATCTGGTATTATTTAGTGAGAATGATGTAAAAGAATTAAAAAAGACAACCCCATGTATCAACGTTGACATATCTATATCTATATATGATGCACCATCTAAATTGAATCCTAACCATCCCATCATAAACATTTCTTCTTCCGGTTCAGAATGAGTTACGATGATGGGTATACACAACCTCCCTCCGGTACATTCGGACGTTCCCACAGCATCGATTACTCGAACCATGATGAATATGCAAACCAAACAAGTGGTCCAAGCTTTGTTGGTATTTGAATAGTTTTAACAAATGTGTGTCCGTAAATGTGTGAGACTACGGGAGCGCACACATCGACATTTAGACAAGACTACAAGTTTAATTTATTTATTAAATATTACTTAATGGATAAGTGTAAATATTTATTAAATGGAGGGTTTATTATATAAATAAGGAGGTTTCCTTATTGTAATATAACTCAAACTCCTGGATTTGAAAACCTATAAATAGAAGATAAACCCTAAACCCTAATTCATTGCAAAACATAAAAAATCGACTAAGGTTGGAAACCTTTAGCCGATCGTTATTTTTAAAATAAAAGGGTTTGTTTTTTTTTATTTTGGTTTTTGTAATAAGAGTTCTTGCTAGACAATTGTTGTTTAAAGCAATTAAACAAGTACTAGCATACTAGTCTGTCGCTAAAAGAAGGTGTCGCGTACGTAACCGTAGATTAGATCTTACACTTAGATCTACGAATTTCGCTTGCTTCTAATTCAAGGTAAATATCTTTATCCGATTTATTATTTACTATGTGATCCTAATTTCCGCTGCCATGTATTGTTTGACAATATGACTCTAGTTGTATACCTATAGTGGTATCAGCCAAAACATAGGTAAATATTATTTTGGATCTAAAACATCAAAATTGAAGGGGGATTAGGGTTGGTTTATTGTATGATTTTACAAAATTAAAAGTTAATTTGAAATCAATCTACTTTGCAATTTGATGTTTAATTACCTTATTTACTTTTATGCAAAATTATGTTTATAAAGTTACATGCATAACTTTGTAAGCATAATTAGATATATTGATATTGTTAAAAAGTAAATTGAATTATTGACATATTATTAATTGTTAATTGAATATGTGCGACACAAAAAGATTTGTATGATAAAAAGTTATGTGTGGTTTATTTGATATACGAATTGTTTACATATTGATAGCTTACGCAATCCAAACTTGTTTATTTGGACGGATGTATGTGGTCCGTTTCCTTTGAAACGGGAGTGATTCAATATGTAAACAATGACCATAGAGACCTTTTTAGGCATTACCCAAATTAGTTGCGTAGAATAATTCTAAATTGTTTATTATAAATATTGTTTGTCAAATGTCTTTTGAAAGAAACAAAATTTAATAATATGACTAAAGAATTATTATGACGAGTTATTAATTTATTTTGGCACTTTTATACGTTCTATAACGCATTTGGTTGGGTTTATATACCGTAATTTGGTCCAGCGACGGAACGTATAAATTTACAAAATATCTTAAAAACCATCGATTTAATAAGCGTGTGATTGGTAATTTATAACTAGATTGTACATGCTCAGTGTATTATTACCCAACTAGGCTCACCTACAATAGGGGACGATGTCTAGGAAAGTTATGCGGAGTGGGGTACACTCCTAATGAGGCAATGCTATTAAGAAATGTTGAACCATTCGCTACACCTCACATGCTTTCCTGGTCGTACCCTCGTAGAGCTACCGAAAGGGTTTTAATGATGACCATGTTACGATTAGTTGTATAAATTAGGTAATCATAGAAACACGTTTAATAACCAGTAAAATAAAAACATTTTGTTTTTAATTAAATTACGTTACGAAATTGTTGCATGGCAATTGCGTACGTAGATTTTTAACACCCATGGAATTTAAGTCAATTGCTATCCGTATTGCCTAGACAACTTGTACTTGCTCGTCACTCTACGTGAGACGTAGGTGAAGTGTATCCAAGGCGGATTACCACTCATAGTGAGACTGTGGTGGACTATCTGCAGTCTTCAGTCGGATGACTTAAATCGGGTTATGCAGTGAGACTGTAAACGCCGATAGCAATAAGATGCGACGAAACATGATTAATGTCACGATCACCATTTTGATGCTCGGATTGAATTATGACATTAAGTCCCATTTTCTAGGAGTTGCACCGGTAAATGCAATTACGGATCGTCACTTACCTTTTGAGTATTACTTAGTTCCTAGCAGATCAACTGATGGAACGGTGATATGTCAATTGGATCCTAGACTTAACTAAAAGTAAACCATGGGTTTTACGTTTTATGTTAAGAATTTTATGTCGAAAGTACTAATAAGAACTTTCACTCTGTTTTTGCAGAAATGGCACAAAACGCAACTGATGAGATTTTGAATGAAACCAAAATCGCGTTAACGCGCAATATTCTTACTGGGCCGAATTTCAATGATTGGCACCGATCACTGAGGATTGTCCTAAGAGTGATGGAGCGCGAACATATCCTTGAAACACCTTTGGGTGCTGAGCCAGCTGCTGAGGCTCCTCAAGAGGAACGTGACTTGTATAGGGCAACCTATAAAGCTCACGTAGAAGTGCAATGTCTTATGTTGAGTTGCATGTCCTCTGAGTTAGCAAAGCAGTTTGACATCAAGCAACCCAATCAGATCATATCTGAGCTACGTGCATCGTATGAGAAACAAGCCGGCCTTGAGCTAAATGACTTGATTCGAGAGGTACATGCATGTCATCATGTGTCAGGAACGCCCGTTGGGACTCACGTTATGAACATGAAAAGCTTGTTTGATCGTTTGACTAGGATGCAATTTGCATATCATAACCAAGTCGCTGTGAGCATTGTTCTCAACTCTCTCTCACCGGAATTTGAGGAGTTCACACGAGGTTATAATATGCAAAGTATGAACAAAAGCATCAACGAACTCCACGCTATTTTGGTGGAATTCGAAAAGTCAAAAATGAAGGTGAAAGGCACTCAAGTCTTAATGATTGAGGGTAGCCAAGCTCATAAGAAGAAAAAGCAACCGCTAAAGGCTAAGGGGAACTTTGCAAAGGGTGGTAAAAATAAACAAGCTGTTGTTTATTCTTCCAAGCCTAAGCAAACTCCTCCAGCTAAGAAGGCAAAGGTCGCACAAGATGATACATGTCATTATTGTGGAGATAAGAGTCACTGGAAGAGGAACTGTCCTAAGTGGCTAGCCGAGGTGCAAAATAACAAAAAGAACGGCACGGCCGGTTCTTCAGGTATTTTCACCATTGAATTATATTCTTTCGCTAAATCAAATACTTGGGTCTATGACACTGGTTGTGGAGCTCATATTTGTAACTCCTTGCAGGGGTTTAGAGCGAAAGAGAAACTGAAGTATGGATCCTTGTACCTGTACGTCGGCAACGGCATACGAGCAGGAGTGGATGCCATTGGAAGTTATGACTTACGATTACCCTCGGGCATAATTCTTGTATTAGACAATTGTTATTATGCACCTTCTATTGTTAGGGGAATTGTTTCAGTTTCGGTTTTGAAAGATAATGGTTTTTGTAGTACATTTACCGATTATGGGATTTCTGTTTCTATGAATAATATTCATTATTTAATGCTATTGCTATTAATGGAATATTTGAAATTGATTTGCATGATCGTCTTTCATCACCAAATAATAATTCATTGTTTAATTTAAGCGCAAAACGATCTAAGTCTAACTTAGACTCATCCTTCCTATGGCATTGCCGTCTTGCACACATTGGCAAACACCGTATCGAAAGGCTTCAACGTGAAGGGCTTTTGAAATCAAGTGAGGATTCATTTGATAGGTGTGAGTCATGTGTATCGGGCAAAATGGCAAGGAAACCCTTCTCGCATGAGAATCAAAGGGCGACCGACTTACTAGGAATCATACATACTGATGATGTATGCGGTCCTTTTAAGCATATGTCTAGGAGAGGTGCTTACTACTACGTTACATTTACCGATGATTTCAGCCGTTATGGTTATGTTTACTTGCTTAAACATAAACATGAGGTGTTTGAAATCTTCAAGGTATTTCAAAACGAAGTAGAAAATCAACTCGGCAAAACCATCAAGGTCCTCCGATCGGATCGTGGTGGTGAATATCTCAGTCAAGAGTTTAAGAATCATCTACAAGCTTGTGGAATTGTCCAGCAGCTTACTCCTCCCTATACGCCACAACACAATGGTGTATCGGAAAGGAGAAATCGAACATTGTTGGATATGGTTCGATCGATGATGAATCTTACAACCTTGCCATTGTCTTTTTGGGATTATGCCTTAGAGTCTGCAGCACGCATTCTCCATATGGTTCCAACCAAGAAAGTTGATAAGACACCATATGAATTATGGTTTGGCAAAGCGCCAAATTTGTCTTACTTAAAGGTCTGGGGATGTGAGGCTTTCGTTAAGCGCGATTCGCCTGACAAACTCGAACAGAGATCTGTTAAGTGTATCTTTGTAGGATACCCAAAGGAAACAATGGGTTACTACTTCTATCATCCTTCTGAGAACACTGTGAAAGTGGCTCAATATGCTGAGTTTTTCGAAACAAAGCTTATTGGTCAAGGAAACAGTGGGAGGGTTATAGACCTTGACGAGGTTCAAGAGGAAGATACGTCACTTTATACTAACACTGGTAATCAACAATTCGGGGGGGATAGAGTTGAGTCTCATGATATGCCTCAATCTAGTCCGACTCAAGTTGTGATTGAGCCACAAGTTCAGTCTCAACAACAAATTGTTGATGCTCCAATTCGTAGGTCCGAAAGGACGATACGTGCACCTCCTAGGTTGAACTTAAACGTTAATCTAGAGGATGGTGACGTATCAGGGGATCTTAATGAACCTCGAAACTTGAAAGTTGCATTATCAGGTCCAGACGCTGAAAAATGGCTTCAAGCTGCGAATTTGGAGATCCAATCCATGTATGACAACGAAGTTTGGTATTTGGTAGATAAACCTCCAAATGCCAAGACTGCCGATTGTAAATGGATCTTTAAGATAAAGACTGACATGGATGGGAATATACACGTCTATAAAGCTCGTCTCGTGGCAAAAGGATTCACTCAAGTCTATGGTATAGATTATGATGAGACTTTTTCCCCAGTGGCAGACATAAGAGCTATTAGAATTCTCTTAGCCATAGCTGCATTCTATGACTACGAGATATGGCAAATGGATGTCAAGACAGCCTTCTTGAATGGTTATCTAGACGAAGAGGTCTATATGAACCAACCAGAAGGTTTTATTGATCCATTACATCCCAACAAAGTATGCAAGCTAAAGAAGTCCATTTATGGACTTAAGCAAGCATCAAGGAGTTGGAATAAAAGATTCGATGAAGAAATCAAGAAATTTGGTTTTGTTCAGAATCTAGATGAGCCATGTGTATATCTAAAGACCAGTGGGAGTAATGTTGTATTCCTTGTCTTATATGTCGATGACATATTACTTATGGGAAACTACATTCCAATGCTTGAAGATGTAAAATCTTATCTTGGAAAGTGTTTCGCCATGAAAGACTTGGGTGATGCAGCATATATTCTAGGAATCAAGATCTCGAGAGATAGATCTAAGCGGATGATAGAGTTAAGTCAAAAGGCTTACATTGACAAAATACTAAAACGGTTTAGTATGGAAAACTCCAAGCGTGGATTTATCCCAATGCAAGATGGACTTAAACTCAGTATTCAGGATGGTGCATCTACACCTCAAGAGGTGGAACGTATGCAAAGGATTCCCTATGCTTCGGCAGTAGGATCCATTATGTATGCAACAAGATGTACAAGACCTGATATAGCTTTTGCGCAGAATATAGTAAGTAGGTTTCAATAGAATCCAGGTGAAAAACACTGGATTGCTGTAAAGAACATTCTGAAGTATCTACGGGCTACTAAAGATATGGTTCTGGTGTATGGTGGAAATCCCGAGGCAGAACTTAAAGTTACTGGTTACTGTGATGCCGGATTTCAGACAGACCATGATGACATCAAATCTCAAACAGGTTATGTTTTCATAATGAATGGAGGAGCTGTAGTCTGGAAAAGCAAAAAGCAGTCCACCATTGCAATGTCTGCAACAGAGTCTGAGTACATAGCAGCTGCTGAAGCTGCGATGGAAGCTGTTTGGATCCGGAAATTTATTTCTGGACTTGGTGTAGTTCCTACCGCCAAGTTACCCATGGATATGTATTGCGACAACACGGGTGCAATAATCATAGCTAATGAACCAGGTGTTCAAAAGGGAGCCAAACACTTTCAAAGGAAATTTCATTATATTCGTGAGCGCATAAATGATAATGAAATCAAGCTACTCAAAGTTCACACAGATAACAACTTGGCAGATCCTTTTACAAAGGCTTTGGCAAAGACGAAACAAACTCACTTGGCTGAGGGCATAGGACTTCGTTTGTCTAGTTGTTCCATGTAATCTGTGAATTTATTAAGTATTTGGATATATGGATGTATAAACAATTTTATTATGATTAAATAATATTGAGGATATGTGATTTTAATTCATATTTAATTGTTGTCCAAATTTTGCATGTTTTAATCCTTGATTTATATTTATGTTTAAATATTTTTCTAAATATCCGTTGTCGTTTGATTATGTGGGAGCATAATTGAATTAAGACAATATCTGAGTAGTCAGCTTGGCTCACTAACCCGGATGGTGTGCATGGAGATGAACACTGGATTATCCCATATGAATTAGTACTTATGGATCCTTGTCATTAAGTATAATTCATAAGGTTTAATGTCCTTTGACTTGAGATACAAGTTGGGAATCATGTACGTAGTGCATTATTTGATTCTAGTCAAACGTACTCCTGAATAAGGGTGTTATAAAGACTATTTTTGGTAATGTTGCGAAATACGATGACTACCAATTGTAGTCAATATAGGATTTGTTCCTTCAGTGAAACTGAAGCTAGATACAAACTGGGCCACTCATGAATACTTAAGATGTTTGTCTGGCCAGACCCAAATAAGTCCAGAACTGTCTCGACTGTATTAGGTAATCTTAAGTGATTCGCGAAATGAGAAACAGTAGTTAAAATGGAATGATTTTGATCCATCAAAAGATTTTAACTAAGTATCTGTAACAAAAGGATATGAACCGAATTTAGGCTCACAAGTGAGTTTTGGAGAAACTTACTCGTACATTTATGGGAGCATTGATATGTTGCTAGACATTAATCAATGTTATCACGTTTTGTTTGAAAATTATTCAAAAGTGGGAGCTGTTGGTATTTGAATAGTTTTAACAAATGTGTGTCCGTAAATGTGTGAGACTACGGGAGCGCACACATCGACATTTAGACAAGACTACAAGTTTAATTTATTTATTAAATATTACTTAATGGATAAGTGTAAATATTTATTAAATGGAGGGTTTATTATATAAATAAGGAGGTTTCCTTATTGTAATATAACTCAAACTCCTGGATTTGAAAACCTATAAATAGAAGATAAACCCTAAACCCTAATTCATTGCAAAACATAAAAAGTCGACTAAGGTTGGAAACCTTTAGCCGATCGTTATTTTTAAAATAAAAGGGTTTGTTTTTTTTTATTTTGGTTTTTGTAATAAGAGTTCTTGCTAGACAATTGTTGTTTAAAGCAATTAAACAAGTACTAGCATACTATTCTGTCGCTAAAAGAAGGTGTCGCGTACGTAACCGTAGATTAGATCTTACACTTAGATCTACGAATTTCGCTTGCTTCTAATTCAAGGTAAATATCTTTATCCGATTTATTATTTACTATGTGATCCTAATTTCCGCTGCCATGTATTGTTTGACAATATGACTCTAGTTGTATAACTATAAGCTTTACATCGCTAGGGTAATATCACTACCCAACAGATGTTCAACGCTCCCGTAAGTCTGCTGAAGTTGTCGTCGCACCTCCACCACAATCAGATGAGGTGCGTCCCGTGGAGCATTCTGGTACTCTAATTCCAAATGACACTCGCTAAGAGGGTTGGATCACTACGCTAACAATGATCAACCAAATAGTCGTGGAGATCTTGGGCGGAAAAATCAATCTGGAGTTGGCATAGGGGATATTATCCTTGAGGAGTCAGCGCCCTCACAATCCATGTTGGCTGAACGAGATCGAAGTACCAATGGAACAGCACCAGCTGCTACAGAGAGCGTTGATCCACTAGACTATGTCGGAATGAGTTTGGTGGGAAGGAGATTCAAGATGGTTAACCCGGAGGCATACTATGTGGAGAAAGATGATGACTTATCCGGATACGATGCCCCGGCCCCATATTGAATTTGAATTTTAATTCGTATGCTTATTTGTATTTGTTTTGTTTTGTTGCTTATGAAGTTGCAATTTGATTAATGAATAAACAAAATCGAGTTTGTATTTCCTTTCATCGGATCGTTAGGATAGCATAGCTTCGATTCTAATTTTACTGTTTTTCTTACATATTCTTCATGATGGAAGAAGTAAGAAGACTTGATTTCTTCACTTCCAAACACAAAAAAACAGGCGATTCCCCGCCCATTTGAAGCCCGTTGGGAGTAATGACCCTAGACCATTTCAATTAGAGGAATACTATTAAGATGTTAGAGAATTGAGTTGTTATGTCTTAGATAATATCCTGAATCATGTATATTAACTTTGTCAATATAGTATTCGATCCAATTACCTTACTTTTGGATTAGTTCGAAATCTGTAAATGAGATCATTCAGAAAATGATATCTAGTGTGTAAGGCAACATAATCACTAATTGACACAAAAAAAAAATTAATAATGTTGTATAGTTCAAATAAGACATAAATCATATAACACTCGTTACATATGTCAATTATAAATTAATCCAAATGAAAAGGTGCCACTTTAATAGTCCCAATTATTCGTTTTGACGGGTTATATAGTTCGGGTATCGACAAGGTATTTCAGCTAAAAAAAAGGGTAAACAGGTTGATGTACTAAATATATTGTTTGAGTCGAGGTGCTGTCACGCCCTCGTGATGGGCATCCCTTCCACCCTTGCTCGTTCACTTGGGACATGGGGTTTAACTATAGACGTTTCCCCCTAGACCCCGCTAATGAGCTGAAACGAGATAGCTCAAACGAGCGTGCACCCTGCACTATCCTACTCGTAATCGAGCTTAACTCGTTTTCTCTCCAGTTTCAACTGTCAGGTCTTGAAATCTTCATAGCTTACAATTAGTGAATGAATGCAATTACTAATCGCGAAATTATTAGCAAATTGAACTATGATTTTATAGATTTTGAACACAAAATCAATGAAGAACAAAAGAGTTTGTTAGAAGCCTTAGATGGCGGGAAATTCAGTTGCAGATTTTTTCACTATCAAAACTTGTCCATTCTCATGTTCACCACACCCCTATTTATAGGCCTATTCTAACTAACTATTACTTTAATGTCACCCTTACGTTTATTAAAAAACACTTCAGGTGTAACATAAAATTACTACTCAGTTAGATTAAGTTCGGGTAAACTTGAACTTAACTCGGATGAAGAGTTAGTTCACCCGAACTTAATCCTTCCTATGTTTACACTTTATTAAACAATTCGGGTGATGAACTATACAAAACTATGACTTGGATATTTTGGAAGCTTCACCATCATTCTTGTTTGCTCCAATAATCTCCCTCTTCGATGATGCTTCCAAAATCCTCATCTTGCTAGGATTAAGCTCCCTTCCCCCATCTTCAAATTTATCTCAGTCTATCTTCCTTTCCTTTCTTCTGTGACCACTTTATCCCACTGTATAACTACACATTCCACTGCCATTCTTCCCTCTTTATCATCATATCTCATCTTTTCTAATGGAAGTTTGGACAATGTAATGATGTATTCATTTGTTAGCTCCCTGATATCATCCAAATCATATAACCTATGTTCCTCTCCATCCTCTCTATCCAGAACCCATTCACCAGTTAAGTAATCAGCCCACCATCTTATAATTTTTGCTCTTTGCTCAACCACCTTGATCCTCTTCATTGGTGCTATATGCATGGTCATCCTCTTTCTCTTGGCCATGAATTTCTTTCCAAAATTTACAAATCCAGTTCTAACACATTCATGTAAGAAATTCTCATATTCATATCCATGAGCATATGATATCGCTTATTTATATGATTATATCATCGCGATATTTGTTATGTTTTTAGTCCAAAACGTAATGGATAGGCCCTTTTTGTACCCATGTTTCTTGTTAAATATGTATTTAGGTATTTGGACATATTTGAAACAAAACGAGTTAAGTTTGGACGTAAAAACGCGAGGAAGTAATAAAGTAAAATGTTTGGAAGCTGCAAGAGCCTGACTGCGCCGCAAACCCTTAGCAATGTGACGCAGCCAACGATGGATTCTTTAGGTGAGCTCGCTAAGTGCCCACTGCGACGCGGTGCCTCTTGGCTGCGCCGTAGTGGCTTGATTTCGGCCATTACAAATTTTGGCTTAATTTCCATTCATGTGTGCATTGGAGAGTCTTTTTACTGCATTATTAAAGCTCCATAACCAGTTTATCATTATCATCATATTACTAATCATTGGAGAGAGGAGAAGAAGCAATTAGCATCATAATCTTGAAGTCTGAAGAAGGAATCGTTAAGCTATTTTCACAATTTTCAGTTTTTCATTTGATACATTTGCAAGTTTTGTTTCGGTTCGTATTAAACTTATTCGCCATTTTATTTCAATACAATTATGTCTTTTTCATATATTATGTGTTTCGTTATCAACATGAGTAGCTAATTATCTTATACGTTTGCTTGGATATATGATCGTTTGTATGGTTAATTTTAAGTATGAAATTGCTTGATTGATGTGTGTTCGGTTAATTGGGGATCCGTTTGAGTTTAAGCTTTAAGAAATTATTAAATTTCTTATGTTCTTTTTTAAAACCAGGTATTCGAAAGGAACTCGCGATTTTTATTAAAATATGAATGAATATGTCAAGCGGTCTATAGTTGATAGAAATTAACGGTATTCGAAAGGAATCGTTAATAGTAATTGAAATAAGTAAGATTAAACACAAACTCTAGCTGATAAAAGAAGAAAAATCGGTTTATTGACTAGTAAACTATTCGAAAGGAAGTCTATAAATTAATTCTCACACATCGGCTTGATACTTTATGCACAATTATTTGGGGTGTTAACCATATTCGAAAGGAATGGTTGCACGGTTGGGTAATTGGAGAAATCCGATATTCGAAAGGAACTTGGTTTTAAATTAGAAGTTTATCAGCATATCATACTTAGGAAAGATCATATATTCGTGAACAGTCCAAGCAAGCGTCCTTATCAAATCTTGAACCAAAACAAATTTTAATTGTTATTATTGTTAGTTTAATTACAAAAACCCCATTTTTTATTAGTTACTTATCAAGCTAAAATGACTCAATTTAACATAGTCCCTGAGTTCGAACCTAAATTTGCCAATACTATACTACGATCGATAAGGGTACACTGCTCGGGGTCGTATTCTAGAGTAAGCACTTTTCGGAAAACTATATTTCGCACATCAAGTTTTTGGCGCCGCTGCCGGGGACTAGATCTAATTGAGTTTTTAGTTTTCGAGTGTTATTTTGTGTCGAATAGTATTCACGGTATTTCTTGTTTTTGTTGTAATTTTCAGGTGATTTGTTAGTGGATGTTCACGAGATCCCAAGGGAAGTACGTTGCGAGTCCATTTTGAATTTTCCGAAAACAAGGGGTGAAAGTTGCGTTGTTTAATGATAATGAATCTTCCGAGGAGGAAGAGGAACTGATTTTAGGAAAAAACTATTTTGAGCCCAGCGAGATGTCGCAACACTGAGATGATGATGTTTTAATTAATGACCCGTCAGTTAACCCGTTTGACATACCGATGATCAATCGGAACCGAGTCGTACCACTTACCAAAGGATCATCTATTATTCCACCGAACTTGGGGAATGACTTTTCCGTTAAAGGTCATCACCTCAAGACGATTCAGGATAGTTCGTCACACCTCCACCACAACCAGATCAGGTGCGTCCCGCGGCCTATTCCGGTAATCTAATTCCAAATGACACTCGCCACAGAGGGTTAGATCACTACAATAACAATGATCAACCACTTGGTCGTGAAGATCTTGGGCGGAAAAATCTATCTGGATATGACATAGGGAATATTATTCTTGAGAAGTCATCGCCCTCACTATCCTTGATGGCTGAACGAGATCGAAGTACCAATGGAACAGCATCAGTTGCTACTGAGAGCGTTGATCTGCTAGACTATGTCGGAATCAGTTTGGTGGGAAGGAGATTCAAGATGGTTAACCCGGAGGCATACTATGTGGAGAAAGATGATGACTTAACTGGATACGATGCCCCGGCCCCATATTAAATTTGTATTTGTTTTGTTTTGTTGCTTATGAAGTTGCAATTTGATAAATGAATAAACAAAATCGAGTTTGTATTTCCTTTGATCGGATCGTTAGGATAGCATAGCTTCGATTCTAATTTTACTGTTATATTCTTCATGATGGAAGAAGTAAGAAGAATATCATTGAATCATTGAGAACCACCCAAGGAAGGTGGGAAACAAAAACAAAAAGAAAACTCCAAGCAGGAAGACTTGATTTCTTCACTTCCAAACACAAAAAAACAGGGGATACCCCCTGAAACTATTTCCCCCGCGCCCATTTGAAGCCTGTTGAGAGTAATGACCCTAGACCATTTCAATTAGAGGAATACAGTTAAGATGTTAGAGAATTGAGTTGTTATGTCTTAGATAATTTCCTGAATCATGTAACTTTACTTTTCAATATAGTATTCGATCCAATTACCTTACTTTTGGATTAACCCGAAATCTGTAAATGAGATCATTCAGAAAATGATATCTAGTGTGTAAGGCAACATAATCACTAATCGACACAAGAAAAAAAATTAATAATTTTTGTATAGTTCAAATAAGACATAAATCATATGACACTCGTTACATATGTCAATTATAAACTGTTCCAAATGAAAAGGTGCCACTTTAACAGTCCCAAATTATTCGTTTTGACGGGTTATATAGTTCGGGTATCGACAAGGTATTTCAGCTAAAAAAAATGGGTAAACAAGTTGATGTACTAAATATATTGTTTGGGTCGAGGCGCCGTTACGCACCTCGCGAGGGGAGGCTCCCCTCCACCCTTGCTCGTTCACTTGCGACAGGGGGTTTAAGTATGACTAAACAAGTTGATGTACAAAATATATTGGAATCAAGTCGATAGGAAAAGAATGATCATCAAAGCTAACACTACATGCACTAAGTATCTTAGTAGCATGCAAATACTCACTATCAGCTAGCTCTATCTCAAAAGCAGGCACTGAATGTCTAGATGTACAAGTAATCAAGGTCCTAAACTCAGTAGATATAAAGCTTCTTCGAGAGATACACCTTCTGTAGCCCTGTAGAATATTCTCCTTAAGCTGTAATACGATATCGGATATTGATGCAGCCATATGCTCGGCGAATAACTGACTAAAATCGGGAGTCGAACCGCTCGGAATCGCACCAGTAGGACGAACACGTCTCGTCGACTTCCTTGCAGATAGAAGATTTCTTCGGTGTCAACGCAAAAGAGACGTAAAAAGAAAAGAAAAGAAAAGAAAAGTGTGCAACACAAAAATAAGGTCAAACACCAAAAATAGCAAAAGCGAAAATAAAACACGTAAGGCAAATAGTGCACACATAGCAAATCAGAGAAAATCGATTGAAAAGCCTACGCTCATAGTCCAAGTGATTTACTTCGTAAAATCACTCAGTTTGCTATAACCATTGGCTCTGATACCAATTTATGTCACACCCCGCTCAAAGCGAAAACACGAGGTGTTCTAGTTAAAGATATCAAGAGTCAAGGATTACAACATTTACAACCAATAAACAAAACATGGGAATATATTAATCATGCCAAAGGTTTATCAAATACAATACAAATTCAAATGTGAGTCAATCGTCAAATACGAATACAAATCAAATGTCATAAAGTGGATCATAAAGGAATTACATCAACATAATCAATTCCAAGTGCAATAAATAAATGATCCCAAAATAAGCATGGCATGATCAAGAAAATCCTCAAACTCCTGAAAAGCGTTAAAAACGACATCAACACACGTTGGTGAATTATTCGCAATATTCAAATAGCATATCTTAATTTATAACCAAAGTGCGAGTATAATACCTAGATTAATCATACACTGAACCTGACGACACCAAATCCCCTAACCTAAGGCGATGTCAATCCAAAGGCAACAAATAATCAAACGGCCATAACATCCACTCATAGGGACATCCTATCGAGCAATGAGGGTTTGGTCAAACCCATATAGATCTATATATATGTAAAACCGTGGGAACAAAGCTTAACAAGTGTATAAGGGAGGCCACCAAGGCCTAATGAACTTCTAATCTAAGGCAATACTAATCCACTAGGTAAACAAGATATACATACATGCGACAATTTAAAATACGCTTTCCAGCACAAAAATAGTAAAAGAATAGGGCTACGAATAACTCACAAGATAAGCTCAGCAAGGTATCGGGTAATAATCAATATGGAGCTAACACTCCGCCGCCTAAGTGCCCTAAAACAAATATAACATAGTCTAAGTATCTCTATAAATACAGTACGGTTTAGCCTTGTCGGTTAAGATTAATATATAAGGTTTTATTAAAGTATTCCAACAATTTCTAAGTCGATTCGTGATGACGGATCAAAGTGACGATGTTTCGCGCCGATAAGGACGATAGTAAAGATATCGAAAAATTCACGTTATAATTGACTATTAGAAAGGAATGATATTCCGAGCCAAAAATGACTAACAAGAATATCGGTTGAAAGGAATACTGTTACCAAAGCTTTATTGAAATCGACCAAGGTCAACGTCATAGATGTTGACTTGGTAAAACTCAAAGATGTTGACTTGGTCAAAGTCAAAGTCAAAGATGTTGACTTGGTCAAAGTCAACGATTTGAAAGAAAGTCAAAGTCAACGTAAAAGTCAAAATTTGACAATTTGAGAGCTAAAAGTCTTTAGTTTTCTAAATAATAGAGTAAAAATAGCTTTTGAAATAATTTTATAAAAGTTGTCGTAAAATAATTATTTGATGATGATAACGATTTGTAATAAGATGTATTTATCGAAAAGTAGTTTAAACGTTTGTTGTAAATAAATATTATGTCATTTTTGATAGTGTCGACATCCTTGAGTCCAAAGACATTGTTTTAGCATAATATAGTACTTATACGTATATGTTTACTAATATGAGTGTTTAGGGTTGTTAAAAGTAATAAAACACGATCTGGGGTTTGGCTGCGGCACACCACCAAGCAAATGCGTCACAACAGATTTATGTAAAAACGAAATTTTCGAGGAACAGACCCTCGGTGCTTCGCACCAAGTGTTGGGTGCTGCGCACTGGACCATTTCCAGTTTTATAAAATTTACGTTTAGCCGAAATCTGATTCGTTTGACGTTTTATGGTAAAAAGGTAAACTGTCCGAAAGTTAAATGGTAAACTGTCCGAAAGTTAAATTAAGTTCAAATAACATTTACCAAGCTTTATATATATGTATGTGTGTGGTTTTACATAATAATATAGTAGTTATGTTAATTTCGGTTAAATTCACATTTTAACATATTGTAGTCCAAATCTCCAAGAATGATAAGTGTTGGTCTAATATATTAACCTAACATTTTTTCAAGGCTTAAACCGAAAGTAATCATAATAAAGAAAAAGAGATAGATTAGGAATAATAACGAATTTACCGATTTCACCCGCAAGAATTCTACAAACTTTACTTCTCCCGAAAAGAGGAGACTTTGGTGGTGGTGGTGAGAAGGTAACCGGCTCCAAAACACAAAAATACCCACCATTAGTAAGGAATCTCAAGTGTAAGTAAATAAATAGATTTCGGAGGAGTTTTCTTACCAAAAACTTAAGATGAAGTTTTCTTCGAAAAATGTAGCCAAACTCCAAAAGTAGTAGAAGTAATATAGAAGAAAAAGACCTCCATTAACACATGAACAAGAGGTGTGTTAGAGATTTCAAAATAGAAAGGAAGGGTAGAGATATATCCAAGAACCTTACTTACCAAGCTAAAGGTGATGATTCTTCAAGGAAATCACCGAAACTCCACAACTTCAAGGATGCAACCGGAAGTAAAAAGCTTGTAAGACAAAGGAAATAAGTTTGGTGTTAGAGAACTCTAACAAAATGGAAGAAAAGAGTAGAGAAGTGAGGGAATTTAACAAGGAAGAACTTACCGAAATGTGTAGAATCAAAGGGTGATTGTAGGAGATAATTTTCACCAATTGTTTCCTTGGATTTTCACTTTAATATAGATGTAAAAGCTCTCAATTCTCTGGAATATTTGAGAAAGCTGAGAGGTTTGTGAAGTGTAAATGAAAGAGAAAGTAACAAAAGTGTTTGATGTAAAAGTTTGGTTTTAGAATGAAAGAGAGTGCAAACCTATTAGAGATCCACAATGGGATCAAACACACCCAAATAGGGGATTTTGCAGAAGATTTCACGTGCTAAAAGGTGTGGAATCTCATGGTTTTGACCCAAAAAGTCGATTTGGATTTTACCTGATTTTGGCCTGGGTGCTGCGCACACATAACCAGTGCGGCGCACCGGGACCAAAAATAAGTATTTCCGTTAAGTTATCATTAAAGGATTAGATTTGTAACAGATTCCGTTAGTTTCCCGTTAAAGGACTAACTTTGTAATAGATTAAGTTAGAGGACTAACTTTGTAATGAAATTTTGAAATATAGTTTTCTTAACCGACGATCAAAGCGTAAACACCATACTTTAATAACACGAGAATACTAACTATTCGGCACTTAGACGATTATAAAGCTTACGTCTCGAGAGACGAAGTAATAAAACACATAAAACCCGACTCAAATATACAACACGTGAGTAAATAATAAGGGAAATGCAAGGGTCAAAATAATTGCGAATAAAAGAATAAATATCGGTAATGAAAAATACCTCAAACAGACGGATTGTCACAGCCTCCCCCAGTAAAAAGAATTTCGTCCTCGCATTGTCTACTGAGCACTGCTGCTAGAAAAGAGATGAGGATACTTCTTATGCATCTCGTCCTCCCGCTCCCAAGTAAACTCAGCTCCAAATCTTAGAGTTCCATCGGACCTTACTCCGCCGTAACCGTTTGACATCTCGGTCAACAATCTCCACCGGCTCCTCTATCACATGAAGCTGATCATCCAAACGTAGTTTTTCCAGTGGCACGATCAAGGACTCGTCAGCAAGGCACTTCTTGATATGAGATACGTGAAATACGTTGTGCACACCGCACAACTCAGGTTGCAACTCAAGACAGTAAGCCAATGGGCCAACACGAGACAATACCCTGAAGGGGCCTGTAAAACGTGGACTCAACTTGTTGCGCTTCTCGAATCGAAACACACCCTTCCACGAAGAAACTTTCAGTAACACCATATTCCCGACGTCGAACTCCAAAAATTATTAGCATTATAAATATAAAAGGATGCTCGTTAATTTTTCTCTTTTATTTATTATGTTAAGTTAAAAATGTTAGAGTGTACTATAATATTTTAAGATCATGTATTAGCATGATAAATTCAAAGGGAAAACGTGATGTATCAATTATCTTGTAAACAAAGAGCAAATTAGAACAATTTAGTGTGAATGATGTAAAAGAATTAAAAAGACAACCCCATGTATTGACGTTGACTATAACAAGTCTTCTCTTTAGTATCCATGTGCATCTACATCTGATATATCTATATCTATATATGATGCACTGTCTAAATTGAATCCTAACCATCGCATCATAAACATTTCTTCTTCCGGTTCAGAATGAGTTACGATGATGAATATGCAAACCAAACAAGTGACCCAGGTTTTTCATCGTGGTCTCCCTCCGGTACATACCGACGTTCCAACAGGATCGATTACTCGAACCATGATGAATATGCAAACCAAACAAGTGGCCCAGGTTTTGCATCGTGGTCTCCCTCCGGTACATACCGACGTTCCAGCAGGATCGATTACTCGAACCATGATGAATATGCAAACCAAACAAGTGGCCCAGGTTTTACATCGTGGTCTCCCTCCGGTACATACCGACGTTCCAACAGCATCAATTACTCGAACCATGATGATTATGCAAACCAAACAAGTGGCCCAGGTTTTTCATCGTGGGGAATGAAGGAGACCGAATATCACTACCCAAGAGATGTTCAACGCTCCCAAAGGTCTGCTGTCGTCGCACCTCCACCAAAACCAGATGAGGTGCGTCCCGCGGCCTATTCCGGTAATCTAATTCCAAATGACACTCGCCACAGAGGGTTAGATCATTACAATAACAATGATCAACCACTTGGTCGTGAAGATCTTGGGCGGAAAAATCAATCTGGATATGGCATAGGGGATGTTATTCTTGAGGAGTCAGCGCCCACACATTCCGTGTTGGCTCAACGAGAACGAAGTACGAATGGAACAGAAACAGCTGCTACAGAGAGCGTTGATCCACTAGACTATGTCGGAATCAGTTTGGTGGGAAGGAGATTCAAGATGGTTAACCCGGAGGCATACTATGTGGAGAAAGATGATGACTTAACTGGATACGATGCCCCGGCTCCATATTGAATTTGAATTTAAATTTGTATTTGTATTTGTTTTGTTTTGTTGCTTATGAAGTTGGAATTTGATTAATGAATAAACGAAATCAAGTTTGTATTTCCTTTCATCGGATTGTGAGGATAGCATAGCTTTGATTCTAATTTCTGCGATAACAATGATATTCATGAAGATCATATAGATATGCAGGAGGATCTGTCCGACCCCAATTTCGAAAGTATATTAGTCATCCATAAAAAAAAGAGATAAATTGTGAATATTTGGAACACTTGATTTCAACACTTCCAAACACAAAAAAAACCGGCGACACCCCCTGAAACTATTTCCCCGCCCATTTGAAGACCGTTGAGAGTAATGACCCTAGACCATTTTAATTAGAGGAATACAATTAAGATGTTAGAGAATTGAGTTGTTATGTCTTAGATAATTTCCTGAATCATGTATCTTCACTTTGTCAATATAGCATTCGATCCAATTACCTTACTTTTGGATTAACACGAAATCTGTAAATGAGATCATTCAGAAAATGATATCTAGTGTGTAAGGCAACTATACCTGGCAAAATGGACGGGTTGGGTTGGATTGGGTCGCGGGTCAAAATCGGTATGGGTCAAAACGGATACGGGTCCAAATGGGTCACTTTAAAAACATACCAAACGGATGCGGGTCAAAACGGGTACTTTTTAATTACATAAGGTCATTATTCTATAAAAAAAAAATAGACTTATTATCCTATAAACAATTACATAAACTCATTATTCTGTTAAATAAACCGAAACAAACACCCTTTTAATAATACATAGTTTTTTTTTATTTGATTCTATTTAAAAGGTAAAAGACTGTTATGATTTTTTATATCGATTAAAATACTGCAATAATAATATACTTGTTTGGATATATTACACAATTAAAGTAACATTTTAATAACTTGAAATTTTATTATTCAAATTAATAATAAGAATAGTTTATATTCTTTATCAAATTATATAAGAGGGTCACTAAACATTATAAAGTAAAAATCATTTTTATTCCAAAACTCTAATTCTTTATAAAATTATATTGTTCTAAATTTAAATAAAAAATAAAGAACAATTTTATTGAAGATGACACCTATATACTAATGGACAAACAAGGAAGACAACAGAATACCCATTTCCACCAATTGGTTTGAGTTCTTCCACCCAAATTGACCCGCAATCAACTTCTCCTTGTTTTTACTCAACCCATTACAACCCATATGAAAAAGGGATATGCCCAAATTCACACATAAAGCTAAACTGTAAGTCCAAACTCAACCCAATTTTCATTGTTTGGGTTGATTTTGCCGGGTCTAAAGGCAACATAATCACTAATCGACACAAGAAAAAAAAATTAAGAATTTTTGTATTGTTCAAATAAGACATAAATCATATAACACTCGTTATATATGTCAATTATAAACTGTTCCAAATGAAAAGGTGCCACTTTAACAGTCCCAATTATTCGTTTTGACGGGTTATATAGTTCGGGTATCGACAAGGTATTTCAGTTAAAAAAAATGGGTAAACAAGTTGACGTACTAAATATATTGTTTGGGTCGAGGTGATGTCACGCACCTTGCGAGGGGAGGCTCCCCTCCACCCTTGCTCGTTCCCTTGCGACAGGGGGGTTAAACTATGGACGTTTCCCCTAGACCTCGCTAATGAGCTAAAACGAGATAGCTCGAAAGAGCGTGCACCCTGCACTATCCTACTTGTAATCGAGCTTAACTCGTTTTCTTTCCGGTCTCAACTAAGTCATAATCACACCAATACGACCAATGACACTAAACTTGCAACAAAAGATGGATCAATTCATGACATAGAAGAAAAGAGAATGGACTTTAGCAAACCGAGCAATGCCAAATTCTTCGAGAAGGCAAGATTTAACAAACTCTTATGCCTAAAAATGAGGGATCGGTGGTAACCCATATCACTATGTCGCGGGTTTGCCATCCGACTAGCATTCTGCCTTTCGGAGAGCTACAAACTTTAATGACATCAAGCTTGAAATAAGGTTGGAATAGCGAACAAAGGAACCTTCGGCCTTCTTGAACTCGCCCTCACACCAAAAAAACAAATGTTTTTTTTAAAGTAAACAAGCCTCAATGAGAGGCTCTCGTACTAAATGTTGGATCATAGATGAAATAAAAGAAATTAATAAGGAAGACAAAGAGAAATTATTCGATATATTATTGAAAAAGAGATGGCTTTATATAAATCCTTACATAACTAAAAAGCAAAGCAAAAAATGCTAAAACGTGACCTAATACTACTTCAAAATGTCTAAATCAAATACCTAGGCGATATTGACACGATTTTAACCCTACGGATCAATACGAAATTAGAGAACTGTTTATTAAATTGAGATGCGAAATCTCTCAACATGATTCAATCTAAGCTCTAATTGGATTGAGGAGTTGTTAATTACAAGAGAATGTTAAGATTTCTTCATAGAACTATTTTGACGGGAAAATTACAATAGATCACACAGATTAGCTCACTGGTACTCTCAAAAATACAAATTGGAGAGACACCGACTCTCACTACCTATCATTCTATTTGTAAATATCTGAAAACCTAAATAAACACTTAAGTAATTGTAACAACATGCTTTTCAAAAATCACGTTTAGTGAAACGAGATTAGCGGTTCATAAAACTATTTCAATAATCAAACCATTTGTTACGTTAAAACTCCGATCATATTATGTATGAATATTAATAAATTTGGCAATGACAAACAGTTGGGGACATCGAGCTACTCCAAAGTAATATCGCCTCACCAAACACGTCTAAAGCAACCTACGAGTAAAAGACACATTTGGGAAAAGAATATAGCTAGCGAGACAATAATTTATTAGTAAAGACTATGAAAACGTTTATTATAAAGAAAATATGTCTTTACTAACCCAAACCATACCCACAACCTCGTAAGCAGGTAATAATTAATTAGGCTTTGAAATATTATAAAACTCGAGCATAAATTAATTACCATCGTATAATTAATTCCAAAATAACGCAAATATTTTTTTTACAATCATATAGGGTCTATCATATACCCTAAATGTATATAATAATAGTCAACATCCCATGCCCTAAATATCTATATCAATAGGCACCTTCGTATGCCTTCAATGTTCATCTTAGTCGGGTCTAACACTAGCCCAAATAATCATAACAGTAGGGTTCATCTTATGCCTTAGAGTTACTACCCCGTTCACTACTCGTACATTCGCAAATTATTATAAGCGTTAAGGTGCGACTCCCAATCTCTATAATAACCCGAAATGTAGTTTTCACTACTCTGACGTTGCAATTCAATGCGTTATCGTTATAGGAGGGATCTACAGGTGCCATCGTACACACTTCCCCACTCCCTCCTGATGTTTCCGGATGACCCATCGTAGTCAAACATCATTCCAGTAAATGGGCTTCTCCAAGTACTACCATGTGTTGCTAAGAAGGTCTAGAATTCCTCTCAACTAATTTGACCCATCGTAGTTAAATATCACTTGACCCATCGTAGTCAAGTATCCCTTTACCCATCGTTGTCAAGTATCAAAAGTTGGCTTGCACTTTTTTACCTAGTTGGTCACACTAGGTTTCACTGTCATTCTACGAGCATCTACACTACCCGTAATCAAGGCCTCTTATGCAAAACTAAGACATACTTCTTATAATACATAAGTCACAATGATAACAATTACATAAACGTATATAATTAATAATATATGTGTACCTCATCGCATTGTACACCACTGGACATGAGTAGCTACAACCACTCATGCTCGGGGCCTTTACCAATCAATTATCACATAATTTTTGTAAAGCAATAAATAAAGTACAATAACAACAAGGATACGTGTATCTTACTACCACCTATCATCCAATCCTATGGATAGCTACAACCACCTGTAACCATCAGGTATAGGTAATCATGTACTACCCATACCACATGATTCCGTTATTCTGTTCTGGTTCATCTTTTATTGATCAAAACATCTTTATACGTAAATGACCTAGTTTACTAACAACATTACTTTCAAAATACCTTTACATGTTTCAAAACATCTTTCAAAAGGTTTATACATCTTTTAAACGTTACTTTTATATTTATACTCAGTTTTTAAAACGATATTGTACTCACCTTCAAACCGACGTCCACAGACAATCGTCCTAGCAATGCTTTTCACGATCAACCAAGGGTTGGCTAAGTCCAGCTGGCTTCCCATAACCAGCCTTCTTCTCTACATGAAACCACCATTGTTGATTCAATTCAAGCTCTCATGAGTAAGATTGATTCAATTTCAGCTCATGAGGTACTCTCCAAAGCTTGTTATGTTGAATGATTAAATTTCATCAAAAAGAATTTTTGAAAAATAAAAAGGTTTATAAAGAAAAAATTGATTCACTATTGAAGGATGTAGATGTTTACAAGGGCAAATTGGAAAACGCCACATGAAAATGTATTTGATAGATTCAAGAAGGTAACACATGAATTTGAAAATGCAAAAATTCAAGTTGATAAATTTATTTATCTCCTAAAATATTGAATGGAATAATTGAAAATCGGATTGTGAGCAAAGCTAAGGTTCGTATTGATTTTGATGTTGTACCATCACCATTTAATAATAACTATTATATCAAACCTGAATCTACAAATTTTGAGAGTAGTTTATCTGATGTAGATGCTTTGATGATGTTTTTGTGTTATAGTCTAATGTTAATTTGAAATTGAAACATATTGATGAAACTTGCTCTTCTGTGTATAATGTGACTGATTTTCATTCTACTACTAGTCTTAATGTTAATTATAAGGAAGATTAACATCTACGTCCTTTCAAAATTTCAATATTACGTCAATGACCTTCTAAAAATCAAAATTACGTTAATATTCTTCCAAAACATGAAACATTCTTATATATATCCAATATAATAAATTAATAATATTTAAATGATTTTTTTATTTAAATTATTCATATAAATATTAATTAAACTTTTTACTCAAATATGTTAGGTTTAATCCAACATTAACCAATATATCTTAATTTCATACATTCGTAATATAGATTTAACAAAGATTGATTTCTACAATTTTGAGCATTAACCGGAATAAAAAGGTTACAAAACTTTCTCGTCTTGATTGATTAATGTTTTGTAACATATGTTTAAAACAATTTATTCATTAAATAATCTATTCAATTCATTCGGTATTTGATTCTTCGTTGATATATTTGTTTAAATAAGATTTAAATTAGTTTTATTGATTTATTCAATAATTTCAAATATTAATATCATTTGATTACTATTTAGATGAATAATTTAAATATTAAAATTATTTAAATATTATTAATTTATTATTTTGGATATATATGAGAATTTTTCATATTTTGGATGGATATTAACCATTGAGGTATATAGTTCCCCCTACCGAAAACACCAACGAGCAAAACATTACTGCCCGCGAACAAAGCTCGAACCCGCGAACAAGAGGCCGAGCCGGTGTGCAAGAGCTCGAGTCAACGTACAAAAGACCGAGTCGCCCTGCAAAAGGTGACCCGACCTGAAAAAGGCGATCCGTCCTGCAGAAGGCGATCCGTCCTACAGAAGGCGATCCGTCCTGCAGAAAGTGATCCGTCCTGCAGAAGACGATTCGACCTGCAAAAGGTGTTCCGGCCTGCAAAAGGCGATCCGGCTTGCAGAAAGAGATCCGTCATGCAGAAGGCGATCCATCCTGTAGAAGGAGATCTGTCCCGCGGAAGGCGATCCGTCCTGCAAAAGGTGAATCCGTCCTGTACAAGGCGCGCCCTGCAAAAGGCGACCCGTCCCGCAGAAGGTGTTCTGTCCTTCAAAAGGCGATTCGTCCTGCAAAAGGTGAATCCGTCCTGCAGAAGGCTCTCCGTCCTGCAGAAGGCTCTCCGTCCTTCAGAAGGGCTATCCGTCCTTCAGAAGGGAGATCCGTCCTTCAGAAGGCGATCCGTCCTTCAGAATGCGATCCGTCCTATAGAAGGCGATCCGTTCTGCAAAAGGTGATCCGTCCTACAGCAGGAGATCCGTCCTGCAACCGTCCTGCAAAAGGCGATCCGTCTAACAGAAGGCGATTCGTCCCGCAAAAGGATATCCGTCCTACATAAGGAGATCTGTCTTGCAGAAGGAGATCCGTCCAACAAAAGGCGATCCGACCTACAAAAAAGGATCCGGACTACAAAAGGCGATCAGACCTGTAAAGGGTGATCCGTCCTACAAAAGGCGATCCGACCTGCAAACGTTAACTGTCCTCCAAACGTCATAGGTCAATAATCTTACGTCACTTTCCATATTTGGACTACGAAATGACGGCCCAGAAACGTACGATGACGACCCATGGCCCACAAACGAAAGCCTATAAATATCTTACCATTTCTCAGATTTTGGGCCATCTTATTCTCTCATTTACTACTCACATACGTTCAAGAGATTTTCCCACTCTCTTACGTCACACCCTCTAATCGATACGTCACTTTAGGCTCGCCAAGAGCTTAGTAGGTTTGCATTGTCCTAGCAGGAGACCGTATCGATTAGCCATCACCTCCAGTCTTGTGAGCACGTCAATCGTTGCTCAAACATTGGCTCAATGATCATTTTATCCGGTCGCTTATTATCAAACTGCTTTTGTGGTTCAGGGTCATACCGCTGAGCATCAAGCATGCAACTTCGTTATGACGTTCATACATTGCTTGATAAGCTGCCCAAACTGACTCATCGAATGAGTCAGCTCTGGAATCATCGATGTAGTAATGATTTGTAATCGCGTCATCCCTCGGAGAACAATTCTCAGTTGGCGAAACCAATCATTAATTTTTGGTTCAGTGAGTATTTCGGTTTTGAACATTGTTTTGATTTCTGACATAATCCCGCTTAAATCGGGATTTTGTGCCATTTCTACAAAATAGAAGAAAGTTCTCATTAGTACTTTCGACATAATGATTTTTTAACAAAATTGTAAAACCCATGGTTTACATTCCGTTAAGACTAGGACCCAAATGACATATCATTGTTCCATTAGTTGATGTGCTAGGAACTAAGTGATACTCAAAAGGTAAGTGACGTTCAGTAATTGCATTTACCGATGCAATTCCTAGATTATGGGACTTAATGTCATGACTCGGTCAAGCATCAATATGGTGATCGTGACATCATCATGTTACGCCGCATCTTATCGCTATCGACGTTTACAATCTCACTGCATAACCCGATTTACGTCATGCAATTGAAGACTATAGATAGTCCAGCACAGGCTCACTATGAGTGGTAATCCATCTTGGATACCCTTCACCTACGTCTCACGTAGAGTGACGAGCAAGTACAAGTTGTCTAAGCAATGTGGATAGCAATATGACTTAATTTTGTGGGTGTCTAAATTTATGTACGAAGAGGCATGCATACAACTTCGTCTCATAATTATTGTTTTTCATAAAAACATTTTTATAGTTTTAAAACGTGTTTCTATGATTGTCTAATTGCTATACACCAAGTGTATATTATAACTAAACGTACCATCGTCATCATAAAAACCCTTTCGGTAGCTCTATAACCGGTACGACCAGGAAAGTGAGTGAGGGTAAGGGACGACAAAGCATCACTTAAAACCTGACCTCATTAGGGGTATAATACCACCGCAAACTTTCCTAGACATCGTCCTTTATGTAGGTGAGCCTGGTTAAGAATTTATACACTAAGGATGTACATTTAATTACGAATTACCAATCACACGCTTTTAAAGGTTTGATTTTTAATGAATTTTGTAATTTAATACGTTGCATCGAAGGACAAAATTACGGTATAAACCCACCCTTCGTCATAGAACATATAAAAATCCAAAATAAATTAAATATTCGTTTCATAATTCTTTAGTCATATTAATTTTAATTACTTTCAAAACAATTGACTATAATCATTAATATGAGTATTAGAATTATACTACGCAACAAAATTGGGTGAGCCGTAAAACAAATAGTCTCTATGGTCATTGTCCACATATTGAATAACTCCCGTTTTAAAAAGAAACGGACCACATGCAACCGTTAAAATAAGTCAAATATGGATTGCGTAAGTTATTCAATATGTGTTCAATACAATTTATCAAATAAACCACAAATAACAATTTTATATCCAATATCATCAGTGTCGCACGTATCAAATAACAATTATTATATGCCAATGAATGCAATTTAATTTTTATAATATCATAATATCTAATTATGTTTATTAAGTTATGCATGTAACTTAATGACCATAATTTTCATAAGAAATAAATCTGGCACACATTTAATAAAACATCAAAATTTGCGTTTAAGGTTTAAGGTTTAATTAACTTTTAATTAAAAAAATGTTTTTTTTTATGTCCGCCCGCTGCGCCGCACCATCAGGTGACTGCGCCGCAGTCCGGTGCTGGTTAAACACTTTTAATCGCTAGTTGTAACCCAAACCTCAACCCCCAAACAATTTTTGATGTTTTATTATTATCCAAAATAAAAGTATTATGTTATTGCTGATACCACTATAAGTAGACACCTCGAGTCAAATTATCAAATAATTAGATGCAACGGAAATTAGGATCACATAGTAAATAATAAAAAGGATATAAAATATATACCTTATTGAGCAAGCAAAGTAATGAAAACCTAACGTAAGGTTTTTACCACGGTTGCGTACGCGACATCTTCTTTATCGACAAACCAGTATGCTAGTAATTGTTTAAACTTTTGTACAACAATTGTCTTAGCAGCAACTCTTTATTACAAAAACAAAAAAACAAAAAAAAAACTCTTTTTTTAAAAGCCGATCGACTAAGGTTTCTTTTAAAAATAATATTAGTAAATGGAAGAAAATAAAAAATAATTAAACTGATGGGTCACAGAGGTGTTATGGTTGAGTGGGTTTAGTGGTGTTATGTTATGGATGGTGTTATGGTGACACCAAAAATAACGTTATGGTTGAGAATGGCTAAAGACAAAGAGACTAAGACATACCAATCCTGAAAGAGATAAATTGAAAAGTAAGCAAAGATTTGATTTCTATACAATAGACTTACAAATCAATACTTATATTAGAAGATGGACCAAGGGTGGGCAGGTAATTTCTGGTCATGTATGTATTACCATGACAAACAAGAAAAGCAACCAACAAGAAAGGTAGAGTCATCAACTACAAGTCCAAAGAAAAAGTACATTGGTGTTCCAGATAAGATGAGATGTTCCAACCAAACCCAAATCACATACAACTCAAATTCAATCATATTCCCAAAATACCCTCCTGCAATTCAACTACCAAGAAAACAGAAAAAGCAAAGAACCTTCTCATCAAATTCATCTTTCTTTCTTTATTTAAAGTCTTTGTTTCTCACCCCATCTTTCATCTTTGACTTTTCAAGAAAATTGTTGAAGATTTAATGAATAAAAATATGAAAAGGGTTGTTTTTAATTCAAGATTCAAGCATCAAACACTTGTTCAAGATTACATGGACTTGCAACAGGTTCAATTGTTTTCGATTGTTTATTTAGGGTTTTTGATATACTTTGATCTTTCTGTGTGTTTGCTTTTATGATGATTTGTTTATTTAGGGTTCTTGATATAGTCTTAATCTACAATTCTTGTTACTTTGATCTTAAAATTTTGATATCTTTTTAGGGTTCTTGATCTACTTTTCGTATTTTGTCAGCCGTTTTTCGTAATATTTAGAAATATGGTTAGTTTAGGATGCCAAAGCTTTAATATTGGCAATCAGTCAATCACTCAGTTTAATAACGTGCCGAGTATTGCAGTATGAATTAGTTTGAAGCACGGACGTGACAGAGTAGCCAATTGGCCCCACTAAGCTTCGACCCTGCGCTAAAGGCGTAATGATCTGGTCACTGTCTCGTAGAGAGTCTCTGTGAAATAGACTCCTATTTTATAACAATGTAAAATATAGTTATTATTATGTTATTTTTTTAAGCTTTTGCCCTTATAAATATCAATTCGAGAAAAATACTTTTACTTGTCCCGTTGTGAACGATAAAAATATATTTACATGAGAGTATATTTACAGATTATTTAACATATATCTATTCTATTAAACAGGAAACAGCGGCTGCAAGAAACAATGTAATGGCTTTGAAGCAACATGAACTAACCTTACAAGCCGAAGTTAGGTATGATATAAGCTTGTTGTTGTTCTTTATCATTTATCAGCTCTTTATCGAGTTTTTTTTTCGGTAGTGAGTAATTTATACTCATAAGTTCATTTTCTCATGTTCTGTTTTTGCAGGTTCTTGAGGCGAAGACGTAACTTTCTATTAAAAAACAAGTCACCGACCCTGCAAGAACAAGTTTTTGTGAAACCACAACCGACCCAATTCAGAAAAATTGAAAAAAAGAAGGTTCATTTCGAAAAGACAGCACTTTTACGCAAATTACCACCTGCAGAGAAGACAAAAGCTCCTAAAAGAAAATTGTCACCTGAATTTGACGTGATTCCTGGAACTGCATTACACGGTGTAACACAACAATCGGTTCAAAGAGTGATTGCAAACCAAAGGGTCAGGGTCAATGGACCAAAGGTTTCCCCGTTTCTTGATTCAAGTCTACAAGACGATTTATTTAGAAATCAGGAACCTGTGGGTCAAAGTCAAAGCCGAAAGCCTGTAATTGACTTGAACAGGATATCTGTAAGTGATCAAGACTTTTTTTTATCCATATACTTATGAATGGGTTGATTTGCTCTACTTTTTATCTTTAACGGGTCATATAAAAAGGAAATGGGTTTAGTGGGTAATACTGGTTGAAAGACGAAAGTCCTTCCAAATTGTATTTTTATTTCATATAACCTTATAAATTATTGTACTAAAAATTTAAATGGTTAATGTATACTATACTAGTTTTTTAATCGTATTTATCGCATTAATTGTCTAAAAAGTACATGTTTTGACTTTTAACCTGTTCTAATTCTACGTTTCTTGATTGCAGGGAGAAGAAGAGGAATTACAAGAGCGGCGCGTTCTCTTTGATCATCCAACAGACAGTTTGATCAGAAATGGTTTGAACGAGCAAAACACAAAAGTGCAGTTATCGATGTTTAGGAATGTCAGTTCTAGTACAAGTGGTCGGGCCGGAAAGAGGAAGGTCTCTCGGCAAGATCCTGTGGCTTTAAGGGTATAAATTTGATAAACAGAGGACTTGTTCTATAAAGAAAATACTTATATGTTGGAAACTGGTTAACTGGTTATGTTGATTTTGATTATTGACATTAGTTCTTAATAGTTTCTGTAAAGAAAGATTTTCATATATTCAATATATATAATTTTGCAAAAGCATTCCTATCCATTTGTGAGTGAAGGAACACTGTTTCGTGAACAGTGTAACACGTTTTTACGGTTTTGTTTTTGATTATTATCTTTTTTACTCTTTTATTTTTTGTTCTTTTTTTTTTCGTTTAATTTAGGTTTGGATTTTGTTTTTGGGTTACATTTATTATATTTTGTATTTTATTACTTTTATTAGATAATTTTAAGATTTTAATCTTTATATTTGGTTTAATTTTTTAAATTTATTTTTGGTTATGCAATTAATGTAGTGCATCATTAGAAAATATAAAATTAAAAATTTTGTCATTTATTTTTTAGCTGATTTTTTTAAGCTTTTTTCTTGATTAGTGTTTTTTCCAATCTTTTATTATTTAATGTTTTATTTTAATTTTGGGTTACATTTTTGTTATCTTTTACTTTTGGGTAATTTTTATGATTTTCTTTTATTTTAGGCTTTGTTTTTGTTTTTAGGTTTTATTTTTTAGTTTTGGGGTGTTTTTTTTTCCGAATTATAGATTACGGTATAAAACTAGTTTATTGACCCGCCTAATACGCAGATAATTATATCAAAAAATATAATGCTAACAAAGAACATATAACTTATATAAAAATATTAATAGAAAGCTATTCGTCATTTACACAAAATGATTATGCTAGCAAATATGAAGTTATAAAACATTTACTGTGTAATTCGGAAAAAACCTTATTAAAAATAAAATAATCTTTAATATATAATAAAAAAGAGGTCTTAAATGTCACATGGCGAAGTAAGATTCGTTGGATGGATTAACCTCTTTGATGTCAGCCGTTAGATCAGACTGATGATGTCATCAAATATTATTTTCATTTTACACCCTCTTACAATACATAATTACATTCTCTCTTTTATTCAATCTCTACTCAAATAAAAAACATAATTATAATTTATTAATAGAATTATTTAATTTGGACTATAATTTACCTTATTATTATTCTAAAATCTCCTAACACAAAATATCAAACCATGTGTATTAAAATAAAGGTGTATATGTTATTATAACTATAAACAACATGTGTATAAATATAAAAATATATATATATATTCTACGTACAACACTATTTTCTCATAATAAATTAAAATCTACATAAAAGTAAAAATTTATGATTCAATCTTTATTTTTTTCCGCGCTATCGCGGGTAGGGGTGTTCAAAAGACACGGACCGGACCGAACCGGTAAAAACCGCACCGCACCGAGACAAAAAAAATCAAGAAACGGTGGACCAAGGACCGGACCGCTTTTTCCGTTTCGTTTCCGGTCCGGTTCCTAGTCGGTTCTAGCCGGTTTTTCGGTTCTTTTCGGTTTTAATACCTCACACAATACACAACATAGTAATAAAAAAGGTTATTCAATTTAAAAAAGAAAAAAAGTCATGCAAAGATTAAGAATAAAGTAGGTTAAACGATAAGCAACACAAAAAGTATTCGTATCGAATTACAAATCATAAACGTAAATACGTAATAGGCATAGTAAAAAACTAAAACGAAACCAAATACGAATAGTAAAAACAAAAAACGTAAATATTTAATGGTATTATAAATAAATAAATAAAGTAGAAGTTCGAAAGTGATTGATTGTACATAAATAAATAAAATATAATTATATATATATATATATATATATATATATATATATATATATATATATATATATATATATATATATATATATATATATATATATATATATATATATATATATATATATATATATTCGATCCCACGTGTAATGCTTGGTTAATGCTTGGTTAGTCGAATACTGACGACATTGAATTTCAACTTGTGATGGCCCTTTAGACTTAATGCACCTCCAGTCCATGTGTTTTTTAAAAACATAATTGAGTTTAGTTATTTAATGAGTATTAATGAATATAAGATTAAATATATTAAAGAAAAAGTTATCTTTTCGGTTCGAACCGGTGAACCGCCGGTTTAGACACGGACCGCACCGGATTTATTTTTTAAGTATTTTTTAGAGTCGAGAACCGGACCACCATAGCCGGTCCAGTTCCGTTCCGTTCCAAAGTCGGGCCGTTTTTGCGGTTCTAACCGGTTCTCGGTTTTTTTGGTCACCCCTAATCGCGGGACAATAATCTAGTTATAATATATAAAAAAACTAAAAATATTGCTTAAATAGGACCAAAAAAAATAGAAGATTTTTTTATATGATATATTTTCCGTTTATATGCAAAACACTAGTAAAACAATAAAATTATTTTACTTTCTTTTTATAATATATAAAAACTAAAAATACTGGGTAATAGGACGAAAAGAAAAACAGAAAATTATTTTATATGATATGTTTTCCGTTTATAAGCAAAACACTCGTAAAACAATAAAATAATTTTAGTTTCTTTTTATACTAAAAAATTGTATGTGTTTGAAGAATAAATATGTTTTGTATTTTTTAGAATTAATTTAAAATACAAGTGTTAGATTATTTAAAGTATAAAGGTTAATTAGTTTTATTTAATTATTACAATTTAAAATAAGGGTTAAATTATTTAAAGTAAAAGGGTTAAAATGAAATTATTAATGATGACATCATCAAAAAAATCTAATGGTTCAAATTAAAGTTGGATTTCCATCTAACGGTTACTGTTTTTCAAAGTGTTATTTTAGGTCTCACTTTTATTATATATTAAAATACCTTACTTACGTCTTCATTTAGTTTTTATGTTTATATAGTTAATTATATAAGTTACTACATTTTGATTTTATTTTTTTTAAAACAAAGTTTTACCAAACAACATGTTGTTGAAGTGGTTTAAGTCATTATCAATACATGAAAGATACAAGTTCGACTCTTTCCGGTCTCCACTGCCATATCTATTTTACGTTTTGTTATTTTTTTTTTTTTTAAAATTAACATATATTCAATTTAAGGGAGAGTTAGGACTAAATAACATGTTGAATGAGTAATTGAGACACAAATTTTCTTTTGGGACCCGAATTTGTCTATATTCGATGCTACTTTTCATTAATCAAAATTGTAAAATGATTTTCTTTTTTCTTTCTTATTCTATTTTTATTATACAATCATTATCGTTATTTTTTGTCACGGTTTATATTTTAATTCTTTGTATATTTTTTAATAGTTTTTCTTAATGTACGATTCTAATATCCGTGGCAACGCGCGAGCAAAAATTTCTCATATATATATTAGGGAGATAAAGTTATTGAAATAGAAGAGAAATAATATCAATTCTTTTGTTGATTTCATTGGGTTATCTGTGTGTTATTATTAATTAGTGTTTGATGAAAAGGAAATTTTGTGTTTGAAATTTTAGTGTTTTAGGTGTGTTTGGTTAGAAGCCTAGAAGGGATAGTTGGAGGCTGAAACATTTATTTTGATCTTTTTAAATAGATCTTTTATTATTTAAAAGTCGCAAACTCTTTAAATGTTTTTATTTTGGACTTTTATTTTGAATTAAAAACAACTCTTTATAACCTTAGCTAGACTAGACATAACTCTAGCGAAATTGGAACAGTAGAGTTGGGGTATTAATGCCTCAAGCCCATAGGAATAAATCCTGGAACATAATTCGAAAACTTGTATTGGGTGCTATTGCTTATTTCGTTTGGCAAGAACGAAATTTATGGCTTTTCAAGAAGAGTAGAAGATATGTTGGTCAAATAGTTAAACTTCTTGTTAACATTGTCCCTTGGAAGATAACTACTATACGGTTCAAGTTTGCTGCTCAGCACGAGGAAGTTTTCAAGCTTTTGGAGTATTGGCGCCGTGTAGTCTTTGTCAGGGTTGTTATAGGTCTCAATTTGGGTCTCGGTTTTTTTAGTTTGGTCGCGTTAGTCTGGTTAGTTTAGTAAAGGGGCATGTCTCGGGTCTAACTTGGATTCAGTTTATACCTAGTTGTGGTGATTGTAACGTCTTATTCTTATTTATAAAATTTCACCAAGACAATCCCCTTTATCAAAAAAAAAAAAAATAAGTCCTTTATATTTTAGTGCTTTATTTTTTAATTTAAAATTTTGAAATCCATTGAAGCTTTTTAAAAGTCCTACCAAATACATCCTTAGAATTTTAGATATGGGTTTAGGTATTTTGCTTGAATTTCATTTTTATTATAAAGTATTCAACATAATACTTTGACTTAGTGTTTACTTGTTTAGATAATCTACTTGAATCGTTTATATTTAAGTATAATGTATTTTGACCAAATAGTGTCTTTGAGTTTTACAAAATTTAATCCAGAGA
Source organism: Senecio squalidus (assembly GCA_910822075.1). NCBI lineage: Eukaryota > Viridiplantae > Streptophyta > Magnoliopsida > Asterales > Asteraceae > Senecio > Senecio squalidus. The sequence continues at coordinate 60,568,670 of CAJVGC010000582.1, read as the reverse complement.
TAATTCAAGAGATTCAATTAAAGGTTTTAAGGTAACCAAAAATTTTGATTGAAACAAACAGGAGATTTTGATAATATTCTTACGTCTTTGAGACCAAAAATTCTTCAGATATTAGTTGTATTTTGGAGGTTATTAAAGCACACGTAATGATAATCGTGATTTTGAAAATCTTGAGTAGTCATCAGTGATAACTAAACAATAAGATTTTATGTCAAGACTCTTTACACTGACTGGACCAAATAGATGCATGTGTAGAAGGTGAAGGACAATATCTACAGAATTTTGAGTCTTAAATTTAAAACTTGATTTATGTTGTTTTCCTTTTAAACATGAATTACAATGGTCAAGTAATTGAAAATTCTTTTTAGGTAATCCAGAAACTAGATTATATGTGACCAATTTATTCATGCTTTTAAGATTAACATGACAAAGTCTTCTATGCCATAAATCAGACTCTTTTCAGTAGTTTTAGATATGAAACAGTTTGAAGATTCAGTAGATTGAACATTGTTCATATCTAAAATATACATGTCCTCACATCTTGGTGTTTTCAAAAAAAATCATGTATTGTGGTATGACATATTCACGTTTAAGAATATAGAAAAAATCTGAAGTGAAAGCAGTAGTGTACTCATTGTCACATACCTGAGAAACTTGAAAGAAAGTTATAGTTCATTTCTTTCACAAAATTAACCTGCTATAGAGTCAATGGCCCATTACACACCTTTCATTGTCCTGTAATTATTCCTCCCATAACTCCTACAAAAGAAACATTTCCACCAATGAATGCAATAAAATCCCGAAATAACTTGATATTCCCAGTCATATGTCTAGAGCATCCACTATCCACCACCCATATATATTCTCTTCTGAAGCAGTGGATTGCTCCTGCATATAATCATTATTCAATGAGATTATGGTATCCAAGTTTTTGTAAACTTGGAATTCAATCTTTTAAATTTGTTAAAGTTAAAATGATCATGCAGTTTTCTTTCTGGAATATAAGTTTCATAATGCGAATTAAATTTTTCATCACCCGAATTAAAATTTTCTACACCCGAGTTAAATTGTGAATTGACATGATTTAAAAAGGTCCTAAAGCTCTAACAGTGAATTGTCTGATCAAATCATGATGCGGAATCTCATTATTTGATTGAATTTAAACAGTAATTGAATTGAGGATTTGATTAATGAAAGCAGAATGTAAAGATATCATTGATAGAACAATTTTGGCGGGAATAGCCGTTACATGAATGTTGAAGCTCTACGGTACTCAAATGAGTCTGGGTTCAAAGACAAATGACTCTTTCCACACATCATTCTATTTATAGACATCATTACATACAGATTATACTAAACACAACTAAGTCTTCATCTTAATTTTAACTCTGGAGCTGTTCACTTTAACTCGGAAGTAGAGTCTTCGTCATCAGAGTTATAATCTTCAATGTTGAGTTGTGTTGACTAACTTAATCTTCAGTTTAAATTTAACTCTGATGAACTTCAGTTAACTCTGGTGAAGTAACTTGTTCACCTGGTTTAAAATCTTCACTGAATGACTTTCTATGATTTAAGTCGGGTGATGAACTTTGTTCACCCGACTTAAACACTCAGATCAAAAATACACTTTGAAGATTTCATAGCTTCATCCATAACTTTAAATACCCAACAATGTCCCCCTTGGATGATGCTATGAATCTTCAAATTAGCACATATGATTCTCCATGATTAAGCTTTACAACTCTGATTCTTTTCAACAATGAATTCTCCAATGTAGGCTTCACACAATTCATTCACAAAACAACTAACTGCTTCTCCATGGTTAGATATCAATAATCTCCCCTCAATTTCAGATTCTGCAGTGTAACAATCTCTATTTTAAATGAACATCTTCAAATCAACTTGAGATGATACTCCATGGTCAGTTCTTCAAACTTCAGCTCTTCAAAAATCAAACAATCTCCCCCTTAGCTAGAAAGCTCACAAACTCAACATATTCTTACATCTTAATCAATAACAACATCAGCTGCCAATCAGCAACAACAACAACTTAAAATCTCATCATTCACATATCAAACCTTCATCAGAGTTAGACTTTTCGATCATCATAAATCTGAATAAGTAAGCTAATTACCAGATCATTTTGCTTTGAAGAAACATGTTTCTGAAAACATTTTGTTCTTCAACACATGACAAACTGGTAATTTTCACTCCTACATCATCATTAGAACAATTTGATCATTACCAATCACAATTTCCTTCAACATCCGACTTAAAACTTCAATTCTTCTCAAATCTTCAACTAAAATGACTTACGCCGAATGAATTGATAAATCACTAATCTAAGCTTGTATAAGCATGCATGATTAAATTTCTGAGTAGATCCTTAGTTTCATGATCATCATATTCAATCTACTTTTCATCAATCACAATTTAAATTTAGTTTCATACTCTGATCACCTCCAATTTATTATCGTAATAGCAATTCCACCAAAAACTAACTAAACTCAACAAATTCTTCAATAATTTTTCTAATTTTCAATTTGAACTTCTTCGATTCAACAAAAAACTGATAATTTGACTAAATTTACTTGAATCGAGTCAAATCGATGAACCGGAATCAATTGAATTTAATCAATTGATTTTTCCGGCTCTGATACCGATTGACAAGATTTAAAAAGGATCCTAAAGCTCTAACGGTGAATTGTCTGATCAAACCATGATGCGGAATCTCATGCTTTGATTGAATCTAAACAATAATTGAATTGAGGATGTGATTAATGAAAGCAGAATGTAAAGATATTATTAATAGAACAATTTTGGCCGGAATAGCCATTACATGAATGTTGAAGCTCTACGGTACTCAAATGAGTCCGGGTTCAAAGATAAATGACTCTTTCCACACATCATTTTATTTATAGACATCATTAATACAGATTATACTAAACACAACTAAGTCTTCATCTTAATTTTAACTATAGAGTTGTTCATTTTAACTCGGAAGTAAAGTCTTCAATATCAGAGTTATAATCTTCAATCTTGACTTGTGTTTACTAACTTAATCTTCAGTTTAAATTTAACTCTAGTGAACTTCAGTTAACTCTGGTGAAGTAACTTGTTCACCTGAGTTAAAATCTTCATTGAATGACTTTCTATGATTTAAGTCGGGTGATGAACTTTGTTCACCCGCGTTAACTTTGGCCACTGCACACCATCAAAAGGATTTTTCAAGGTTTACGTACCTTCAAAAAGTTTTAACATCTTCATATAGTACGCATGTTCAAGTGAGTGCGTTTAGAATAGTTTTAAAAATGTTCAAAAAACCGGATAAAGACAATAATTGTTTCAAAAAACCCCGTAGTCTTAAAAACATTTCTCCAAACAATGAATCAACCCAATTTTGAAAGACTTGCTCAGTTTAACTTGTAAAATGTATGGTTTGATTGTAATTTAGAATAAAATATTTATCGATTCAAAATAAGTCATCGTCAAGAATATGCCGAACCTAGTTAGAGAGTATGATTGATATTTTGGATTACAAGCAGCATCAACCAAACGAAACAACAAATGTCTAATTTCACTACGCTTTTGAAATAAATATATTAGAAACAACAAATGTCTAATTTCAATACGCTTTTGAAACAAATATATTGTTTGGGGACAAAACTTTGAAACATGTATATTGTCCAAGGTGTGAGGTGTCTTATGAGTGGTTGTCACCTACTCCAAATCTTTAAGTCAACCCCACACCTTATCATTCAAATCTTGAGGACACTATTAAAAATAGACCTCATGTCGACACCAATAAACACATGGACCAATTTGATTAACAGCTTAATTTATTAATTGATTAAGTCATAACTTAGGTTTTTCATATAAACTAAATTATTTGAAAGGTAAGAAAATTGTAATTCAAAGTTTAAACATGATGAATTAAGACATAATTGTTGAAAGAAAATGATTTGGAATGTTGAGAATATATTATTAAGGTAGTAATGGTTCTATAGTCGTTTAAAGGTGTGCACACAACGTGAGAAGGAATGGGCATGTACGGTGTGAATAAGTCGGGTTTGTAGGAACTAGGAAGAATTTCTTGAGTTAAGAAAAAACGTTATGTAGTCGATATCTTTAATTTTTGAATTTTACTTAGGGTCAAATACTCAAATCTATTGATGAAGAAGATATCTCTTTTTTAGTAGTGGATTAGACCGATCTAAACAATTATATACAACCAAGTTAAATCTATATATTTTTTTCTCGTAATCGAGGGAGGCATGAAGAAACAAACTATGGCCAAACTACATACTATGATTATGTAAAATCGAGGGAGGTGGTTCACGAGACAACAACTTTTGAGGTGTTAGGTGCAAATCCATGTTCCACACGTAGGATAAAATAAAATAAATTAATAATAAAAACAAATGCTAGCATATAAATTAAATTAATAATAAGTTACTTTTATTACAAATTGGTTTTAGAGTGAATTTAATTGGCCTAGGCTAAACGGTATTCATCCGGTTTCAAATCTTGTTTGTTGGCCATATGATATGGTCGACGCAGAAGGCAACATCCTCGGTAATCTTTCCTTCCAAAGGGAGATCCAAGAGCGGAATAATTGACGTGACAAAAAATAACATAAGTAAGCATTGAGCGCCTGATCATGTTGTGTACAACGTTGAAGCATGGCAAAATGGTCTATGGTGTTTACTAGAAGCTTGACATGTATAATTATCTAACCGAGCTCATCATACTATCGATATTTTGATACAAACATATATCAAAAGAGTTTACGACATGATCAATCATCGATATTTTGATTGACATATTTTAAACTTCATAAATCTATAATTATAAACCACTTTTTGGAAACAAGTACATTGGTTGAGGACTAAACTTAGAAACATGTATATTTTCAATGTGTAGAGTAGTGTTCATCCATTCAATAAATCCCAAGTTTTTCCCAACAATTCACTCAATTTTCTTAACCCAAAACACTCATCAAAAATGACAACAGGATTGACTCTCATTTGCGAGATCATACTCTCGATCCTCCTACCTCCTCTAGGTGTTTGTCTACGTTACGGTTGTTGCACGGTAAGAAAACGTTTTAATTATGCACACCAACTGATTTGTTTTTTTTTTTAACCAGCAAATATTATTAAGAGACAACCCAACTACCAACTGCTTTGTTAAAATGCCTAACTGAGTTGTTAACTTATTGTTGTAGGTTGAGGTCCTTATATGTGTGGTGTTGACTATCCTTGGTTATCTTCCTGGGATAATTTACGCTCTTTACGCTATCATTTGTGTCAATCCAAATCCTGAAGGTGACCGTTACGAGGCGCTTGCATAACAAGTGTTTGATTGGATCTATGTTTGCTGTTTAATTTGAAGTGTTATTATTTCATGTATTTTGAACTAGTTACTTGCTAGCTACTGTGTAATTTAGTTTGTGTAATTCGGTTCTTGAAAAGTCTTGAACTTGATTATGACTGAATAAAAGTTCAAGATGATTTACTTGTTGTAGTGATTCGATAGGCATATATCCTGAACCAATTCCTTTGAACTATCCGAAAAATCGTACACGATTCAAATAAGAGAATGTTCATCTATGATTTTTGGAAAATTTAGATATTTCGTGTAAGATCTACAATGAAAGATCAGGTCCTTGACGAAGCCATCTTGAATTTGTTTTTTTTAAATATTTATTATTATTATTTTTAAAAAATAAATAAAAAATTTGAGTAGTTGTTTTCAAAACGGTTTAAAAAAAAATTGTTACTCAAATTATATATATATGAAAGCTCATATAACGAAGAAGAATGAGTTCACAACACTTTCTTATTACGTCAATGCCCTGCAAAACATATCACATAACTTTCGGTACCCATTTCTTGTCGGATCCTCTGGTTAACAAAATATTGATAAGTCGTGTTAATTAGGTGCAAAGAGAAAATGAATTTCATTTCTCTGGAAAACACTTGTTTGAAATTTTTGGATATGTTGTGTAAGCTCTACTATGAAAGATCGGGTCCTTTACTAAATATTAAGAACTTATCTTGAAAGTGTACTCGAAACAGCACAAGTTAGCTTGAAACAGCGGAAGTTAGCTTGAAATGTTGTAAGTTGGTTTGAAAGAGCGCAAGTTGGCTTAAAATGTCGTTGGTACGGTCGAAATGACGTAAGTTTGACATTCCTGGTAAAATTCTTCAAATCTCTATAATTTGCTCTGATACCATTTAGGAAAACAGGATATCAAGAACAAACTAGAGAGAGACGCTTTAAGGCAAAATATGGTATTTATAAGATTAGAAAGCTTAATGTTTACAACGAGGAGGTTGCTTTTTATAGGCTACAACCTTATGATTACAAGAATCATATAGAGACGATATCGGACACAAGAATCATAAATCCGGTATCAGAGCCGAGATCATATGATTGGTCTAAATAAAGACATCCTTGGTAATCCTGACGTTCAACGATACCGGAAACGCCCCACTCTATTGGAACCTCAACGATCTTATTATGAACCCTCGTTGGAGGAGAGGCGCTACCCAGGTAACACATCAAGTCACCATTCTATGTTTAGAAATCTTTCTGTGATAATCCGTCTTTTCGAGGTATATTTTATTTATCGGTTATTACTCTTTTTATTCGCAATGTTTTGGACCCTTGCTTTTCGCTTTATTTTACTCACGTTTATTTCATTTGAGTCGGGTTTATGTGTTTTATCACTTTGTCTCTCGAGACGGAAGCTTTAGAATCACCTAAGTGCCTAATATCTAGTATACTCGCGTTATTAAAGTATTGTGTTTACGCCATAATCGTCGGTTAAGAAAAATCATATTTCGAAATTTCATTACAAAGTTAGTCCTCTAACTTAATCTGTTACAAAGTTAGTCCTTTAACGGAGAACTAACGGAATCTGTTACAAATCTGGTCCTTTAACGAAAAGATAACGGAATGGACCAAAGAAGCCCCGGTGCGCAGCACCCATATACATGGTGCGCAGCACCCCTTACAAAAATGGCTTAATGCCAAAATCAACTTTGTGAGTCAAATTCTTGAGATTCTGCAACTTTATACACGTGAAACCTGCTGTAAATGGCCTTATTTGGGTATGATTGATAAGTTTGTGGATCTAGAGAAGGTTTACATTCTCTAGACTTCCAAATTTGCAAGTTTACATCATTTCACCTAAACACTTTTCCCTCTCATTCTCACTCTCACTAAACTCTCATTTTTCTCTCAAATATTCCAGAGAATTTAGAGCTTATTACACCACTAGGGAAGTGAGAATCCAAGTAATCAAGTAGGGGAAAATCATCTCTTGCAATCATCCCTCCATTCTTCACATTTCGGTAAGTGATTCTTTGTTAAGATCCTTCATTTTTCTTCTACTTCCTTTCATTTGAGTTAGAGTTTCTAACACATAATCTTCTCCCCTTGTTTTATCAAGCCTCACTTCCGTGGAGATACTTGAAGATGGGAAAATCCGGTGGCTTTCCTTGAAGAAAACGTTATTAAAAGTTTGGTAAGTAAACCTTCCAAATCTTTCCCTATTTTCTTCCTTTTGAGAAAGTCTAACACTTTTCTTATTTGTGTGTCAAATGGAAGCCCTTTTTTGTTCCCATATTCTTCCACTACTTTTGGAGTCTTTCTACTTTTCGGTGAATAACTCCACCTAGAGTTTTGGTAAGTAAACTTCCCCGAAATTCCTTAATTCCTTTCTTGTTGAGACTTTTGCTAACCGGTGGACTTTTTGGTATTTTTGGAGTGTGTCTACCTCCTCACCACCACCCTTGAAGTCTCCTCTTTCCGAGTCCTTGCAAGTCTCAAGTTGTAACTTTCTTGCGGGTGAAATCGGTAAAATATTCTTAATCTCTTATCTTTTCCTTTTATTATCTTTAATTTCGGTTTAAAGCCTTGAAAACGGTTAGGTTAATATATTAGACCAACACTTATCGATCTCGGAAACTTTGGACTTAAAACGAGTAAAATATGTTAAGATATGTTATTTACCGAAATTAACGTATTTTATGATAAATATATGTAAAACCACACATTTAGACATATATGACATTTGGTAAATGTTAAATGAACCTAAACTAACATTTGATCAGTTTACACTTTCACGCTAAAACGTCAAACGAATAAGATTTCGGCTAAAACGTAAATTACATAAAGTTGGAAAATGGCTCGGTGCTAAGCACCACCCTCTAGGTGCGCAGCACCGAGGGTCTGTCCTCAAAATCTTCTTTTTTCGTTTAAACGTTCAACCTAGATTCGTAACGTATTTCAACTTTAAACTTATACCAGTAATATATTATGTATAAAAGTATTATATAATGTCTAAATAACGTCTTTGGACTCAAAGGCTTTATCGCAATCTTAAACATTATCGAGAAAATTTAATCAAACGTTTATTTACTTCTACGGAAAATTGTTAAAACCAGCATAAATCATTTTTACTCCATTATTCTGAAATAAAAGCGTTTTTACTCTTAAATGGTCAAAGTTATATTTCAATCTAAAAATCATCAATCTTGACTTTTCTATAAAACGTTGACTTTGACTTTTATACAAATTGTTGACTTTGACTTTGACCAAGTCAACATCTTTGACTTTGACCAAGTCAACATCTTCGACGTTGACTTTGGTCGATTTCGATAAACTTTGGTAACTGTATTCCTTTCAATCGATGTTCCTGATAGTCAAGTTCGGCTCGGAATGTTATTCCTTTCTAATAGTCTTAATGACGTGAAATTATCGATATTTTCCTATCGTCTCTATCGGCGCGGAACATCGTCACCTTGAACCGTCATCACGACTCGACTTTGGAAATCGTTGGAATACCTTATTAAATCTTAAACTTTAGACTTAACCGACAAGGCTAAACCGAACTATGTTATTGAGATACTTAGACTTTGTTATTGATTTAGGGCACTTAGGCGGCGGATTATTAGCTTCTTATTGATTATTACCCGATCTCTTGCCGAGCTTATTTTGTGAGTTATTCGTAGCCCCTTTTCTCTTATTATTTTGGGCTGGAAAGCGTTTTTGAACTATTATATGATGTATATCTTGTATGCCTAGTGTATTAGTATCACCTTAGATTAGGATGCTTCTTAGGCTTTTGGTAAGCCCCCCTCATACACTTGTTAGCTATTTGCCCACGGTTGCATATATATAGATCTATATGGGTTTGACCAACCCTCATTACTCGAGAGGATATCCCTACGAGTGAATGTTATGGCCGTATGATTATTTGTTGCCTTTGGTATTGCATCGCCTTAGGCTAGGGGATTGTGGTCAGGTTCAGTGTATATTAATCTTTGGTATCTATACTCACACTAGGGTTATACATCAAGATATGCTTTTGAAACTTAATATGATTATTAAATCTTTTATTGGGTCAAATCTTATTTACTTATTGCGAATAATTCACCAACATTGTGTTGATGTCGTTTTAACGCTTTTTCAGGAGTTTGAGGATTTATTTGATCATGCCTTGCTTATTTTGGGATCATCTATTTATTGTATCTGGAATTCGTTTTGCTTGATGTAATTCCTTTATGATCCGAGTATTTGACATTTGCATTGTATTTGTACTTGACTTTGGTTTCATATTCGGTTATGTATTGTATTTTAAAACCTTGAGGCATGATTAATATATTTTGATGTTTTGTTTTACGGTTGTATGTTGAAATCCTTGACTCTTGATATCTTTAACTGGAACACTCCGTGTTTCCGCTTTGAGCGGGGTGTGACAGAAATTGGTATCAGAGCCAATGGTTATAGCGAACCGAGTGATTTTATGAAGGAAATCACTTGGACTATGACCGGAGGCTTTACAATCGATTTTTCTCTGATTTGCTAAGTGTGCATTATTTGCTTTACGTGTTTATTTTCTTGCTTTTGCTTTTATTATCTAACCCTATTTTGTCGCCTATTTTGTTTAACACGTTTCTACTTTTAGGACGATTCCGCCTAAGAAGTCAGCGCGACGTGGTCGTCCGAGATCGAAGGCTAGAGATGTGAGTACGAGCACGAGATCTAGAGGTCCTACACCAGTCACGAGGACTACACCAGTCACGAGGACTACACCAGTTACGAGGACTACTCCGGTTACGAGGTCTGATGATACGGGTCCAGAGACTACACCAGATTTAGCTCAGCTTGTTGCTCAGCAGATAGCAGAGATGCTACCTACTATTATTGCTCAGATTAGGGAGAGTACGGTGCATAGCAGTGACGGTACGGGTACTGGAGGATCAGATCATGGTGGCCCCGAGCCTATAGCTACGGGTGGAGGTCCAGAGGGTACGGGTACTAGTTCTGGTGGTTCTGGACACGGTGGTCCTGATGTTGTGATTACTGGTTTTGGTGGACCCGGGGCGGGTATACATATTGGAGGTTCTGGATCAGGTAGAGCGGATGATTCTACCCGTCGTACTCATGACGACACTCCACGGAGGGGATGTTCGTTGAAGACATTTATGGGGTGTAAGGCTCCCGAGTTCAGAGGTACTGAGGGTGCGATTGGTACACTTCAGTGGATGGAGAAACTGGAGTCTATTTTCAGTACGATTGGTTGCGCAGAGGAGGATAAGGTCCGTTATGCTACGTTTGTTCTACAGGGCACAGCACTGACTTGGTGGAATAACATTGTGGGAGTCCGTGGTCGGATGGAGACTGATATGATGACGTGGGATACGTTGAAGGAGCTGATCCTTACTGAGTATGTGCCTGAGGCAGAGCTTGAGAGGCTTGAGGAGGTATTTTGGAGGCTAGAGATGATTGGGTCAGACATTACGGGATACACTACACGGTTTTACACCTTGTCGCAGTTAGTTCCACATTTGGTTCGTCCGGAACCTAAGAGGGTCATTCGTTACATCCGTGGATTATCCCAGGAGATCCGGGATAATGTTATGTCATCGAGGCCGTGCACATTTCAGAGCGCAGTGGAGCACGCGATCACGTTGACTCATAACGCGGTCCGCGATGGTAGATTACCACCTATGGTACCTGTGCAGCACTCCGGAGGGAAACGGAGTGGGGGATTCCGTCACAGTGATTCGAGGAAGAAGAGTAGGAGGCAGGATACACCTCACGTAGTGCAGTCTTATACTGCGGTGACCCCGGATACTCAGAGCAAGTATCCGAAGTGTGGACGGTGCGGAAATCATCATTCTCAGGAGGTGAAGTGTTGGGAGTGTAAGAAATGCAAGAAGTTAGGACACACTGATAGGTATTGCCGTGCCCAGAAGGGCAAGTGTTTTGAGTGTGGGTCTACTGAGCATCATCGGGACAAGTGTCCCAAGCTAGCTTCGATCGGTACTGGTACTACTTCTGGTTCAGGCTCACGTGGTAGAGCTTTTGTTATGGGCGCACATGAGGCACAGCATGATCCCAGCGTTGTCACGGGTACCTTTCTTATTTGTGATCAGCCTGCTTTTATTTTATTTGACTCTGGTGCCGATAGGAGTTTTATATCTACCGAGTTTAGGACCATGATTACTTGTACTTCTAGACCGTTAGTGCCTACTTATGAGATAGAGCTAGCCGATGGTAAGCATTTACGTGCCACCGAGATACTTAGTGCTTGTAGGATTAGCTTTGAGGATCATATTTTTCCTATTGACTTAATTCCTATCACACTGGGTAGTTTCGATGTTATTATTGGGATGGATTGGTTGGCGACACACCGTGCAGAGATCATATGTTTCGAGAAGACGATTCGTATTCCGTTGCCAGTTGGTGGACCGTTGTTAGTTCAGGGAAATAAGGCGGGGAAGCGCCTTAAGATAGTTTCTTGCATGAAGGTTCGGGAGTACATCAAGCGGGATTGCACACTCTTTCTTGCACACCTTGTGAAGAAAGACACCGCGGGGCAGATTGAGGAGCAGCCAGTAGTTCGTGACTTTCCTGATGTATTTCCGGAGGACTTACCTGGGTTACCCCCTAGTAGACAGGTAGAGTTTCGTATAGACTTGGTTCCCGGAGCAGCGCCGGTGGCGAAGGCTCCTTATCGGTTAGCACCTTCGGAGATGTTAGAGTTATCAAAGCAGATTCAGGAGTTGGTGGATAAAGGCTTTGTTAGACCGAGTTTCTCTCCTTGGGGCGCGCCGGTACTCTTCGTAAAGAAGAAGGATGGATCTATGAGATTGTGTATTGACTACAGGGAGTTTAATAAGCTGACGGTGAAGAATCGGTATCCCTTACCACGTATAGATGACTTGTTCGATCAGCTTCAGGGTTCTTGCTTCTTTTCGAAGATTGATTTACGATCCGGATATCATCAGTTGAGAGTGCAGGAGGAGGACATTCCGAAGACCGCCTTCAGGACACGGTACGGCCACTTCGAGTTTTTGGTTATGCCTTTCGGTCTCACGAATGCGCCTGCAGCTTTCATGGACATGATGAACCGTATATGTCGTCCTTACCTCGACAAGTTCGTGATCGTTTTCATCGACGACATTCTGATATACTCTCGTAGCCGGGAAGAGCACGAGGAGCATTTGAGACTAGTGTTGGAGTTGCTTAGACAGGAGAAACTCTACGCTAAGTTCTCGAAATGTGAGTTTTGGTTGTCTGCGGTTCAGTTTCTTGGCCACGTGGTCAGCGGTGAGGGCATTCACGTTGATCCTGCCAAGATTGAAGCCGTTAGAGATTAGGTCGCTCCGAAGACACCCACTGAGATCCGGTCATTCTTGGGTTTGGCAGGCTACTATCGTCGTTTCATCGAGAATTTCTCGAAGATAGCCTCGCCTATGACTAAATTGACCCAGAAGAGTGAGGAGTTTGTTTGGGGTGAAGAACAGGAGGAAGCTTTTCAGTTACTGAAGAAGCGGTTGTGTGATGCGCCTATTTTGAGTCTTCCCGAGGGTACCGAGAATTTTGTAGTATATTGCGACGCTTCGCATAAGGGACTCGGTTGTGTACTGATGCAGAATGGGAAAGTGATTGCCTATGCTTCTCGTCAGTTGAAGATTCATGAGCAGAATTACACGACACACGATCTAGAGTTGGGCGCAGTAGTTTTTGCTTTGAAGATCTGGCGCCACTATCTTTATGGTACTAAGTGTACCGTATTCACCGATCATAAGTCGTTACAGCACATCTTTGATCAAAAGATGCTGAATATGAGGCAACGTCGATGGGTTGAGTTGCTCAACGATTATGATTGTGAGATTCGCTACCATCCCGGTAAGGCGAATGTTGTAGCCGATGCGTTGAGTCGCAAGGAGTCGGTTAAGCCGGTGAGGATTCGTGCTATGATGGTTTCTATTCAGTCGAGCTTGAAGGCTCGTATTATTCAGGCTCAGCAGGAGGCTCTCACCGAGGATCGCCTTAAGGATGAGGGTTTATTCAGTTTGGCACGACAGTTGGAGACGAAGGACGACGGGGTGATGTACTTCATGGATCGTATTTGGGTTCCCGTTAGCCTTAGGCAATTGATTTTGGATGAGGGTCATAAGTCCAATTATTTAGTTCATCCTGGAGCGGATAAGATGTACCATGACGTTAAGGAGTTCTATTGGTGGCCTGGTATGAAGCGGGCTATTGCCGAGTATGTGGGCAAGTGTTTGACGTGTTCAAAGGTCAAGGCTCAGAATCAAAAGCCTTCCGGCCTTCTTCAGCAGCCCGAGATCCCACAGTGGAAGTGGGAGAGGATTACGATGGATTTTGTTACGAAACTTCCTAGGTCTACAGGAGGTTATGATACTATCTGGGTTATTGTCGATCGGCTGACTAAGTCAGCGCACTTTCTTCCTATTCGTTAAGATTACCGAGTAGAGAAGTTATCTAGATTGTACATCGACGAGATTGTGGCCAAGCATGGCATTACAGTATCAGTTATCTCAGACCGTGATGCACGATTCACTTCGAGGTTTTGGCAGTCTTTACAGCGATCTTTGGGTACCAGATTAGTTATGAGTACGGCTTATCATCCTCAGACAGATGGGCAGAGTGAGCGTACTATTCAGACATTGGAGGATATGCTTCGGGCGTGTGTGTTAGATTTTGGTAGGAGTTGGGACCGACATTTACCATTGGTCGAGTTCTCGTATAATAATAGTTACCACTCCAGCATCAACTGTGCTCCATTTGAGGCCCTTTACGGAAGGAAGTGTAGATCTCCGATATGTTGGGCAGAGATAGGAGACAGTCCGATTACGGGTCCCGAGTTGATTCAGGAGACGACGGATAAGATCTTCAGGATCAAGGATCGTCTGGTAGCCGCCAGAGACCGTCAGAAGAAGTACGTGGATTTGCGTAGGAGACCTTTGGAGTTTCAGGTTGGGGATATGGTGTTGTTGAAAGTTTCTCCGTGGAAGGGTGTGTTTCGATTTGAGAAACGCAGCAAGCTTAGTCCATGTTTTACGGGTCCCTTCAGGATTTTGTCCCGTGTTGGTCCAGTGGCTTATCGACTTGAGTTGCCACCTGAGTTGTGCGGTGTGCACAACGTATTTCATGTATCGCATCTCAAGAAGTGCCTTGCTGATGAGACCCTGATTGTACCACTGGAGAAACTACGGTTGGATGACTCGCTTCATGTGATAGAGGAGCCGGTGGAGATTGTTGACCGAGATGTCAAACAGTTACGGCGGAGTCGGATTCCGATAGTGAAGGTCCAATGGAACTTGAAGATTGGAGCTGAGTTTACTTGGGAGCGGGAGGACGAGATGCAGAAGAAGTACCCACATCTTTTCGCTGGCAGCAGTGTTCAGTAGAATTTCGAGGACGAAATTCCTTTTTACTGGGGGATGCTGTGACAATCCGTCTTTTCGAGGTATATTTTATTTATCGGTTATTACTCTTTTTATTCGCAATGTTTTGGACCCTTGCTTTTCGCTTTATTTTACTCACGTTTATTTCATTTGAGTCGGGTTTATGTGTTTTATCACTTTGTCTCTCGAGACGGAAGCTTTAGAATCACCTAAGTGCCTAATATCTAGTATACTCGCGTTATTAAAGTATTGTGTTTACGCCATAATCGTCGGTTAAGAAAAATCATATTTCGAAATTTCATTACAAAGTTAGTCCTCTAACTTAATCTGTTACAAAGTTAGTCCTTTAACGGAGAACTAACGGAATCTGTTACAAATCTGGTCCTTTAACGAAAAGATAACGGAATGGACCAAAGAAGCCCCGGTGCGCAGCACCCATATACATGGTACGCAACACCCCTTACAAAAATGGCTTAATGCCAAAATCGACTTTGTGAGTCAAATTCTTGAGATTCTGCAACTTTATACACGTGAAACCTGCTGTAAATGGCCTTATTTGGGTATGATTGATAAGTTTGTGGATCTAGAGAAGGTTTACATTCTCTAGACTTCCAAATTTGCAAGTTTACATCATTTCACCTAAACACTTTTCCCTCTCATTCTCACTCTCACTAAACTCTCATTTTTCTCTCAAATATTCCAGAGAATTTAGAGCTTATTACACCACTAGGGAAGTGAGAATCCAAGTAATCAAGTAGGGGAAAATCATCTCTTGCAATCATCCCTCCATTCTTCACATTTCGGTAAGTGATTCTTTGTTAAGATCCTTCATTTTTCTTCTACTTCCTTTCATTTGAGTTAGAGTTTCTAACACATAATCTTCTCCCCTTGTTTTATCAAGCCTCACTTCCGTGGAGATACTTGAAGATGGGAAAATCCGGTGGCTTTCCTTGAAGAAAACGTTATAGAAAGTTTGGTAAGTAAACCTTCCAAATCTTTCCCTATTTTCTTCCTTTTGAGAAAGTCTAACACTTTTCTTATTTGTGTGTCAAATGGAAGCCCTTTTTTGTTCCCATATTCTTCCACTACTTTTGGAGTCTTTCTACTTTTCGGTGAATAACTCCACCTAGAGTTTTGGTAAGTAAACTTCCCCGAAATTCCTTAATTCCTTTCTTGTTGAGACTTTTGCTAACCGGTGGACTTTTTGGTATTTTTGGAGTGTGTCTACCTCCTCACCACCACCCTTGAAGTCTCCTCTTTCCGAGTCCTTGCAAGTCTCAAGTTGTAACTTTCTTGCGGGTGAAATCGGTAAAATATTCTTAATCTCTTATCTTTTCCTTTTATTATCTTTAATTTCGGTTTAAAGCCTTGAAAACGGTTAGGTTAATATATTAGACCAACACTTATCGATCTCGGAAACTTTGGACTTAAAACGAGTAAAATATGTTAAGATATGTTATTTACCGAAATTAACGTATTTTATGATAAATATATGTAAAACCACACATTTAGACATATATGACATTTGGTAAATGTTAAATGAACCTAAACTAACATTTGATCAGTTTACACTTTCACGCTAAAACGTCAAACGAATAAGATTTCGGCTAAAACGTAAATTACATAAAGTTGGAAAATGGCTCGGTGCTAAGCACCACCCTCTAGGTGCGCAGCACCGAGGGTCTGTCCTCAAAATCTTCTTTTTTCGTTTAAACGTTCAACCTAGATTCGTAACGTATTTCAACTTTAAACTTATACCAGTAATATATTATGTATAAAAGTATTATATAATGTCTAAATAACGTCTTTGGACTCAAAGGCTTTATCGCAATCTTAAACATTATCGAGAAAATTTAATCAAACGTTTATTTACTTCTACGGAAAATTGTTAAAACCAGCATAAATCATTTTTACTCCATTATTCTGAAATAAAAGCGTTTTTACTCTTAAATGGTCAAAGTTATATTTCAATCTAAAAATCATCAATCTTGACTTTTCTATAAAACGTTGACTTTGACTTTTATACAAATTGTTGACTTTGACTTTGACCAAGTCAACATCTTTGACTTTGACCAAGTCAACATCTTCGACGTTGACTTTGGTCGATTTCGATAAACTTTGGTAACTGTATTCCTTTCAATCGATGTTCCTGATAGTCAAGTTCGGCTCGGAATGTTATTCCTTTCTAATAGTCTTAATGACGTGAAATTATCGATATTTTCCTATCGTCTCTATCGGCGCGGAACATCGTCACCTTGAACCGTCATCACGACTCGACTTTGGAAATCGTTGGAATACCTTATTAAATCTTAAACTTTAGACTTAACCGACAAGGCTAAACCGAACTATGTTATTGAGATACTTAGACTTTGTTATTGATTTAGGGCACTTAGGCGGCGGATTATTAGCTTCTTATTGATTATTACCCGATCTCTTGCCGAGCTTATTTTGTGAGTTATTCGTAGCCCCTTTTCTCTTATTATTTTGGGCTGGAAAGCGTTTTTGAACTATTATATGATGTATATCTTGTATGCCTAGTGTATTAGTATCACCTTAGATTAGGATACTTCTTAGGCTTTTGGTAAGCCCCCCTCATACACTTGTTAGCTATTTGCCCACGGTTGCATATATATAGATCTATATGGGTTTGACCAACCCTCATTACTCGAGAGGATATCCCTACGAGTGAATGTTATGGCCGTATGATTATTTGTTGCCTTTGGTATTGCATCGCCTTAGGCTAGGGGATTGTGGTCAGGTTCAGTGTATATTAATCTTTGGTATCTATACTCACACTAGGGTTATACATCAAGATATGCTTTTGAAACTTAATATGATTATTAAATCTTTTATTGGGTCAAATCTTATTTACTTATTGCGAATAATTCACCAACATTGTGTTGATGTCGTTTTTAACGCTTTTTCAGGAGTTTGAGGATTTATTTGATCATGCCTTGCTTATTTTGGGATCATCTATTTATTGTATCTGGAATTCGTTTTGCTTGATGTAATTCCTTTATGATCCGAGTATTTGACATTTGCATTGTATTTGTACTTGACTTTGGTTTCACATTCGGTTATGTATTGTATTTTAAAACCTTGAGGCATGATTGATATATTTTGATGTTTTGTTTTACGGTTGTATGTTGAAATCCTTGACTCTTGATATCTTTAACTGGAACACTCCGTGTTTCCGCTTTGAGCGGGGTGTGACAGAAATTGGTATCAGAGCCAATGGTTATAGCGAACCGAGTGATTTTATGAAGGAAATCACTTGGACTATGACCGGAGGCTTTACAATCGATTTTTCTCTGATTTGCTAAGTGTGCATTATTTGCTTTACGTGTTTATTTTCTTGCTTTTGCTTTTATTATCTAACCCTATTTTGTCGCCTATTTTGTTTAACACGTTTCTACTTTTAGGACGATTCCGCCTAAGAAGTCAGCGCGACGTGGTCGTCCGAGATCGAAGGCTAGAGATGTGAGTACGAGCACGAGATCTAGAGGTCCTACACCAGTCACGAGGACTACACCAGTCACGAGGACTACACCAGTTACGAGGACTACTCCGGTTACGAGGTCTGATGATACGGGTCCAGAGACTACACCAGATTTAGCTCAGCTTGTTGCTCAGCAGATAGCAGAGATGCTACCTACTATTATTGCTCAGATTAGGGAGAGTACGGTGCATAGCAGTGACGGTACGGGTACTGGAGGATCAGATCATGGTGGCCCCGAGCCTATAGCTACGGGTGGAGGTCCAGAGGGTACGGGTACTAGTTCTGGTGGTTCTGGACACGGTGGTCCTGATGTTGTGATTACTGGTTTTGGTGGACCCGGGGCGGGTATACATATTGGAGGTTCTGGATCAGGTAGAGCGGATGATTCTACCCGTCGTACTCATGACGACACTCCACGGAGGGGATGTTCGTTGAAGACATTTATGGGGTGTAAGGCTCCCGAGTTCAGAGGTACTGAGGGTGCGATTGGTACACTTCAGTGGATGGAGAAACTGGAGTCTATTTTCAGTACGATTGGTTGCGCAGAGGAGGATAAGGTCCGTTATGCTACGTTTGTTCTACAGGGCACAGCACTGACTTGGTGGAATAACATTGTGGGAGTCCGTGGTCGGATGGAGACTGATATGATGACGTGGGATACGTTGAAGGAGCTGATCCTTACTGAGTATGTGCCTGAGGCAGAGCTTGAGAGGCTTGAGGAGGTATTTTGGAGGCTAGAGATGATTGGGTCAGACATTACGGGATACACTACACGGTTTTACACCTTGTCGCAGTTAGTTCCACATTTGGTTCGTCCGGAACCTAAGAGGGTCATTCGTTACATCCGTGGATTATCCCAGGAGATCCGGGATAATGTTATGTCATCGAGGCCGTGCACATTTCAGAGCGCAGTGGAGCTCGCGATCACGTTGACTCATAACGCGGTCCGCGATGGTAGATTACCACCTATGGTACCTGTGCAGCACTCCGGAGGGAAACGGAGTGGGGGATTCCGTCACAGTGATTCGAGGAAGAAGAGTAGGAGGCAGGATACACCTCACGTAGTGCAGTCTTATACTGCGGTGACCCCGGATACTCAGAGCAAGTATCCGAAGTGTGGACGGTGCGGAAATCATCATTCTCAGGAGGTGAAGTGTTGGGAGTGTAAGAAATGCAAGAAGTTAGGACACACTGATAGGTATTGCCGTGCCCAGAAGGGCAAGTGTTTTGAGTGTGGGTCTACTGAGCATCATCGGGACAAGTGTCCCAAGCTAGCTTCGATCGGTACTGGTACTACTTCTGGTTCAGGCTCACGTGGTAGAGCTTTTGTTATGGGCGCACATGAGGCACAGCATGATCCCAGCGTTGTCACGGGTACCTTTCTTATTTGTGATCAGCCTGCTTTTATTTTATTTGACTCTGGTGCCGATAGGAGTTTTATATCTACCGAGTTTAGGACCATGATTACTTGTACTTCTAGACCGTTAGTGCCTACTTATGAGATAGAGCTAGCCGATGGTAAGCATTTACGTGCCACCGAGATACTTAGTGCTTGTAGGATTAGCTTTGAGGATCATATTTTTCCTATTGACTTAATTCCTATCACACTGGGTAGTTTCGATGTTATTATTGGGATGGATTGGTTGGCGACACACCGTGCAGAGATCATATGTTTCGAGAAGACGATTCGTATTCCGTTGCCAGTTGGTGGACCGTTGTTAGTTCAGGGAAATAAGGCGGGGAAGCGCCTTAAGATAGTTTCTTGCATGAAGGTTCGGGAGTACATCAAGCGGGATTGCACACTCTTTCTTGCACACCTTGTGAAGAAAAACACCGCGGGGCAGATTGAGGAGCAGCCAGTAGTTCGTGACTTTCCTGATGTATTTCCGGAGGACTTACCTGGGTTACCCCCTAGTAGACAGGTAGAGTTTCGTATAGACTTGGTTCCCGGAGCAGCGCCGGTGGCGAAGGCTCCTTATCGGTTAGCACCTTCGGAGATGTTAGAGTTATCAAAGCAGATTCAGGAGTTGGTGGATAAAGGCTTTGTTAGACCGAGTTTCTCTCCTTGGGGCGCGCCGGTACTCTTCGTAAAGTTTTTTGATGGGTTAACTACTTTGATTTCAACCATTAGATGAAATTGTTGATTTCATCAAATATTATTTTCATTTTACACCCTCTTACAATACATAATTATATTATCCATTCAATTCTTATCTCAACTAAAATAAAAATAAAATTCTAATTACTTATAGAATCACCATTTTTGAACTATAGTTTAACTTATTGTTATTCTAAAATGCTAAGAAAAAAAAAATCAAAACTTGTATATAAACGTAAAGGTGTATATGTTATTATAACAATAAACAATATGTGTATAAACGTAAAAGTATATGTTATTATACATATAACATTGTTTTTTCATAATAACTTAAAATATACATAAAAATAAAGTTTACTATTCAATTTTTATCTTTGTTCACGCTATAGCGGGGTCAATAATCTAGTATGATACATACTTAATAAATCTAATTTATAAAATTAGTGGTGAAAGTATAAGTATATATTACTTATATAATTTTTGGTAAATTGTTGTTTATTTTAAATTTACCCACCCAAACATTTTAAACTTATCTCTACAGGATACTAATTAGAGAAATTAAACGATAATTATCACACACATAAATATTTCAAAACTAATCATCAAAAAAATTTGTGAAAACTTCTAGAGCGACTTTTCTCGGCGCGGTAATAGATTTGTTGTCACATCACATTCTCGCTCCACATCGCGTCTAAAAAGAGGTTTAAAAGGTTTCACATTCTCTCGTCACATTATCGCCCCACATTCTTGCGTCATTTTATCATACACATATAATTCTCACGACGAAAAAGGTGACACAAAATGTTTTACGAATCATATGATTGTTTTTAAAATATCGATGTGTAAGATGATTAATTTTGTAGTTTTCTCTATTAATTATGTAATTTTCTATACACAATGATATTTTGTTGTCGTTATAAAATTTGAAATGTATACTTTTTTCAAGAATTTGCGGTTTAAAATGCCAAGAAATAGTAGATAAAAATTTATGCGTGGGTAAAATGAATCGACAAAAAACACGACTCGAACCTAACATAAATTTAAACAACTCAAATCAAACCCAACACAAAATTAAGTTGGATTGAACCGATATTGACCCAAAATTATCCGAATATCCAATAATACACGATCCAAAATGTCAATCTACCTATTCATGATGTCACATGAGTAGTGTTCACCCATTCAATAAATCCCACGTTTTTTCCGACAATTTTCTCAATCCCAAAAACCCATCTACTCCATTTCCAAATCCCCTGATTTTCTTCAACAAAATGACATCAGGATTGGCTCTCATTTGCGAGATCATACTCTCGATCCTCCTACCTCCTCTAGGTGTTTGTCTCCGATACGGTTGTTGCACGGTAAGAAATATAGGGGGTGTTTGTTTGAACTTATATAACGGATCATGAGTTTATTGAGTTTCGGTTTATGTTTCATAAGCCAAAATTTTATGGTTTATGTAAGGGATTATGAACTGTTTATTTAGTCATAATAAACAGTAATAAGCCATAAACCTTATATAAGCTCAAACAAACACCCCGGTAGTAAAAAAAAAAAAAAGTATAGTAACAAAATTAAATGTTTTTGCAAAATATTAACCTTGTTAAAATGTCTGACTAGATTTTTTAAATTGATTTGTTATTGCAGGTTGAGTTCTTTATCTGTTTGGTGTTGACTATTCTTGGTTATCTTCCTGGGATAATTTACGCGCTTTACGCTATCCTTTGTGTCAATCCAGATCCTCAAGGTGACCGTTACGAGGCGCTTGCTTAACAAGTATTTCATTGGATCTATGTTGCTTTGTGGTTTGATTTGAAGTGGTTTATTTCATATGTTTTATTTATGAAACATTTGTAGTTTTATGTTTGAAGTAGTTGCTTTCTGCTGACTGCTGTGTAATTTAAATTGGGTATTTCGGTTCTTGAAATGTTTTGAACTTGATTATGACTGATTAAAAGTTTCAGATTTTTTCGATGTTATGTTGGTGTGACTGTTCTAAACGATATATGTTGCGTATTTGTTTTGTTATTGATCTTACAATATTTTGCGTCACATTTCATGTTAATTGATATATGTTGGTGATGTGTTTTGATATGATTTGGTGGCTGTTTGCGTTAGTTTACGGACTTTTAAGATTTGTGGTCATTGGAGACAATTTTGTTCGGGTTTATGATTTCGGTCAATACAGATTATTCATATTTGGTACTAGTACATCTGTAAATGGAATGCTGAGAAATGGAATCACATGACATGCTGGTGTTCGTTTGCCATTGAGAATGGGAACCACTTTATCATTTTCTAGAAAGAGCAGAGGAAGGGTGAGAATAAGAAAACTAGTCGTGGGTTCTGCTCTTGACGTTGTTTCTGTTTCTGCATCAGTAACCCCTATTACGGCGGCCTCTTTGCTGTATAATTGATATTTAGCTAAACAATAAAGTGTGACAGAAACCGGTGTTCTATTACGTTTACATCAGGCTAATCCATGTTGGAACAAGTTCTCAGTCTCGGCTTTGTTTAGTTATAGATAAGTTATGAATGAAATATTAAAGCATATTGTCGAAGAAACGAAAGGTAAGAAAGAAAAATAATTGTTCAATGTTCTAGTACATGTATGTTCTTGGATCCTCATTTGAAAACTGCCAGTATTAATGAATACCCATCCTCAGTTTAGACATTTACATTATTATTCCTTCGATGCAAGGAAACTAATAATACAAAGCGATAACTATGCTACCGTTCTGTAAATAGATGTGCAAGTTTGGTTATAACAGAACTGGTCCGGGTTAAAACACCAACATGTTTTAGAGCATGTGGTATGGGGTGATATTGCCCATGTTATCGGCCTCCCATAACTGTTATCCACACCCCCACAGCGGCTGTGTGGGGATTTGGATGATTTGTGTTAGCACGTTAAGGCGCTGTAAATTTTATTTTTTTATTTTTTATTTTTTATTAAAAGTCTAAATATCCAACAGTTTATTTCAAATGTTCACACCATTTTTGATCTTCAAACACCACCTCAAAAACATAAAAAAATGTCTCAAAATATGTCTTAATCTTCTTCATCCGCAAAACTCAACTATAATACCACAATCACAACACATACAAACCTTCTAGTTTTGTCAATGTAATTATTGTAATGGCTTTTTTAAAATAATAATTTTTATTTATTTATTTATTTTTTATTATTGTGAGGGTTTTTTTTTTTTAATTATTGCAATGTTTTATTTAATTTTAAATAAATTATAACACAAGTAAAATACGGATGGGTTGATCTAAATAGGATGTTTATTTATTTAAGCTCATTTTGGGATTAGTGACCTTTTACTTATATTTTATAAACTTATTTTTTCAGTTTTATTTTATGCTTTATGGTTAGTAATTTATTATTATCTTATGAAAATGAATAATACATTATAAACTACAAAATAAGCCTAACAAGAAATAAGCTCCATCGTCACAAATACTCATTTGATCCAGTTAATAAGGACTTTTGTTGAAGTAGGTTATAAGTTCGAATTCAAACTTAGAAAACGTTGTCTGCAGTCTAGTTCCTGGTGGATGGTTAGGTTGGGTTCAAAAGAACCACGGAGTTTGGATTACTCCACCGGAATTAACCTTTTTCTTGGTTGAAATAGGATTATAAAATGAAAATTGATAACAACAGTCATATGTGTTTAAAAAAGTTAAGACACATTATGGTGGTGTTTGATTATGACTTAAACGACTTAATTTAGATTTGACTTAAAATAATAAGTCATGAAGGTCATGTTTGTTTTTAACTTAATCTGAGAGACATGACTTAATGAAGAAAGTGATAGAAATGTAGTCCTTCTCATTAAGTCACCGATCTTTTCAATTTTATTTTATTAAATATTATTTTATATTTAAATGTAATTGTTTTTAATACAGTAGTGATTTGTTGTTAACTTATAATATCAAATTCCTATTTTAAAAAATTATAAAAAAATATTTTAACATCCGTTTTATTAGTTATATCATAACGAAAATTTTAAATCTTATATATTTACTAGTATTAATAATAAATAGTTTGATCTAAACTTTTTAAAATAGGGTTTTATTATAAAAACAAATTATATTTATATCAATTTTTATTTAATGTTTAAGATTTAAACGTGTTATTTATATTATTATATTAAAATCCTTATATAATTAATAATATTTTTAAAACACTATTTTATATGTAATAATTTAGAACTTTCATTTCAAAGTTTATTAAAACCAATATATATTTTAGTCGATATACAATGAAATTTAAAAAAAATATTATTTTCTTATTATTATAATTAAGTTTATTTATTCAGAATAAAAACAAATACGAATACTTCTTATTTCACACATATATTATTTATTTAAACATACACTATTTTTCATACATGACTTCATGAAATAAAAACACAACAAACCTAAGCTTAATAGTACATCAACAAATAACTGTGCTTTTATTTTCAAAATTATTTTATATTTGTAAAACTAAATTATTGTTCGCGCGGACAAAGATAAAGAAATTCAAACAGACACCGTATAAGCCCTCCTACCTATAATTAGTCAGACTGTTAAACCCTAAAAAGTTAGAGTAAATCAAATTAGATGCTGCTCTTTGCCCGGAATCGGTTAAAGCAAGTTCCAGGATGGAAAATCCCCAAATTATTTGTAAGTCTCTTTTTTGTGTTTTTGCATTTCAATTATATGGATTTCGTATTTTACCTGCTTAAAACGAGTCATTTAGCTTTTAGTTTAAAATTAGGAGTCTAAGGTTCGATTCCCACCCAATGTTTTTCTGATTTTACCGGCTTAATACGAATCATTTTGCTTTTAGTTTAAAATATGGAGTCTAAGGTTCGATTCCCACCCAATGTTTTCCTGGTTTTACCGGCTTAATACGAGTCATTTACAGAAAAACACAATTTGTTGACCAATGCCTTTTTCTTATTAGCTACAGATTACCAACATTTTATTTATTTTTATAAATGCAGAATCATATCACCTCATCCTTCAAAACTCGATCATTCGTAGCGCAATCATTCACCAATGACGACGACGAGGACAAGCAACTTGCATATCAAGTGTTCCATGTATTCGTCTCTGACTTGTTACACAAAAACAACCAGACAACTACTGTCGTCAACGAATTGTGTACTACTCACATCAACCAACTTTGTAACAATAGAAAGTTACGCGCTGCTACTGGTCTTCTCGACTTATTACGTAATAAATATCCTGTCATCAATACCCTGCCATCTTATAATCTCCTATTATCTGCAGCCTGTGAAAACAATGATATACACATTGCATCCCGTATTTTTAAACATATGTTAGTCAATCGTTTATCGATGAATTCAACGACCTACTTTCTTGTTGCTAAAGCTATTTCCAAGACCAACGATATAACCTTGGTGGTATCGTTTGTTAAGGAAATCGCGGAACTCACTTTTACCCGAAGTGTGATTGTTATTAACAGGATTATCTATGCGTTTGCGAAATGTGGACAAGTTCATAATGCCATGCTTGTATTTGATAATATGAAGAGTTTTAAAACTAAACCTGATTTGATTACGTATAATACAGTGTTGGGGATATTAGGTGAAGCGGGTCGAGTGGAAGAAATGATCAATCTGCTTGCTTCTATGAAAAAAGACGATATTGTCCCTGATATCTTTTCTTATAATACCTTGTTACATACGTTGAGGAAGGCCGGGAGATTTGATTTGTGTGTGGTGCTTACGAAAGAAATGATGAAACTAGGACTGCAACCTGATTTGATAACCTATACTGCTTTGATCGAGTGTTTTCTCCGATCAGGTAATATAGAAGTGTCATTAAGACTCTTTGAAGAGATGAAGCATGGGAATATCCGCCCTTCTATTTACGTTTATCGGTCACTAATTAGTAATTTGAAGAGACTGGGCAAGATGGAGTTAGCACTAAAGTTCATGGAGGAGATGAATGAGTGTCGGGATGATCTTGTTGGTGCAGAGGATATTAAACAGAGAAAAGATAGAAATATCTCCTTCAGTTGAGAAATTTTTTTTATTGGGTCAGGTCTTTTAGTGTACTGTTTAGGTGTTTACCTGTTCACGGTATATACATTCAAGTGTCAACTCCTAGCGTGTAGAGCAAACTCACAAGATGCAGGATTCGAACTACATAGTATATAAGGTACGCCATGCCTTCTTATATCTTCATTTCGGGTCGGAATAGGACGGCCCAGTATAACTGTTTTAAAAATAAGTGTATGAGACTATAAGTCATTCTACGGTCGAACAGGGGGGCATAGTATAACTCTTTTATAATCATACGCTTTGGAGGGGTATAAAATTATACTTGGATGTGTCTATTTCTGGTGTTTAAGAAGTATTTTTCTCTCTTCTGAGTGGTACTGACCCGAATTTATGGTTAAACAAGCATGGAAATGCAGACTTTGTAACGGTTTTGTCGGTCCAATTGCTGCACTTATATTACGTGTTTGGATTGGCATGTACCACTTCTCATCGATGGTGAAATTACAAAATAATGGAAAGGGCATGTTTGGCTATATATCGTTTGTGAATTACTCATAGTTACGAGTAGGAACTTTTATAAGGGCATGTTTGGTACAGAGAAATGAAATTCGTATTCTTCTCGTCGACTGTGAAGAGAAAGGTATCTACCCATCTCCTTGTTCCTCTCCTCTTCTCTCTTCCCCTGATTTGATTACGTTTTTTTGACACAGTTATTGACAAAAAGTTGCTTGATTTTGGTGGATTATAGCTTCAAAATTCTTAGACAGATTGTTTATTTGTTTTAGTTATAACAAAATATATTAACTAGCCCAAGATACATATAAAAGTTTATAGTTCATCAATAGTTGGTAGGAGTGAGCAAAAACCAGACCGAAAACCCAAAACCCGAAAAAACCGATAAAAACCGAACCATAAAACCGGACCGAATACAAAAACCGATGGTTTGGGTTTCGATTTTTGAGAAACCGAAAAAAACGGTTCGGTTTGGGTCGGAAGGTAAAACCAAACCGAAAAAAACCGAACCGAACCGAACCATTATATGTATGTCAATTTTAAGATGTTCACTTTTAGTAGATATTTTAAGTTTTATTCTTTTTATTTTTTTTCTTTGTCTAAAATTCTAAATCATCTTAATTAATTACTCCCTAAACACACAAACTCTCGATGTTAATAGTGAAAACTCAAAGTTTTTTTTCTAAATTGTCAATCTTATACTTATCAATATGTAATCTTTTGGTGCCATGTAGGCCACAATAGTCAGCAACATATAGGTTTATTTCTTTAATAATGATTATTTTTTTGTTGCCATGTAGGCTATAGTTTACTAAGTCACATATAGAATTTTTTTTCTTCTTAATTTTGTGTTTAAAGTTTTCCGATTCATATCATTATGTTCTAGTAATATGCACAACTTCATGTTATAAGTTGTGAACTGCTCCGCCAATTATTGCGTAACATAGGCTTCCATTTGAGATTTATTTCACAAGTTTTCCTTGACAGATCTATGAATTTTCCCATGTCAAAAAACCGAAATAAAAAACCAAACCGAACCGAAAAAAACCGAAACTGAGTGAAACCGAACCAATGTAGAAACCGAACCAAACGGTTTGTAGCTTTCAGGAACCGAAATTTCGGTTTGGGTTCGGGTTGAGGTCGGAACCGACCCAAACCGACCCATGCTCACCCCTAATAGTTGGAAGTTTGTTTTACCCATTGTTAGATCGTATACGGATGGTCAACTGTTTGCACTTTGACAGATTGTTGGATTTGTTCTAGCTAATGTTAGAACTCGCTCGTGTTTTATTTCCTCTTCCGTTAGTGATTAATGGTTGCTGACTTTGACATGATGTCCTTCCCCCACTCCTACATTGATTTCATTTTACAAGTGATTTATATCGTTTTGGTAACTCGTAATTAGTGAACATGTGTTACAGTAATTCCTAATAAATTATATGCACATCAGAGCATAAATATGTTTTTAATATCAGACCAAACATATGCATGTGCTACCCTAACATTATAAAATAAGGATTTGCATCCATGACCCTGTATCTTCATCTTTTTCGGATTTTAAAAATACATTTTTTATCTCTGTTTTGCAGTGAAGGCACGTAAGCGGTGTTGGAAAGGATGTGTATCAGATATGATCACATTGTTTTTACTTCTGAGGTGGAAGCTACCTTCATATTAGTTCTTAAAGTTGGTTTAGCTTGTCTTTTTCTGGGTGTCTTCAAAACACGTCATATAGGTTGTATTAGTAACATATCTCATGCCAACATGTCGTTTTTGTAGAGTGAACACATGGTGGGTTGACGTGCAATCACTTTTGAGCCACTTATGCCATGAGTAGTTTGGTCGCTTGGATAATAAGATGTGCATATTGCATTTAGATAAGCTATATCGGGCACTCACTCTTCAGAAGATTTGTTTTATAACCTATTTGGACCATCGTATTTCTTGAAAAAAAAAATCTTTTGATAAGACTAAGATAGTAACATTACTCCCACTGAATTGGAATACATTGGAAATTTGGAATACTGTTTCCCAAGATGAGATTTAACATCTTCAAGCATTGGAATACTGTTTTCCATTAACAATATGTCATCTACATATAAGACCAAGATAGTAACATTACTCCCACTGAATTTTTGATACACACATGGCTCAACGAAATTCTAAACAAAACCAAACCTTTTGATTTCTTCATCAAATCTTTTATTCCAACTTCGTGATGCTTGCTTAAGTCCATAAATGGACCTTTTTAGCTTGCACACTTTGTTGGAATGTAATGGATCAATAAAACCTTCTGGCTGATTCATATAGACGTCTTCGTCTAGATGACCATCTAGATGACCATTCAGAAAAGCTGTCTTGGCATCCATTTGCCATTATTCATAGTCATAGAATGCTGCTATGGCTAAGAGAATTCTAATAGCCCTAATGTATGCCACTTGGGAAAAGGTTTCCTCATATTCTATGCCATAGACTTGAGTAAAGCCTTTTGCCACTAGACGAGCTTTATAGATGTATATATTGCCGCCCATATTGGTCTTTATCTTAAAGAGCCATTTACAAAAAACCGTTTGGGTATATGGAGGATGATCCACCAAATCCCAAACGTCGTTGTCTTTCATGGACTGCATCTCCACATTCGCAACTTGAAGCCATTTATCAGCGTCAGGCCCTGATAATGTAGCTTTCAAGTTTCGAGGTTCATTAAGATCCTCTGATACGTGATCCTCATTATCTAAAGCTACATGTAGGTTTATTTTTTGAGGGACACGTATTGTCCTTTCGGACCTACGAATTGGAGCATCAACAATTTGATTTTGAGACTGAGTCATGTCATGAAGCTCAATCGCAACTTGAAGATTAGATTGAGGCACATCATGAGTCTCAATTCTATCCCCCCCAAATTGCTGATCACTAATGTGAGTGTGAGTAGAAGGTGATGTATATTCCTCTTGAACCTCGTCAAGTTCTAGAACCCTCCCACTGTTTCCTTGAGCGATAAGCCGTGATTGTAACCAGTACGAGGAAGGAAATTGGAGGAAACTTCGATTTCAAAGTTAGTTTGTTTGTGTGCACGGAGGACGAGTCAAGCTATAGACTCACGATAAAAACAAGCGCTTTACAGGAGGCAACCCGAGTTTGTTTTTCTTTTATTTTCTTTTATTTTTATTTGTTTGATTTTTAGTTTTTAGTTTCTAGTTTGGAACGCATTCAGGACAATGCGTTAAATAAGTATGCGGGGAATGTCGGGAAATTTGCTAGTTTAATATTCCCTTTCGTATCCATTATGTTTTTATTTGGTCCTATTTGAGTCTAACAGAAAAAAAAAAAAAAAAAAAAAAAAAAAAAAACACTTAAACGTAGTTAGGGAAAATGATAGGGGCTTGTATATTTAACTGTATTTCGGTAATGGGAAAATGCACTGGATGGTCATCGTACTATGCTAAAAATTCCGTCTAGGTCATTGAACAAATTTTTCGTCTATATACATCACTATAGTTCAAGAAACCTGTTATTTAAATCATTTTTTTTCAATCTACCGGTTAAAAACCGGTGACGTCACCATCCACCTATTATATCTCTCTCTCAATTCTAAATTGGTAAAGTAAAAATTTCAGATACTGACACAATAGAAGAATACAAATAAAACACATTTGATATCAAGCTGATGTAATAGCCTAATACGGGATGTTAATAGGTTTGTTTTTCAGGTTCCCTGGGAGAATTTTTTTCAACCCAAAACCAGAAAACCATATTTGATTTTAGTTTGGTTCGGTTTGAAACTGAAAAACCAAATTTCATGAGTAGAAATTCAGTTCAAACCAACTCAAATTTGCTTTAAAGAATAAATGAAGAACATATTAATCTCACGCCATTCCTCCAAATCACAATCCAATTAATCTCCAAATCTTGTCAATTTCATCTCCAAATCGTATCCATTTTAATCCATCATCATAATTACAACTACTCCGACGATATGCGCCATTTTTTCCGGCTATATGCAACTACTTCGATTTAGAGGATTTCGATTGAATTTAGGATGTTCTTTTGCCAATTTTTAAACTGTAAACTATTATAAAAAATAAAGATGAATCAGTGAAACAAAACAAACGAACTTACTGATACCGTCGATTTGTTCAGTACGAACATAATATTGATTTCCAGTTTTATCAGCTCCGATAAATGTTCGATTTCTGAATATTGCTGAAAATTTTGACCAAATTTTCGACATTTTTTAAGCAATTAATGCCAAAATTAGGTGTTGATTCACGATCTATTAGCTAATTAATTGGTATGAATGGGATGAAATTAGGGTAAATTGATCAAAAAATGATGAACATAGCAATTTTGGGGGGTTTTTTATTTTTGGTGTTTGTAGCAAATACTACCCTAGTGTTTGTTTAAATTCCACAACCAACCCCTCGAATATATAGCAAACCAAATTTGGAGTTTTCATGTTATAAAACGATGACGTGGCGGTTAACAAAAGGTTGCAGGTCAACAAACTTATCGTATTAAACGGTTTTTTAAAGTTAAGGTTATAATTTAAAAGGTTTATTGAGGTATAGTGATGTATAGACGAAAATTTTGTTCAATGACCTAGACGGAATTTTTGACATAGTACGATGACCATCCAGTGCATTTTCCCTTCGGTAATTTAACGAGAAATTGTGTAGGAACATCTCTAGTTAATAAAATATATGTAAGTAAGAATTTAGGTTTCCTAGTTTTAGTTCCTTAAACTTTCTCGAAAAACCTTAAATCCGGATAACCGCTAGATATCCTTAATACCGAGCCCTTGTAGTCCTTGCACCCTTTCGGGGGTAGTTGGGGAATCCTAGTATCACTTAATCCCAAATGAGAGTTAGATGCGAAGAAAAAGGCCATAGGCCTTTCCTGTCAACAAATTGAACTCATCATCACTATAACGAAGACTCAAATCCCGTCCCAAAACCGTTCACTTCAAAGAAAATATAAAATTATAAATCTTTAGTATTTGAAGTGAACAAAAGTGAGAGGAAAGTAAAATGAGTGGACTAACCAAAAATTCTCAAAAGAAAGAAGAAACAAAAAGAAGAAGAAATGGTTTTGTGATATTTTAAGGTATTCCCCCGAAAGCAAGGCGGTATAAGGGTCGGCCCAAAAAGGCTGATCGCTTCAACTTAGGTTGGAGAGTGAGGGAAAAGGGGTTGTTATTTGGACATATCAAAACTAGGGGATAAATTAGGAATTGACATTAGGAAATTGCGTTTTTTAGTTACTTAAGTAATTTAGTAGCTTTTGATGTTCGTAGTCGGTTTACGATCTAGCAATTTCACGCATATCTTTAATTATTAACATCGGAATGTATTTAAATGTTTGAGCCCATGATTCCTTAATTTTTCTTAAGTTGTATATTTTGTAAAATTAACGTTAGTTTTAAGTCGGATTTGTTTGGGGACAAGCAAATGCGTAAGTATGGGGGGTTTGATGTCGCTTAATTATATGCATATTTATTCGCGACATTTGTTATGATTTTGTGTCAAAAAGTAATGGATAGACCCCGAATAGCTTACATTTTGTGTAAAGTTTATGTTTTTAGGTGTTTTAACATATTTGGAGTGAAAAGGAGTCGTTTTAGGACTAAAAGATGCGAAGAAAAACAAGTTGGGAAGTTGCAGGGCACCAATGCGCCGCAGCTACCGCTAATGCGACGCATACTAAGGTGGAACGAATTAGTTTGGCTGTTGAGTCTGAG
Organism: Senecio squalidus; assembly: GCA_910822075.1. NCBI lineage: Eukaryota > Viridiplantae > Streptophyta > Magnoliopsida > Asterales > Asteraceae > Senecio > Senecio squalidus. Next base: position 60,536,062 of record CAJVGC010000582.1, on the reverse strand, counting down.
GTGCGGCACATTCCCTTTGTGGTGCGTCGCATTTGAGGCTTTTTGTTGTTACAACTTTGTGTTTTAATTGCTCTTGATGGAGGAAACTAAAGGGTCTTAAGTACAGCTTCTTAAGGACGATTTTGGGGAGAAATACATCATCATCTCATATATCTTCTTCACCATCATTATCATCATCCTAACAATCATTCACAAAGGGGGGAATCAATGGAGAAGATAGCAAACAATAACAATCGTATTTTCGGAATTTTGGAGTAATAGTTAAACTAATTTCAGTTTATTTTCATCATTTGCTACTTTGGATACTATTTGCAATCGTTACTTTTGTTTTGGTATTAAACTTATTCTCTATTTTTATTTCAATCGAATCATGTCTTTCACTTATATGTTTTGTTTCGTTACAATTATGAGTAGCTAATTTTCTTAAATGTTTGCTTGGATTTGTGACCATTTGTGTGATATATTTTGGGTATGAAATTAGATTGATGTGTTGTGGTTAATTGGGGATCCGTTTGGGTTAAAAATTTAAATTATCTTGTTAAAAGTTTTTATACTTTTGTTTGGTAAACTAAAAACGGGTATTCGAAAGGAATCCGTAATTTTTACTAAAATAGAAACGAAAGAATCAACCGGTCTATAGTTGGTTAAACGTTTGCGGTATTCGAAAGGAATCGCTAACAACAATTATAACACGTAAGTGTTAACACAAACGCTAGTTAATAAATTAAGAGAAATCGGTTTATTGATTAGTAAGCTATTCGAAAGAAAGCTTATAGATTAATTCTAATACATCGGCTTGGAACTTTATGCACGATTATTTTAGGTGTTAACTATATTCAAAAGGAATAGTTACATGGATAGGTAATTGGAGAAATTTTAGTATTCGAAAGGAACTAGGTTTTATATAAGAAGTTTATCATCATTTTCATACTTACGAAATATCACACATTCGTAAACGGTCTAAGCAAGCGTTCTTAATCCATATTTGAAATACAAAACCAATTTTAATCGTTTTTACATTCAAGTCTTCCTAAGACAAAAACCCCACTTGTTACGTGTTACTTGTTACGTTTTGGCTATTTTCTCAATTATAATAGTCCCCGTGTTCGAACCTGGAATTTGCCTATACTTTACTATGATCGATAAGGGTACACTGCCCGGTGTTGTAATCTAGAAAAAACTTATTTGGGGAAAACTAGATTTCGCACATCAATGATGATTTTATCATATTGTTGGTATTTGTTAATGAGATGTTTGTAGGCAAGAAAACCTGAAGAATTTCCTATTTTGAGTGAGAGTTGAGCAAGTATTTTGCTATGAAAGACTTGGGTCTAGCTAAAAAGATCTTTGTCATAAAGATTACTCGAGATACATGTGCAAAGAAGTTACAAATGTCACAAAGAAATACACCGAGAAAGTGCTTTGGAAATTCAACATGGATAAATCTAAAGTGGTTAGTTACCCATTTACTACCAACTTTAAGCTAACTGGTGGAGATATTCTTTATTTGCAGAAGGAGATTAATATACGGATAAAGTAATATATGCATCAGCAGCAGTTGGAAGCATGATTTATATTATGGTGTACACAAGACCTGCTATAGGCAATGAGTAGGTGTTGTTAGCCGTTTTTTGTCAAAAATTCGGGTAAGAAGCAGCAGGAAACAGTTAAAGGGATTTTTAGATATCTACGAGTTACATCTAAATTCCCCCCCCCCCCCCCCCCCCCCCCCCCCCCCCCCCCCCCCTCTCTTAACCGACTAAAAATTATTTTACCATTGTTTAGATGCTTGCTTCAACCCATGTAGACTATTCTAAAGTCTACACACATAATCTTCTTTACCCTTTACTTGAAAACTTACTTGTTGCTCCATGAAGATCTATTTTATCTAAGTAACCGTGAAGGAAAGCTGTTTTGACATGCATTTGCTCAACCTCAAGATGAAGATTAGCCGCTAAACCAATAACAACGCAAACATAATCCATTTTCAATACAGAGAGAAAGTCTCATCAAAGTTAATTCATTTCTTTTGACTAAAACCTATAATTACCAATCTAAGTTTGTAGTTGGGTCGCGAAGTTTGCTAATATATCTTCACCTTGAAGACCCGCTTGTTCTTGATATGTCTCAAAATGACATGTATTTAAAGCATAATATCATCCATATTCTTAGCAAATTGGCATATAAACTGAGCATAAATTATCTTTATCACCTTGTTAACTTCATATAGAGCTTCAACCCTCTCAAAGAGGAAAGTGAGCAAATCAAAGCAATAGGAGCATAAAATGAGCTTAAAACTGAAGAAATGGAGCATATCACATGAAACCCTTTTTCCATACAAGATCCACGCTTCCCTTTCAGATGTTTGGAGTTTAGAAGAAGTTGTGGTTGAAAGTGATAGACCAGAGGACACTCTAGGTACCAGTTACTTAGTGTATGCATGATTAATGCTAGGAAGATCCATTTCATCAATTTAAACCCTACCAAACTCCAATACTTCATCCTTATATCCAAACCCTAATTCCAAAAACCCTAATTTATTAGGTAAACCTTAATTTTAGCAAAACACTCCCAAACATTTCCATTTTCATTTTCATTTCCCACTCCCCTACCAACCTAAGCTTAACCTTTTTACACCCTAAACCAACTCACATAAACCACTAAACCTCCATATATAACCCTAGTTTCGTTCAAACCCAAGAACTCACCCAACCTAGCTTAAAATCACCATTGAGCCGCCACAAACTATCAAACCCTACACCATACACCACAACACAATCTAAAAATATTCAAGATATTTTGGAGGGTCCGTTAGAGATGTGACAAGAGGTTAACATGTCGCTCAAGGAGTTAGAGTAAAAGTACACAAATCACGAGGTTCTAGAACCATGCATGATCACACTTTACACATGAAGTAACAAGGAGTTAAACCATTGACAACAAGGCGTTAGACTGAAGTTAAAAGTCCTTAAATGCTTCATTACGCGACGTTAGATGCTTTAGTCGTGGTGAATTTCATTACTGGTATCTTTCATTCACGTGTTGCGTGTATGAGATGGCATCTTTGTTTGTTGGGATTTGTATCACACACTTTCGAAATATTCTTAGACCGTTAGAGGTTTTACTATATCAGGTGGGGATTTCCCTTACGGTAAATGTATTTGATAGAAAAATTTCACTCTTTGTTTTGTCGGTGGTTACAATTACTAAATGTACAGCGGTGGCGGTGCACCATTTGTTATACACCCGTCCTTGTATTGATAAATCAAAATTTTTGAAAAAATATATCGTTTGCTAGGAATGTTAGATTTTTATGATCCCCATTTTCACATATACGCAAACCTTGTCTAGATTTAACTACTTTTATCTTTTATGTCTTTTTACGTTCTTTTGTGATTAAGGATATTGGATGTTGAGAATCGAACATGTAGAACCTATGTGACATTTTAGGCTCCTTATCACTTAAAAAAAACTCCTTTTGTATTTTTTTAAGACTTTTAGTATTATAATATAATGAAAAATCCTATTGTACATTAGAAATCTATTTGATAAATGATACTAAATAAATTAGAAAGCTTCATAAGACAATTCTTTTGGGTGGTTATTTAGATGAAAGGAAGGTTTCATGGGTGGCTTGGGATAAGGTCCTAATTCACATTGACAATGGTGGTCTCGACATTGGGAGTCTTCACACTATTAATAAAGTATTGCTTTCCAAATGGTGGTGCATATTTCGTGAAGAGCCAAACGCTCTATGGTGAAAAATAATCAAGTCATTGCATGGTAAGGTTGGAGGGTAGAGTAATTCTTCCACGTCATCAAAAACCGGCACTTGGGCTCGTTTTATTCATTTAAAAGTTGAATTTCATTAAATTGGAATTAATTTTCCAATGATTTTCTTATACGAATACGTAGCGGAATAATAGTAAAAGATAGTATGTTGATTGATTTAGACCTATAAATCAACCAACGGTGACAATCAAGCAAGACCTATTACTTGATTAGTCAATTTAGTCCTAGATAACACGATCTAAAATTCAATTATGATAACACAATCAAGACCTATTGATTTGTTATCGAATCAACACTAGATAACTCGACCTAATAGTGAAAAAAAATTGACAATTCAAGCATCAATATCAAAGAAAAAGGTTAAACCTTAACAATATAATCAAAATCTGAGTTCTAAACATAAATATTAGTCCCTATTTATAGGGTAAACAAAAGAAACCGAAAACATGAAAAAGAAAAGTAAAAATAGCAAAAATTCGTGTTTTGGCCCACTTCAGATACTGCGACGACGGCGTCGTAGTGAACCAAAATCTAGATCCTTTCATCGCTAAACTGTCCTCGTTGTGTCGCAGTCACTGGTCAGGAGAGTTTTGGCAGCTTGTTGTCCTTCCGAATGCGTATTAGTTACCAAGCAAAACTCCCTTAGCTATTGTTTCTTCGTAGGCTTCACTCCCACTCACCAATACCACGTCTTGAGCACATGTAACCGCATTTTCCCTCCTCCTTTAAAAGGAATTGTCCTCAATTCCGAAATACCATGAAAATACAAATTATGAATAACGAGAGTAGCATGAAATCCACCGGGATCAAAAGGAAAATCTTTTTGAATAAACACGAGAATTATGACTTGTTTTTCCTTCGAGCCACAAAAAGCCAATAAACTCTTTAAGCACATACCTTAACGACCACCACAGTAGCTCCATTTGCAGTCAATGGAACTAAATCATTAACGCCATCTATATCGGATTTTTCAAATTCATATAAGTACGGATCTTTATAGCTTGACATATAAATCGATGAAAAATCTTGAACAAGATCAATGTTGATAAAAGTCTTGTTTGAAGAACAATTATCAACTCAGACCAAGTCAGAATTATCTAAACATTCTTCTCCATCACTCTCATCATAAACCGGAGAATGATTATCATCATACTCTTCATCATAGGAACCAAATACCGGAACAGATTTATAAGTTAAACACTCATCATGATCTAAAACTGAACCCAATTGAGATGATTTCCATTCGCAATGTGTTTCAAATATTTCGTTAGCACATTCAATGATCGAATAACCCCAATTAACCACATTCTTTTGCTCCTCTATTTCCTCTACCTCTCCCATTAAAGACAACTCAACTGTATATTCCTCCATAGCTAATTTTTCTTGTTTGAATTCACGAAAAATTTCAAAGCGATGATTAAATGGAACATACCGTTTTCAAATTTTACACTTCAAGGACTACCAAGAAGTAATCTTTTCTTTTCCAACTCTTATTTGCTCATTCTTCAAAACTCCATGCCACAACGAAGGACCAATTCCCAATAGACTAATAGCAAACTTGCAAGCTTTTCATCATCCAAATCATTGAAATCGAACCACCGGTCGATTTTTCTTTCCCAATCCAAGTACTCTTCGGGATATGCTCTACCTAGAAATTCTGGTAATTCCTCCGTTATCCTAACATCTTTAGGTCCATCTTGAAGCTTCCTTAACGCTTCACGACGATTTATCAATAAACCTAGATCATGGAAATTTATCTTCTTATCTCTTTGTTATTATCGAAACCCAACAATAAAACCAAAATCGATTTTTTTTTATACCCATCGAAACTTCACCGAACGAAAATCAAGAGCCAAATGTGGCTCTGATACCCCTAATGATACGAATACGCAGCGGAATAATACTAAAATATAGTATTTTGATTGATTTAGACCAATAAATCAACCAACGGTGACAATCAAGCAACTTGATTAGTCAATACATTCCTAGATAACGCGATCTAAAATTGAATTATGATAACACAATCAAGACCTATTGATTTTTTATCGAATCAACACTAGGTAAAATATGCCTACAGATTTTTTGATTAAAGCGAGTTTTAAGGTTTCTGTACAAGTAAGGTTTAAGATTGACAGGTGCAATTATGTGTTTTGATATGTTTAAATATGCCTACTGTTGTAGAGGTTAATAATCCAACAAGTGGTATGAGGAAACTTAAATAATACTAATCCTATTGTAATAATAGATTATTACTTAACCGACTCCGGTTAACACCTATTCATGTACCCACGGAGCGGTCGGCTAAGCCGGAAATAGAGAGATATGTGATTAGATTAGCACGAGGAAGTGGTGAACCCCCAGACGACCTATCTAAGATTAGGGGGAGATCCTCAACAGTGATGACCCTTTCTACTCTCATGAATAGTTTCGCCAAGTAGTGCATCTAACCACGTGACTATTTTTTTAAGGTTTGTCTTAGGTTTAATATCGTTAGGTGCAATCATATGTTTTGTTGGAACATAAATAAACAACAAAATATCAACTTACACATCTAAGCCATAGATGAGCGCTTTAAAATATGCCTACCCAAGGGATCCTAGACCACATGGTGACTATGCCTACCAATGTTAATGGCTGGTTTAGTGTCGTGAAATGTTGTGTAATTCGGCAATCTTTTCATAAGTAACTCCTAGGTCACGTAAGCCGGCACATAGACGAGAAAACCTTGAAATCAACAAATCGAGAGTCTCATGTGATTGACAAGTGAAAAAATCAAACTGACGCTTTAGTAGATCTTTTCATCCGATCATTATCACCATATCGCTTCAAAATAGCTTTCCAAAGATGATATGCAGTCACAGAATTTCTGAACATAGATACAAGATCATCAAAAAGAGATAACTTGATTGCCGAATGTGCCTTTCTATCTCTAGCATAATCTCGTTTCTGAATATCAGTCATTTGAAGTGATGTCTTTGGAATCCTTATGTCCACCGTAGCTTCAATTCTTGCCTAGTACGATATTCAAATCTGATAAGGATCGGTCCCCACATATCCGAATCAGTAAAAGAGACATAGGTGTCGAATCGAGATTTCCATTCTTCAAGATCACCACTTTGATCAAACTTCGGAGGAATAAGAGGAGACCTTGTGTCGATGTCATATTTCATACTAGTCGAAATAATAGCCATTATCACAATCCCACAAATCTTCAAGAAAACCAGAATACCAGAAAACGAACAACAAAAAACTGTTAACCTAAACTTAGTGTCTCTTGCGTAAGTGAACAAATTCGTAGAAATCTTCAAGAGTAATGTAGCGTAACTAACTATAGTTTCCACTACAAGATAAAGGACTTTTAGTGACTGAAAAAAACAGTCAGGAAAAGTCTAAAGTCAGTCAGTAAAAGTCTTTTTGGCTACTCCCACTGAAGGAAAATCAGTCACTACTGAAGCCATCACTAAAAGTCTATTTTGACTTAATATTTCAGTCAGAAAAAGTAGTGAAGGATTTAATGACTTACTTTTCAGTCACTATTGGGTGCTCGAAAACTTTTTAATTTCACCTTTACTTATTAATTTTCCAGTCACAAAAGGTTAAAAAAATTTTATAAAAAAATCTGGATTATTTCACATATTTATTAAATAATTACAATAATTTTCTAAACAATTACATATCATAAAAGGTAATTTTATTGCTTATGAATTCCAAAATAATATTATACAATTACAAGTTCACTCTTAGGCCAACTAAATAAAAATTAACAAAATAACTATTGTTCTCGAATTCTTTAATACCGGGTCAAATGGGTTGGAAGTCACTCATATTGTATTGAAGAGTAGGCTCCCACAAGTTGCAGTTTCAGCTACTAATCCGTTATACAGGTCCAATGTTGTTTTCTTCCAACTTCCATGAAACCTACATATATCAATCAAAGTGCAAAACTAGTTAGACATAAATTCTCACTGGGAAAAATTATTATTCAGTAAATTATGTACATATACAGTCTAAAGCATGCATATTCATCAAATTTAAGCTATACAATTAGAGTTAAACATCTTAAAATAAAGAGTTAAGATCAGAATTAGTCGTTATCTTATTGACATAAGACGTTGGAGCATGCATATTCATCAAATTTAAGCTATACAATTAGAGTTAAACATCTTAGAATGAAGATTAAAGATCAGAATTAGTCGTTATCTCATTGACATATCAGTTCTCTGGTCAAACAATATGCTATTAAGGGCATTCAATGTTCAATCGGATCAATAAATTCACAGGTAAAAGCAAACACCTACCCATTGGAAATGCCACTAAATCGGGATAAACCAAGGACATGACACTTGATCTATTCTACCTGAAATATCAAATAAGCCACAACTGAATCCAATGAAAGAATTTAAAAAATTTAAAAAATTTACCTCATCAAGAAAATCAGATCCCTCCTCGAGTCCTATGCTTTCAACCTCTCCAACGTCTTATGCAAATGGTGCAGCGAATGGGTCAACACTTGTTCCGTTTGTAATCAAACTCTATACACAAAAGGTCAACAAAAAATGATAAGTTTGAAATGAAAAGTTTAGTAGGATGGTTCAAACGCCATTCATTATGATAAAATGTTAATGATCACTTTATAAGCTAAATGGAATTAGTAAGTTGGATCATATATATCACCGCACATCTTTTTCATTGAGTAAATACGAGGCTTTGTTTTTGTTCCCTTCATTCTTAAAACAACTTGATAGACCATGTTAAGAACACCAAGCCGGCAAGCCCTGCAATGAAAACAATATAGAGAATATGAAGATTCATTTCCTTTACATGCAATACTCAAAAAGTCTTAATTAGCATTCAAGTAGTAGATAAGCTTGAGTTTTTCAGTACCTTACAGCCCAATCAGCCATAACCTTTTGATTTACAAAATCTGCCAGTAGCCAAACTTGTTGTCTAACAACTCCACGTATCCAAGTAGTCCACCTAATGCAATATCAGTCGTTTCCTATAAAGGATAATAATCATGAACGTTACAGTAGTACCATTTATATATAGATAAAGTGAATTACAGGAAGACAAGAGTACCAATTTACAACAATGATATTGAAGGATTAGAACAGAGTGAATTACATGAGTCCCATTTATCGAACCTATGTCCATTAATCAAATAATCAAATTACAGAGGAATTTGAACACCGCCTGAGAAGCACACATATATCATTATATGACGTATCAAGAATGTAAAGTAGGGATTGCATCCATGTGCATCAATAACTTGCAAGGACATGTCGTGTGTCTACAAGGCCCACGAAAACGAAAAATAAAACAAGAAGTCCTTTGAACCAACTACTAATCAACAGTTTTTACATATATCACCTAATCACTTAAGATACAAAAGTCAAGAATCAACGAGTGAAGCTTCTTTTACATACAATTCTACACAAATATTGAGTGCGAATTTTGTTGAACCTTATGTTTTGCCTATAAGTTGTTTGGAACTCCTCATGCTAAGGAAGTATAAAATTAACAATATATAAATTCAGATAAACTTAAAACGCGTAATAACCTATTTTAGAAGTCACTAATGTAGAATATCAATAATATAGCTTATTCGGCTAGGTGCTAACTTTGTTCATTACTTATTAGTTTAAATTATTTAACTTCACTCAACAAATCGATTGTAACAAGGTAAATACTGTAACCAAAACTGTTTTCAACTAAATTTAGGATAAATAATGCATAATTTAAATATCGGAATACAATAATGATATATTTTACTACATAATTGAAATTACCTCATCGGCTGACGACCTGATACAGAGAGCCTGGTAAGTGTAACTCATTAGAGATGAAGAAGTCGCAGAGTATCACCAATCGAAAAACCTACAGGCACCGAACTAAGTGAAGTGTGATAGGAGCCTCACCGGAACAATATTAGGAGAAACAATAGGTGTTTTAACCTATTAGCAATGAACGGACGAATTCTTCAACTGAGAAGGCTTGACCTAAAGCAGATGAATCGTGAAAGGCATTTACAGTAATCGACGGCCGAAATCGTTAACAGTGCCGATAAAGGCGGATTCGACGGTGATTAACCTCCGGCAAGTGAATCGTGAACGGAAATCTACGGACGGATTTGGCTGATGAATCATGAACCGAGATTATAGAGGCGGATCTATTGGCGAAGAAACTGAATATTGACATAGAAAGGCAATCGAACAGCCGTGAACGAAGTTTATCGTGAACGGCGTCGGGATAGACGGAATCGCCGGCGAATTAGCCGGAGTTAGAGCTCTGGCAGATGAAGGCGAGAATGGTGTTCTTCAGATCTAGGGTTTCGGTGAGAGAGAGAGCTGTGTTTTAAGGAAAAAAGTGAAAAAGGATAGAGGAAGCAACGATTATTTTGTAATTATTATTATTATTATTATTATTAGCTATTCCTACTAATAAGTTTTAAGTGAGAAAAAGTTTCAGTCAGAAAATGGCATTTGATTTGTAGTGTTCGTATCGTAACTAACCTTGCGTAACAAAAGAGTAACGTTGAAAACTTCAAGAAAACCGTAGCGTAACTAATTAAAGAGTTACGTTGGAACATAATCAAGAGAGTATCATCATGTAACAGAAGAGTATTGTGGCGTTACTCTATCACACATAGTGCCGTTGATTACAACTGATATTCAAACTTTTTGAATCGAAAACTAAGCTACGAACCAAATCAAGTCACCATACTTTCAAGAAATTAACTATTCATCAAACTAAACTTATCCCTATGAAAGTTTTTACGAAAACAACACGGGAAATTAGTGGATTTAGAAACAAAAGTCCTTGGATCTCAAATAACCCAAACACACCAAAACTTATCCAAACTCTCTAAATCTTCACCAACTTGTTTCAAAAACCTGTATAAAACTCTTATTTGTGGTTTATTTGATAAATTGAATTGAACACAATAACTTACGCAATCCATATTTTCCTTATTTGAACGGATGCATGTGGTCCGTTTCCTTTTGAAACGGGAGTTATTCAATATGTAATATGTGGACAATGACTATAAGGACTATTTGCTTTAGGGCTCAACCAATTTTGTTGTATAGTTTAATTTTAATGCTCATATTAATGATTTAAGTCAATTGTATTGAAAGTAATAAATTAATATGACTAAAGAATAATGAAACGAATTTTTTAAGCACTTGTATAGGAATTAGACAATCATAGAAACACGTTTTAAAACTATAAAAATGTTTATTTGAAAAACAATAATTATGAGACGAAGTTGTATTCATGCCTCTCCGTACATAAATTTTTACACCCACAAAATTAAGTCATATTGCTATCTGTATTGCTTAGACAACTTGTACTTGCTTGTCACTCTACGTGAGACGTAGGTGAAGGTATCCAAGGTGGATTACCACTCACAGTGAGACTGTGGTGGACTATCTACAGTCTTCAATTGGATGACTTAAATCGGGTTATGCAGTGAGACCGTAAACGCCGACAGCGATATGATGCGACTAAACATGATGATGTCACGATCACCATATTGATGCTTGATCGAGTCATGACATTAAGTCCCATAATCTAGGAATTGGATCGGTAAATGCAATTACTGAACGTCACTTACCTTTTGGGTATCATTTAGTTCCTAGCAGATCAACTGATAGAACTGTGATATGTCATTTGGGTCCTAGTCTTTACGGAAAGTAAACCATGGGTTTTACATTTTTGTTAAGAAATCATTAATGTCGAAAGTACTAATGAGAACTTTCTTCTGTTTTGTAGAAATGGAACAAAAATCCGCTTCGAAAGAGATTTTAGATGAAACCAAAACAGCATTAAGAAGAAACTTGCTATCTGGACCGAAATTTAATGACTGGTTTCGATCACTGACGATTGTCCTAAGAGTATGGAAAGGCTTGAAGTCGTTTCAACACCTATGATCCATAAGCCAGCTGAAAATGCTCCTCAATCTGAACAAGATTTGTATAAGAAAACTTATAAGAAGCATGATGAAGTTTCTTGTCTCATGCTCAGCAGTATGACTCCTGAGATGGTCAAATTAGTCGGATCAGATGATCACAGAGTTGCATGCAATGTATGAGAAACAAGTTGGCCTTGAGCTAAATGACTTGATTCGAGATGTACATGTATGTCATCATGTGGCTGGAACACCAGTAAGGACTCATGTTCTACACATGAAATATGCTTGGACAGGATGAAATATGCCTATCATGACCCTCTGGTTGTGAGTATAATTCTCAATTCTCTTTCACCGGATTTTGAGTAATTTTACTCGCACCTACAATATGCAAGGCATGAATAAGAGCCTTAACGAACTCCATGTAATGCTTATGGAATTCGAAAAGAGTATCTCCAAGCGTAAGGTGAATGACAACCAAATCCTTGCGATTGATGGTGGTCAGCGCCATAAAAGGAAAAAAGCAACCTCTAAGTGCTAAAGGAAAAGTTGTTAAAGCCGGTAAAAATAAACAACCTGTTGTTTATTCTTCCAAGCCTAAGCAACCTCCTCCAGCCAAAAAGGAAAGGGTCGCTAAAGATGATGGGTGTCACCATTGTGGTGTGAAAGGACACTGGAAGAGGAATTGTCCTAAGTGTCTTGCCAAGGTGTAAATAAGAAGAACGGCTTGGCCAAATCTTCAGGACTTTGAAAAGTTCAACGGAGGATATGTTGCATTTGGAGGCAATCCAAAAGGAGGAAGAATTTCTGGAAAAGGAACAATAAGCAATGGTACACTACACTTCAAAGACGTGTACTATGTGCAACAGCTTCAATATAATTTGTTGAGTGTCTCTCAAGTCTGTGATGAGAAACACACACCAATCTTCACCGCTATAGAATGCATTATAATGAAGCCTGGGTATGTCATAGATGAAAGTATGATTTTACTCAGAACACCAAGGTGAGACAATGTCTATTGTCTTGACATGTCAAAGGTTCAACTCAATTCACTTGAAGCATGCTTTCTCTCAAAAGCTACTCTAGATGAATCCACTCTATGGCATAGAAGAATGTGCCACATGAACCTGAAGAACATCAATAAACTAGTTAAATCTAGTTTGGTCAGAGGTCTCCCAAACAAGCAGTGCAATCTGGAAGACAACTGCTTAGCATGCTTGAAGGGAAAACAACACAAGTCTTCTCACAAGACAAAGGAGATCAACTCCAACACCACACCTTTACATTTACTTCACATGGATCTCTTTGGTCCCACTAATGTAAAGAGCATTGCGAAGAACTCATATTGCCTTGTCATCACTGATGACTTCTCAAGATATACCTGGGTGTACTTTCTTGGTACCAAGGATGAAACAAGCCAGCTCCTCATTACCTTTATCACCAAGATTGAACATCAAATCAATCTCAAAGTCAAGAAGATTCGATGTGACAATGGCACGGAATTCAAGAACCAAGTGATGAATGACTTCTGTGACAAGAAAGGAATAGAGAGACAATTCAGTGCTGCTAGGACTCCTCAACAAAATGGAGTTGCTGAACGAAGGAATAGGACATTGGTTGAAGCAGCTCGAAGCATGTTGGCTGACTCCAATCTGCCCATCTTTTTCTGGGCAGAAGCAGTTAACACTGCGTGCTATGTTCAGAATAGGGTCCTCCTAGTCAAGTCTCACAACAAAACTCCATATGAACTCCTCCACAAGAGACAACCATTGATCAGTTTCCTACGCGCATTTGGATGTCCATGCACAGTCCTAAAATCTAAAGAATACCTTGGTAAGTTTGAAAGCAAAGCTGATGAAGGCACATTTGTTGGATACTCATCCCAAAGCAAGGCATATCGAGTTTACAATCACAAATCGAAGATTATAGAAGAAAGCTCCAATGTGACCTTCAATGAACACACTTACACCAAGAAGGGACATGGACCAGATTGGGTTTTTGATTTGGATGCCTTGACCAAATCGTTAAACTCTAACTTTGAGTTTCAATCCAATTCAGTTAATACGGATCATGTTAATACGGCTAAATCTATTCCTACTGAGCCAGTTGCTACGGCTCCTATCACTGGTACTGCTCGCTTGGATGTAATGGAATACATCAATCTTCCTGTTTCAATGGAGACTCCCATTCATGTCATTGACCCCATTTCCCCAGATGAAACAGAAGATCCTCAACCTGAACCCCTACATACAAATGAAACACCTACTCCTAAGGTTAACACTACACGCCCAGCTGGTGTTCCTGATTTGGTTCAAGAGGATGAACACTATTCTTCAAGAAATCTCACTCCGATATTCTTCTTGTTCAAATCTACGTTGATGACATCATCTTTGGCTCTACCAAAGATTCTTTGTGCAAAGAATTTGAAGACCTCATGCACACCAAGTTTCAAATGAGTTCCATGGGAGAACTTACCTTTTTCTTGGGTCTACAAGTTAAGCAAAAGACGGATGGCCTCTTTATAAGCCAATCCAAATATGTCAAGGACATCCTAACCAAAATTGGACTCATGGATGCCAAAGTTGCAAGCACTCCGGTTGAAACTCACAAACAATTGACGGCTGATCTTGAGGGGGAGGATGTGGATATACATAACTATCGATCAATGATTGGATCTCTCATGTATCTCACAGCTTCAAGACCAGACATCATGTTTGGAGTTTGTGTATGTGCAAGATATCAAACAAGACCTAAGATGTCACACCTCATTGCAGTCAAGAGAATCTTTCGTTACCTAAAGGGCAAGCCTAACTTAGGCTTATGGTATCCTAAAGACTCTCCTTTTGATTTAATTGCTTATACTGACAGTGACTATGGTGGTGAAAACTTAGACAGGAAATCAACGACTGGAGGATGCCAATTTATTGGCTCAAGACTGGTGTCATGGCAATGCAAGAAGCAAACAACGGTGTCAACCTCTTCCACAGAAGCTGAGTACATTGCCGCTGCTAGTTGTTGTGCTCAAGTACTCAGGATACAAAATCAAATGATGGACTATGGCTATTCCTTCATGAACACGCCAATCCATATTGACAATCAAAGCACCATTAGCATCATCAACAATCCAGTCAAACACTCCAAAACAAAGCATATAGAGATACGCTATCACTTCATAAGAGATTGCAACGAAAAGAAATTGATTCATGTTGAGAAAATCCACACTGATAATCAGCTTGCTGACCTTCTCACAAAAGCATTTGATGTGGGAAGATTCACATTCTTGATTACAAGTATTGGAATGATCAACATGGATTAATAACGATATCCTTTTTCTCTTAGTATTTCTATTGTTCAAAAGTCTCTTCGAGAAGCAGTAGTAACCTTATGATGAAAATCAAGTACCTTACTTTCTAGCAATGTACTATGTTACTACTGCAACATTAATAGTAAATACAAATCTTGACCAAAGTATGATTAGTACGGACAAAAGATTAGTATTAAGGGAAGGTTTAACTACTACTGCCCTAAATCTATTAATTTGGACGGAATGGCTAATACGGACAAGTACTGTGTTACTACGGACCTCTGAGTTAATACTGCCAGTAATTCACATTACTACGGACAGTCCAGTTAATACGGCCCATGAACCATTACTACGGACGATTAACCAACTTACTGCGGACTTATTTGTTAATACTGCTAATTACCATATTAAAAGGTTTCTTAAGCAATAAGAATACCCTAATTAATGGTGATTTGACAAGTCAAAATACAACTTGTAACCAACTTTTACACGTGGCAAGTTCCGATTGGACCTATCTTTTAAAATTCAGGCTCGAGGCACAGCTACAAATGACACGTGGCAATTTTTAATTGGACCGTTACATTTAAATCATTACCCGCGTCTAATCGGACTTATCAAGTGGTTACAAAAGTTCAGTATAAATAGAGGTTCTTTTTAACCGTTTAAGAATTACCTTTTCTTAAGAACCCTAAAACTTCCTAAAAAGTTACCGTTAGACTCAAAATTCTCAATTTTCTTTATTTTTGTGACTAACTGTTTGCCTTCTTGTTCATCACTCTCATAATCGATCATCAAATTACAACAATGGCAGAACTACAGATTCACAAAACACACAACATGGTAGCTTTCTTGGAGAAGAATGATGAAAACGCTGACTTCCACCAAATCATTGATTTCTTGAATCAATCGAAAATAAAAACGGCGTTAACCATTAATCCAGAAATTAATGAATCTCACATTAGGGATTTCTGGACATCCGCTGAACTTGATGATGTAGAGGCGGCCATTAATGCTGTGGTGGATGGCAAAGCAATCAAAGTTACGGAGACATTACTACGCAAACATCTACAACTGAAAGATGCGAAAGGTATAGTAAAACTCCCTTATGAAATCTTGACTGAAAACTTTACAAAATTGGGATATGAGGGGGATTTAAATATTTCGACCTTTCACAAGGCAAAACTCTCCCCTCAATGGAAATTTTTGTTGCATACTTTGCAACAGTGTATATCCCAAAAACGGACTGGATGGCATGAAGGTAGCTCTGCTTTAGCTACTGCCATGGTCTGTTTGGCAACAAAAAGAATATATAATTTTTCATACATGATTTTTGAAGGAATGCGATGGAATCTTTTAAACCCAAAACATAAATTTTTAATGTATTCTCGCTTTCTTCAACACCTTTTTAACTGTGAGCTTAAAGATCTTACTAGATCAGAAAAATGCTTTTTCTCACATGCTCATTCAAAGAAAGTTTTTACAAATATGAGGCAAGTTAATAAGGGCAGTTCATCCAATGTGACACCATTGTTCTCTACAATGATGGTGATCACTGTTCCTCCAGCTGAAGGACAAGTGACTTCACCTCTGTCCCAACCCCCAGCTGCCACCATCAGTACTACTGCAATATCTGTGGGCACTAGTGCCATATCTGAAGTAGGTACTGAAGGTATAATCCCTGAGGTTACTACGGCAGTTACTACTGCTCATGTACCTCCAGTTGCTACTGTGAGTTTTACTCCAGTTGCTACTACACCAGTTACTACTTCTAAAGTAACTAAACCCACTGTTTCATCACCTCACAAACCATCAAAGGTTGCTTTTAAAAGACTCAAGAGGGTTACTCAGCCTCTTGTTTCTAAAACCATCCCCCATTCTCACACTTCAAAATCATTACCTGAAACATCTTCAGGAATGACACAAAATTTAGGGGAAAACATTGAACATACCCCCTTGTTCACTGAGTTGGTCCATAAGGAGGGGGGAGACCATGTAGGGAGGGCTGATCCTACTGCAACTTTCACTTCTCATAGTGAAGCTCAGGACAGTATCAACATAACTAAGACCCAAACTACGGCAACACCATCCACTGCTGAGGACTTGTTCTCATCTTTGGAAGGTGGTCCCTGGCGCCAAGAGACCATGGGAGAGTTACATGCTTCTGCTAGGCAGGAGAGTCTCTCTTTTCCCTATGATCAACCTCCTGTTGGTACTCAACAGGAAAGGGGTGAGGGTAGTGGTGGTCAGTATTTGGAATTGATGGAATTGTACCAAACTCTAATGGTGAAGGTGGAGAAACAGGGTGAAGTGCTGTCTACTCTAACATCTTTGGTGCAACAGGTGCTGGCACAACAAGCTTTATTATCCGCCCAGTTACTGCCCAAAAGAATCACCACACGAAGTGCTGGAAACTCACCCAGGCCCTCCAGTTCCTCATCTTCAGATGACTCCCCTGCAGCTGATCAAAAGGGGGAGAAAGAACACATACATCTTTTCTCATCTGAGATTCACTCTTGCATTGCCTCAATCCAGTTTGGATCTAAGGGAGCCTCTTGTACTCTCTCTGGTTCAAGTTGAGATAAGAAAAAGGAATAAAGAAAGGTATTTAGATCTATTTTTACATCTTTGTGTTGTTGTGTCTGACTTCTTGTTTGCATAGATGTGTCAAAATCGCCCATAACTTGTGAGATATGATGGTTCTTATGTATCCTGGATGTTGGAACTTTCTCCACCCTAATGGATGACTATAGGTTTATCTCATTAGGTTCTGGTAAGTCAAATTCAGGAGTTGGAGAACTTGTACTTATGGAAGTGTAGACTTCATCATCAGTATTGTGACGTCCCGTCAATTTGAGGTACTTGAGTTAGCATTATCATTTATATTTTATTCGCAATTAATTTCGACCCTTGTATTTCGCTTTGTTTTACTAACGATTTACTGTTATTGAGAATCGGGTTTTCTGTATTTGCTGGTTCGTCCCCCGAGACGTAATAATTTTATTTTATCTAAGTGCTAATTAGCTAGTATTCTCATAATTATAGGTTAGGAGGTTTATGCCAAATTTGTCGGTTATCGTATCCTATATCTCCGAGATATCGTGCTTTTGCTCTCGTTTATTCTTTACCGAAATCATGCGAATCTCGAAATCAAAAGTGAAAATTTAATATTAAATGAACCTAATATAAAGTAAATCATTGTGTGAACTTTCCTAAGTTCATCGCAAAAAGAATCGGGAACTTTCGGCGAACGAAACTACTTAACGATCGCGCAAACGAAAAACTGGAAATCCTGAAATTTGGTCCTGTGCGCAGCACAGACCCGCTGATCAGATTTTTCACGTCGAGCTGATAGACGATGAATCCCATGTGGGATGCGTATGCTAAGAAGAGGCGAACTACTTCGAGACGTTAAACTGGTGCGAAGACATCCTGAAAATCCAGTCCTTCTTCTTGATAAAAACCTTGCACGACAAGTCATGTTATATTTCGGGTGATAATACCGCGATCATCTCGTTTGCAACGAAATACCCACTTTGTGCCTATTGCATACTCTCCATTTGGTAGTTCCACAAGTGACCAGACACATAGTTTTTCAAATTACGCAAGTTCTTCGTGCATGGCGTCCACCCAATTGGCATCTTTGAGTGCCATATGAATGTTAGCAGGAACTTCTTGAGATACAAAACTGAAGAAACGACAGTTGTTATAATCCTCTGATTTCATAGCTGCAACATACAGTCCTTGAAGTTGAATTCTTGTTTGTACACTTGCATTCGGATCTCCAATAATATTCTCGAGAGGATGAATCTTGTTTATCCTTGATTCTTGGAGGTTAGTAGCCATCTCGTCGTGGTGAGAGTGATCATTAATGTCACACCCCGCCATTGGCGGAACGCAGGGTGCAACACGATTGGCGATCGTCATAACACAACAGTAATATAAAGAATATAATCTATTTGAATAAATAAATAATGTATTGTTATGACGTCGCCATACTCAAGGTATAAACCTTGGTACACGAAAATCGTCACACACTACAAGTAAGAAAGTTCAAATGTAAATATCAACGAATGAAAGAATGCTTGGGCGTGCAAGCCCGAAAAGAAACCAAATGTATAAATAATAAATATCCGTAATGCAAAGATATCCTGAGGTCATCTAGAGTTCGACTCCTACATCCAAGTCCTATGCCTGCTCATTACCTGAAAACAAAGCTTAAAATGTCAACACAAAGGTTGAGCGAGTTCACTGAGTAATTTAAGTAAAACAGTTTAAATGATTTACGTAAGATAAAGAATGTTTCTATAAAAAGAAGTTTCCATTTATAGAAAGTTTCCTGAAATAGCAAGTGAGTCTCAAAGTAGTAATAACAGTTCAAATAAGGAAAAAAATAATTAGAAAGATCGAAAAAGAAATTTGGGACAGAAGGAGTATATGCTTTGTTTAATCCTGATTTCATCAGATTTTTTTATTTGTTCATGCGAGGGTTTGTTTGAGGTCGTTTTATATATTTTTTTTAATTTTAATCATCATTTCTTTTGTGCAAACTTTGATTATGATCACTGTAAGTTGCAAAAAAAAAAAAAAAAAAAAATGGAGAATTTGGTATATTTTTAACAATAGCGTAGAACCAATGTGAATTCGTCAACATTTGGGTCGTCTCGGAAAATAGTAGTAGGAGTTTTTGAGTTGATGTAGAACCATTTTTATATGTCTGGTATTTGTTAAGTCAGAAAAAATAATTAGCTCGGTTTTCAACAACTTACTGGAGAAGGCTCCAAGGTAATACCAATGCAAGAAAACTCAGTTAGTTGTTTTAGTGGGTCAGAATTTTTATCATCTTTGGTTTAGCGTATTTTTGCCATGAACTTAACATCTTTTAGTTTGGTAAAGTGATATAATGAATGAATTCTGTTTTATCATTATGCATGCATTTATATTAAAATCTGTATCTGCCTAATTCGGTAATTGTACAGGCACAATAATATTTTACCTAAGAGAACTCTGTATTTGAATCCTCTTAAGATACCAAATCATACATATACATGCAGCGTTTTTCTAATATATGAGAATAGATATGATATTATGATGTTTAATAGTACATTTCTTATGAATGTACTATTTATAAAATCATGTATTCGGAAAAGTTTCTGCCTAGCAGTGACAACTTCGACCCGTTTACTTATAAATGGGTCGACAGAGTTATGTATTATCTCAAAAAGGTTAAATGAGTGAATTTTAATAAGTAGCTAACTGGTCAAAAGGTGTATTTATAAATGAAATAGTTTGCTCGCTTTTGTTCAACTTAGCGAAAGCGGCTTAGAACACATAACAATGCATAGAACATACTTAGCTGTAAACATACGTGTTACTAATAGATATTTTGAATAGTTATGTAAAAATTAGATTGAAAAGGTGCTGATAAGCTGAGATTTGGCCAAGCCGTTCTTCTTATTAGAGTAGACAGCAGATATTCATATCATATATGATATGCCTATGATATGCTTATTACATGTGCAAGGCATATCATATATGATATAATTTTATGATATACCTATTACATGTGGGAGTCATATCATAACGTAGTTTGGATTGTTGATTTCGGTTATTATAAAGTTTATTAGGGTAGTGTGGGAGTATGGACTTGAAATTGTAATGTATGGTAAGTATTTTAGAAAATTAGGGTTTAAAAGTACCTATGGGTTTTTAGAATTAGGGTTTTGATTTTAAAAGGGTTTTTTTTTGTTTGATTGTGTTTTTTATGGATGAAATGGCTTCTAATATCCTTCTTCAGACATTCTTCACGCTATTTTGACCTACGGGATTATGAAACATGAATATCACCCACCTAAACCGTGATTCTAACTCGTACCGGAAGAAATCTAGGTTTTATAAAAAAAATTAGGGTATTAATGGGTATAACGTGGTTTGGATTGTTGATTTCGGTTATTATAAAGTTTATTAGGGTAGTGTGGGAGTTTGGACTAGAAATTGTAATGTATGGTAAGGTTTTTAGAAAATTAGGGTTTAAAAGTACCTACGGGTTTTTAGAATTAGGGTTTTGATTTTAAAAGGGCTTTTTTTGTTTGATTGAGTTTTTTATGGATGAAATGGCTTCTAATATCCTTCTTCAGACATTCTTCATGCTATTTTGACCTACGAGATTATGAAACATGAATATCACCCACCTAAACCGTGATTGTAACTCGTACCGGCCGACTAATTCGTTTGTGTGTTAGATTTTGGGTATGAAATTAGAGTGATGTGTAGAGGTTAATCGGGGATCCGTTTGGGTTAACACTTTAATTATATTGTTAGAATTGTTTATATTTTTATTTGGTAATCTAAAAACGGGTATTCGAAAGGAATCCGTAATTTTTACTAAAATAAGAACGAATTAGTCGGACGGTCTTTAGTTGATTAAGAGTTAGCGGTATTCGAAAGGAATCGCTAACAACAATTTAAACAAGTAAGTAATAACACAAACGCTAGTTAATAAATTACGAGAAATCGGTTTATTAGCTAGTAAGCTATTCGAAAGGAAGCTTATAGGTTAATTCTCACACATCGGCTTGGAACTTTATGCACAATTACTTGAGTTGTTAACTATATTCGAAAGGAATAGTTGCATGGTTAGGTAATTGGACAAATCCGGTATTCGAAAGGAACTTAGGATTTTATATTAGAAGTTTATCGACATTTTCATACCTAGGAAATAACACACATTCGTAAACGGTCTGAGCAAGCGTCTTTTATCCATATTTGAATTAAGAAAAGTATTTTTATCGTTAGTATAATCAAGTCTTCTTAAGACTAAAACCCAAATTGTTACTTGTTACTTGTTATTTCAAAACTAAAATTCTCGATTATAAATAGTCCCTGTGTTCGAACCCGATATTTACCTAAACTATTTTGCAACCGACAAGGGTACACTGCCCGTGTAGTAATCTAGTAAAAGTTTATTTTCGGTAAACTAGATTTTTCACATCACACCATTAGGGGAAAACATTTAGCATACCCCCTTGCTCACTGAGGTGGTCCATCAGGAGGGGGTGACCATTTGGGGAGGGCTAATACTACTGCAGCACTCACTTCTTATAGTGAAGCTCAGGACAGTATGAACATTTTTAAGACCCAAACCAAGGCAACACTAACCTTTGATGATGACTGGTTCTCATCATTAGAAAGTGGTCCCTGGCGCCAAGAAACCATGGGAGAGATACCTGTTCCTGCTAGGCAGGAGAGTGTCTCTACACCCTATGATCAACCACCTGTTGGTACCCAACAGGAAAGGGGTGAGGGTAGCTTTACTTTAACCAATGAATTGATGGACATGTACAAAACTGTCATAGCTAGGGTGGATAAACAAGAGGAAACTCTTGCCACTCTCACAGGTTTGGTGCAACAGTTGCTGGATCAGCAGGCTCTTCTATCGGCTCAACTATTGCCCAAAAGAACCACCACACGCAACTTTGGAACATCCCCAAGGCCATCAAGCTCTTCATCATCTGATGATACTCCTCCAGCTGACAAAAAGGGGGAGAAAGAACATATTTTATCATCTGAGGAGAGCAGAGGAGATGAAAGAAAGAGCAATGAGACTGTCATTACTGCAACCTCCAAACAAACTGAAGATATGGAGTTTGATAGTACTCCTAAGGGGGAGACAGAAAGAGAAGATATGATGGTGGATGAAGAAGGATAAAGAATGGTGGTAGATGAAATGTATGAGAATGAACAAGTGCTTAAGGGGGAGCAAATGGTTGAGGAAACAGTAGAGGGGGAACATACAATGGAAATATAAATGGAAGACACAGCAATTTATACCAACCCTACTGAATCCATGGTTGCTATGGACCCCATGGTTACTACGGCTTCTCAAACAGCTGTAATTGATACGGAGATAGTTTCTACGGAGCAAGTTACTACGGAAGCTGAAAGCGCCCGAGGTCTTCTCAGACCACATGACCCGGTGTCACGTGCTCGTTCCCTAGTACGATGTCCTTTGTTGCCGTTAACGAGTCGGTCACCGGAGCCGCGTTAAACGACCCCGTCATCGGTATCAAGTACCAGTACACGAACTCTTTGGGTTGCCGTTAACGAGTCGGTCACCGGAGCCGCGTTAACCGGCAAATAGGACCGAAACGTGATGCTAACGATTCTATACGAGATGTCGATAAATGTTCAAGTCCGGGTTGATAATATCGTACGGTTCAATGATGCGGTTGGTCGGTTATAAGAGATTACGGAAAAAAACGTGATGCTAACGATTATATACGAGCATGTCGATAAACGAGGAGTAATCTTTCAAGGCTGGGTTGATGATATCCTACCATTTCATATGGGGTCGGTCGGTTATAAGAGATTACGGACAACCACCGTTAACGCTCGGCCTTATAAAGAGCGAATACGGTTTTGTCACTAAACGGGTTTTTTATGATTCGTAACGCCTCTCCCTATATCCTAGAGTACTCGTGTGAAGTTTCGTTGTATTCCGACAAGTTACGAGCAAGTTACGAGCCTTATTGAACGGAAACGTTACCGAGCCGAAAACCCGAGCACGAGGCCCGTTTTTTCACGAATACGTTTTTTTCTTTTTTAGAATCTCATTATTCATGGTTAACAACCCCCGTGCAAAATTTCGTATCATTCCGACATGATTTGGGCACTTTTCAAAAAGTGTGAAAGTTTTTCAAAATCAATGTCTGTTCCTGTCACTTTACTTTTTTTACAATATGTATATATAGGGGGTACCAGGGGTTTGGCAAGCCCCAGGTACCCATGCAGGGATTTCGTCTCCCCCTGCTACAAGAGTCACGTTACCAACCGAGACGTACGAGAACAAGTTACCTTCGAAAATATTTCAATTATTTGGTTTATCGATAAACGACTCGATCGCAGACCCGAAAAAGGCCCCGTCACCAAGCAAAAGTGGCCCGGCGCCCTGGTCGCCCAAGTCGCGACCAACGTCACCGGGTAAAAGGCCCCGTTACCGAGCAAAAGTGTCCCGGCGCCCTGGTCACCCAAGTCGCGACCAGTGTGTCCGAGGTGTGTCCGGGGTGTCCGGGGTGTGTCCGGGTCGCGACCAGTGTGTCCGGGGTGTCCGAGGTGTGTCCGGGGTGTGTCCGGGTCGCGACCAGTGTGTCCGAGGTGTGTCCGGGGTGTCCGGGGTGTGTCCGGGTCGCGACCAGTGTGTCCGGGGTGTGTCCGGGGTGTCCGGGGTGTGTCCGGGGTGTGTCCGAGTCGCGACCAGTGTCTCACGTTATTAAGGGCTTTATGGCTTGTAAGCCAAAGGAGTTTCATGGAACCATTGGTGATATATGGGCTACTCTCCTGGTTCGAAAGCATCGAATCAGTCCTACACATCAGCCGTTGTGTTGAAACTGATAAGGTGGAGTATGCCTCCTGCG
Organism: Senecio squalidus; assembly: GCA_910822075.1. Classification (NCBI taxonomy): domain Eukaryota; kingdom Viridiplantae; phylum Streptophyta; class Magnoliopsida; order Asterales; family Asteraceae; genus Senecio; species Senecio squalidus. Next base: position 60,511,647 of record CAJVGC010000582.1, on the reverse strand, counting down.
TACTCCACGGACGAGCCCTGTCATGGTGGAACCTCGTGGTCCAAACCCGAGGACGTGAAGCTACCTATTCCCTCACTTGGGACGAATTCAAGAAGCTCCTCATGGAGGAATACTGCTCCAAGGGTGAGATAAAGAAGCTCGAGGCAGAGCTTTGGGATCACACGATGGTCGGCAACGACATCGACGGATACACTACCCGTTTCCATGAGTTGGCCAGACTGGTACCAAGGTTGGTAACCCCAGAGGAAAACCGGATCGACCGATACATCTTGTGACATCCCGTCAATTTGAGGTACTTGAGTTACCATCATTATTTATATTTTATTCGCAATTGATTTCGACCCTTGTATTTCGCTTTGTTTTGCTCACGATTTACTGTTATTGAGTATCGGGTTTTCTGTTTTTGCTGATTCGTCCCGAGACGTAATAATATTATTTTATCTAAGTGACAATTAGTTAGTATTCTCATAAATATAAGTTAGGAGGTTTATGCCAAATTTGTCGGTTAACGGATCCTTTATACTCGAGATATTGTGCATTTGCCCTTGTTTTATCTTTTACCGAAATCGTGCGAATCTCGAAATCGAAAGTGAAAATATAATATTAAATGAACCTAATATAAAGTAAATCAAAGTATGAACTTTCCTAAGTTCAACGCAAAAAGAATCGGGAGTTTTCGACGAACGAAACTCCTTCACGGTCGAAAACAAGTCTGTCGAACCAGCCGACCAGCCAGCAGCTGGCAGGGCTTCAGCCGACGGCTGAGCCTCTCCAGCCGGCGGCTGGATGTGTCTGGACAGGTTTTGGTGACTCGTTTTTGCATGTAAAACGATTGGGGACACTTGGGAGTGTTTTTCTGTCGCTGTTCTCTTTTGATCAGACTGATGATTTCCTCAGCTGCATCACTTCTAGCCCTTAAGAATATAACCCAAGTAAATCTAGTAAATTCATCAACAATTACAAGGGTATATTTCTGTCCTCCTTGACTTTCAATCCCAATTGGTCCAAACAAGTCCATATGTAGCATGAATAAAGGTTCATCGATTGAATGCAACATTTTGGATGGGAATTGAGTCTTTGTTTGCTTTCCAAGCACACAAGCTGAGCAAACTTTGTCTTTGGTATAGGTCAGTTCAGCAAGACCTCTAACCAATTTACTTTTTGACAAGACATTTATGTTCTTGAAGTTTAAATGAGACAACCTTCGATGCCATAGCCAATTAAGTTCTTCTTTTGTTTTTGTGAACAGACATGTCTCAGCCTCATCATTTGCAGTACTCAGATCCAGGCAAAAGACATCTCTTTCTCTCTTGGCAAGTATTAATGGTTTTCCCTTGGCACTGTAGATTATTCCAGCTTGCTTCCTGAATCTGACTTCATGGTCTTCATCAGTAATTTGACTTACACTTAGTAAGTTATGTTGTAAGCCTTCCACATATGCAACTCTCTTGAAAGTGACAGCTCCAGCATGAATCTTTCCATATCCACGTGTCATTGATACCCCATTGTCACCATATCTCACTTGAGGCCCATCTTCTTCTTTATAGTCTTGTAGAAAAGACTTCATTCCAGTCATGTGACTTGAAGCTCCACTATCTAGATACCATTTTGTAGAGTCCTGCACATGAAATAGACAATATTAGTTCCTTTTGCGCACCCACTTTAGAGTGGATCCATGAACTGAAGCAGGTTTATGTTCAGGTTCAGTCTTGCAGTCAGTTTTGGAGCTGGTATAGTTCCATTTATTTATTTCCTTCATGCAATTAAAAGAATAATGGCCTATGACACCACAGTATTTACATGGAGTATCTTTGAGACTGACTCGAGATGAAACTGACTTAGTCTTGGTTGGTTTCACAGACGTTGTTTTTGATTGAGAAGTGTTTCTTTGCTTTTGAGGTGAAACTGACTTTGATGAAACTGACCTAGACTTTGGTGAAACTCACTTATGTGGAGCTGACCAATGTTTTGGTGAGACTGACTTTTGAAAAGTGTTTTTCTGTGGTCTAGACTGAGTCAGTTGTTTACAAAACACAGCTTCATGTCCTTTTTCACCACAATTGTAGCAAATTCTCTTAGGAGGAGTCTTCGGCCTGATGTGATTAGGTGATTTGTTCCTGACTAGAGTTTTTACTATGTTAGTCAGTTCCAACAATTGATTCCCCAGTTTATCAATAGTTTTTGTTTCATAGCTTTTATTCAGACTTTTGGAACTGACTGGGTGCTGAATCTTAGGTTTACTTACAACCTTGGGCAAGGTATTAGTTAGATGCACAGAATCTTTTTCAGCATGCACATTTTTATCAGTTTCAGATAAATTAACACATTCAGACTGAGAAGAAGATGAAGAATCACTTTTATTAGAAACTTGGGAAATTACAGGTTTGACAAAAGCATTTGACATCATTATTTTTTCTCCTTTCATATAAGTGAAAGTATTTGGAAGGAAACTTGAAGGTGGTCATAAGGAGTTTCCATTGAATGTGTTTAGTTTCACACCAACGGAAGTTCACCTACAGAGAATCAACAACAATTCCCTCCTCACTGGTGCCGATTTTTCTTTTCTCTAAATGTTATATTCATGTCTAGGTATGGTCTACACACCCTGTTGGGTTTAGATAAATCATATTTTCTTACATATAATCTGATAAGTGATCCTAATCACCTCTAGAACAACATATTGCCTTAGAAATTAACATATGAAGAAGATTTATATGCCTTAATAATCGTTATTAAGTCTCAAGAAAGAAAGTCCAAGGTTTCTAGGTCCCGTAACAAAAGAATTTTACTATAACTTGATCAATTTTATACAATTAGACACACTCAATAAGATGATAAACGATAACAAACAGCTGAATAAACATTATTTAATCACAAATGCAATCCTAGGAGATTTCTCATTGTTGTCTCATTTTAAGGAATAAAAACGGAACGCCGAACTTTCCATGTGTTATAGCCTCAACATGATCGGGTAGGGGTCGGACTTGTATTTGGTTAAACAAGAGTTCACATGTCTATGTCCTATTCGAATAGGTACGTTTTGAACCAAACACGTGCTAGTTTGTTCCATTAGCCAAATGTGTAGTAGGCACAAATTCCATTTCGAACACACTTTAAATGTTTACCGATTATCATTCCTCTAGAAAACTAAAAGCTCAAATTCAGAAAATGTTTCCGCAAAACTAATTATAACGACATGAAACTTGATTTACGCACAATAAGTAGTGACTGAATGGTAAACATTTGAGATTTTCCGAATAAGTCTCTTGTTCGTTTCCAAGGAGTTTCAACTCCTAAAGTGTATGTGCCTTTTCAAAGAAAGTATAAAATAAAACAAATGGGCTCTTATGAATTTTAAGAAAATAATTTGGTGTATTATTTGTTACTCCAACTGCAATGTGTAACAAAGATTCCCTGACAACAAAAACTAAGAAAAACAATCATGCACATACATTGTACTCTAGCTAAATCTTTGTAGTCCAAGTAAGAATCTTAACTTAAGTACAATTAACTAAAACTACAAATTTTAAGTCATAGAGTACAATTAAGTCATCACAGAAAGAACCGGCCTGGTCGATCAACTATTGCAGTTTATGTAATTGATTCTTTTTAGATTCTTGCTAATTTAATATATCTGAATGCAGACACGGGGTGATGGCAATGCCGAAGCTTTCTGTTTGTATTTTGGCCGTTAAAAAAAAAGAATGACAATACAAGTATTTAAAAATCCATTTGGGTATCTTTTATCTTTTTGAAAAAAGTAATACGAGAATCTAAAAATCTAAAATACCTATATAATTAATATGTATCCTATGTATTTTACCAAAGACTTCAATTACCAAACCTTATGATTATAAGTAGTTTTTTTGTTCTTGCTTGTTTGAAAAACTTTTAATGCACCATCTTGAAGTCTAAACTTTGATAATTTACCTTTTTGACTTAAGTATATCTTTGCCAAAGGAAATAAATTATAGGATGCGAGTAACAAAAAATTATTGATGGGCTTCGATGCGAATTCTCATTTCGTGTATGGATGCGAAGAACCTTGATATTTCAGTAAGATATTTCTTGAAAAGCTAAAAGACTTCAATCCTTGATAATATTCGTGGATTCCATTGTGTCATATCGCAGGCATACCAGAGACTTGTCGAACTAACTTTCATCCCCTTAAACCCTAAATCCTTAAACTTATCGTGAAATGTCTCATGTACTTTTGTGATATTGTAAGCGGTCATGATCAATTTGTGTATAGTCGCTCTCGTAAGTTGCTATTAAATGATAGTTACAAAACTTATCATGGCCAATCATAAATTTAAAAAAAAAAATGATTGTTCACTGATATAAAATTACCTGGAATTGCAAACAACATGTATTAAATAAATTGACAATTATTATTATTGAGAAGAACAAAATAAAATGACAGGGGACTTATCTATATCTAATCTAACTATTTATCAAACATTTATACCTATTTTTTCTTCTATCTTTTTAAAATTTAAAGGAAATTACTAAAATGTCTTTATCATTTCTATGAATATTGTTTAATGTGGTTTTCATATTATATAATTTAAATTATAAATTAATTTATAACATTTGAACATGCCATCATATTTATCATATTAACTAATATACATTTTATATTTTATTTCATCTATCTAACTATCTATAAAACATTTACAAATTTTTTCTTCTGTTTTGTTAAAATTGAAGTTTAAAAAGTAATTACTAAAAATTATTATTTCTTAATGTTGCTTATTGTGGTTTTCATATTATATTAATTTAAATTACAAATTAATTTATAACATTTGATTATGCCACCATATATATCATATTAACTAATATAGTTTTTATATTATATTTAATCTATATTACATATGGAACCATATTTAAGAAAAAAAGACTTTATGATGAGGGTTCATGATTTCATTCCTTGATGTAGTTATTCCCTATCTCCACCGTTAGTCTCCAACCATAAACTTCATCCATCTCCATTCTTAATTTTCAATTTAATATAATTTGTGACACGGGGAATCAAATACACACCATTTTTTTTTTATTTTTTATTTTATATATCTTTACAAACATTTAACTAACGTTCCAATGGTGTTACTACTTCATTATATTAGTTAACGATAAATAACCATTAACATCTCATTTTACAAACTTGAGCGGAAACTCTTACGAAAACATCTTAATATTTAACTTTACACGTTACGGTCCCCCGCCCCTTTTTCTTTAGCTTGCCTTGCCCTTAATCCCGATTACCTACAAAACATACAATTAACATAGTATATTAGCGTTAAGCTAGTGAGTATATCTTAGAATTATGTTAATCAAATCTTCCAAGACTAATTTAACTTCTTTTCCTTCTTTCCCGACTATACCAAGTCGTATCCTACTCTTTTCTTTTCTTTCTTTCCCGACTAGTTAAAGTCGCATCTTACTCTTTTCTTTTCTTTCTTTCCTGACAATTAAATGTCATGTCGAACTCTTCTTTAACTTACAAACAATTTAGGATACAAATCATACACATAAACAACATTAAAAACTACTAAAAACTGGTATGGACAACAACTGCGACGCATTGGACAACATTGCAACCAAAACGAAACTCACTGATCGCCCACTGCGACGTAATGCTTCACCACTGCGACTCAGTGGTGACTCAGATGAGTCGTTTTGGTTTCCTTTGTTACTTCATGCACTTACAACTTCTTACCTTTATATCCGTTAACCATTTCTTCATACATTAATAATTATCTTACCAATATTTCAAAGATTATAATGAACATTATATTAACATATAAGGCATTATATAAAATCTCCATATACTCACCTCGAAGTCGTATTAAGTCTACAACATACAAAGCTCTTCCATTTTACTCTTTTTCTCCAAATCTACGTTTTTACAATTAAACAAAAAATTGTCTTTCAATATATCTTACATACATATAAACACATGTATTAACTTCATTACAACTCTTTCTAACTCCTTCTAACTCTTTCTAACTCTTAATCTATACATGTTTGGCAACTTCTACCCAACTTGCCATCTTTTGGGTCTTTTGTCCCATTAAACTCTCTAATGCACAAACAAGTATTTTAACCTTTTAGACACATTACACCAATCATAAATAACACATTTCAAGTAATGTTTTCTTCCCTCTAATCATTTCTTACTCATTTGCCATCTTTCCACGGGTCACATGACCCGTTTGACAACTAGTGTAACATAGTTAACACCATTTCACCTAAACACAATTTTGAGTATACTTATCTTATCTTTTCTATCATAAACATGATAATAATCATTCTTAAAATAATTCTTTCATTCCAAAACATTCTCACAATAATAAGCACTTCTACTTAACAATTCATCTTTTCACCCTTATTAGCTAAAACATTAAATCTTTACATATATTATTAACATCAAAATAACATATAAACAAAACTTAATTTTAACAATTCTTCAAATTTCATGATTATCCCCAAATAATCAAATATCTAATTTTAACCAAATTAAGCATTTATATCTTTCAATTAAGCATCTAAATGATATTATAACACATAATACAAGCTCAATTTCATCAAATAACTTAAAGTATATTATCATATCTTCTTTTTCTTCCACTAGAACCAAAACTAAGGTTCTTAAACGCTTTATCTTCACTTTAATTGAGAAATTTCAGTACTAATTAGCTTCAATATGATCTTTTCTCTCTTCTTGTTTTCTTCTCCAAACCGACCTACACACACACACTTACAAAATTATGTGGAGAAGACACCTATCCTCCACCTCTTAACCAAAATTTCATAATTACAACTTTAGTCCTTCAACTTTCAAAACTTGCTTAACTTACTTACTTAACTAACATAGTTAACAATTTAAAACCTTCCTAACCAAAGTTAACTACCTTTCTTACCAATCCAGTCCTTTTCCATTTCTAATTTCTATTAAAGACTAAAACATAACATATACTTATAAAATATTGTATTTCCGGAACTAGGATGTTACAAATCTTCCATTCTTCTAACGATTTCGTCCCCTAAATGATATTAGACACCAAGAGTTACTATATACAGGTTTTCCATAATCAAATAACATAATTTTTATTTTTCACATCTTTTTGTCTATGCTGGTGAATAGGTATTCACGAGTTTGTGTGGTTTCCTTGATTTGGTCATATTTTTCTCGTACGGATACCGATGGAGGTAGAATCAATTTGGGAATGATATTAGACACCATAATCAAATAACATAATTTTTATTTTTCATTTCTTTTTGTCTATGCTTTTGAACAGGTATTCACGAGTTTGTGTGATTTCCTTGATTTGGCCATATTTTTCTCGTACGGATACCGATGGAGGTAGAATGAATTTGGGAATGATATTAGACACCAAGAGCTACTATATACAGGTTTTCCATAATCAAATAACATAATTTTTATTTTTCACATCTTTTTGTCTATGCTCGTGAACGAGTATTCACGAGTTTGTGTGATTACGTTGATTTCGCCATATTTTTCTCGTACGGATACCGATGGAGGTAAATCAATTTGGGAATGATATTAGACACCAAGAGTTACAATATACAGCTTTTCCATAATCAAATAACATAATTTTTATTTTTCACATCTTTTTGTCTATGCTGGTGAACAATTCACGAGTTTGTGTGATTTCCTTGATTTGGCCATATTTTTCTCGTACGGATACCGATGGAGGTAGAATCAATTTGGGAATGATATTAGACACCAAGAGCTACTATATACAGGTTTTCCATAATCAAATAAAATAATTTTTTTCTTTCACATCTTTTTGTTTATGCTCGTGAACGAGTATTCACGAGTTTGTGTGATTACGTTGATTTCGCCATATTTTTCTCGTACGGATACCGATGGAGGTAGAATAAATTTGGGAATGATATTAGACACCAAGAGTTACTATATACAGGTTTTCCATAATCAAATAACATAATTTTTATTTCTCACATCTTTTTGTCTATGCTGATGAATAGGTATTCACGAGTTTGTGTGATATCCTTGATTTGGCCATATTTTTCTCGTACGGATACCGATGGAGGTAGAATCACTTGTGGAATGATATTAGACACCAAGAGCTACTATATACAGGTTTTCCATAATCAAATAACGTAATTTGTATTTTTCACATCTTTTTGTCTATGCTGGTGAACACGTATTCACGAGTTTGTGTGGTTTCCTTGATTTGGTCATATTTTTCTCGTACGGATACCGATGGAGGTAGAATCAATTTGGGAATGATATTAGACACCAAGAGTTACTATATACAGGTTATCCATAATCAAATAACATAATTTTTATTTTTCACTTCTTTTTGTCTATGCTTTTGAACAGGTATTCACGAGTTTTTGTGATTTCCTTGATTTGGCCATATTTTTCTCGTACGGATACCGATGGAGGTAAAATGAATTTGGGAATGATATTAGACACCAAGAGCTACTATATACAGGTTTTCCATAATCAAATTACATAATTAATATTTTTTTAACATCTTTTTGTCTATACTCGTGAACGAGTATTCACGAGTTTGTGTGATTTCCTTGATTTGGCCATATTTTTCTCGTACGGATACCGATGGAGGTAAATCAATTTGGGAATGATATTAGACACCAAGAGTTACTATATACAGGTTTTCCATAATCAAATAACATAATTTTTATTTTTCACATCTTTTTGTCTATGCTGGTGAACAGGTATTCACGAGTTTGTGTGATTTCCTTGATTTGGCCATATTTTTCTCGTACGGATACCGATGGAGGTAGAATCAATTTGGGAATGATATTAGACACCAAGAGCTACTATATACAGGTTTTCCATAATCAAATAACATAATTTTTTTCTTTCACATCGTTTGCCATTGAGTATGGGAACCGAGAAACAGTTTTGTTTCTCTTTCCCACTTTATCATTTTCTAGAAAGAGCAGAGGAAGGGTGAGAATAAGTAAACTAGTCGTGGGTTCTGCTCTTGACGTTGTTTCTGTTTCTGCATCATTAACCCCTATTACGGCAGCCTCTTTGCTGTATAATTGATATTTAGCTAAACAATAAAGTGTGACTGAAACCGGTGTTCTATTATGTCTACATCAGGATAATCCATGTTCGAACAAGTTCTCAGTGTCGGCTTTGTTTAGTTATAGATAAGTTATGAATGAAATATTAAAGCATATTGTCGACGAAACGAAAGGTAAGAAAGAAAAATAATTGTTCAATGTTCTCGTATCATGTATGTTCTTGGATCCTCATTTGAAAACTGCCAGTATTAATGAACACCCATCCTCAGTTTACACGTTTACATTATTATTCCTTTGATGCAAGGAAACTAATAATACAAAGAGATAACTATGCTATCGTTCTGTAAATAGATGTGCAAGTTTGGTTATAACAGAACTGGTCCGGGTTAAAACACCAACATGTTTTAGAGCATGTGGTATGGGGTGTTATTGCCCATGTTATCGGCCTCCCATAAGAGCACAAGGAGTGGAAGAGTTGTGGGCTCGTTGTCCATCCCACAACAAGTTGATGATCTCGTTATCACACCGGGAGGCCTCGTTGTGGTGTTCGTTCGATTTGGTTGTTTGTTTTTTTTTTCTTTTCAAAGGTTTAAAATTAAAACTAAATATTAAGAAGATGATGAATATTTAAGAAGATGACGAATTTTTATATAAGGATAATAAAATCCTAACCTTTTTTTCTTTTTTCCTTTTTTTTTTTTTTTTTTTTTTTTGCAAGTAATGAAGAAGAAGATATGAATTATTACTTTTAACTTTTTTTTTTATTTACAATTTTACCCTCATTTTTATTTGTATATTTATAGACACCCTAAACTTTTTTGTATTTATATTATTTCCCCCAAAGTTTTTGTATTTATAATTTTGATTTATTTTCAATTTTTCTAAGATTAGTTTTTATTTTAAAATATATGTATTAGGTTTTAATTTAATATAATGTTTTTAATTTAATAAAATAGTTTTTTAATTTAATATAAATGTTAAAAAAAGAGAAAGAAAAAAAAGCCTGGAGGTCCCACATCTTCCACAACTCTTATTATCACTTCACCAAAAAAATTCACAACTTGAATTGAGGATGTCACGTCAGCAAAAAAATCTCACATTTATCCACAACTCCCATTATAACTCCCCGTGCTCTAACTGTTATGCACACCCCAGAGCCGGCTGTGTGGAGATTTGGATGATTTGTGTTAGCCCGTGCTGTAAATTTTATATTTTTACTTTTTATTTTTTATTAAAAGTCTAAATATCCAACAGTTTATTTCAAATGTTCACACCATTTTTGATCTTCAAACACCATCTCAAAAACTTAAAAAAAATATCTTAAAATATATCTTAATCTTCTTCATCCACAAAAAGCACAAACTCAACTATAATACCATAATCACAACACATACAAACCTTATAGTTTTGTCAATGTAATTATTGTAATGGCTTTTTTAAAATGATAATTTTTATTTATTTATTTATTTACTTTTTATTATTGTGATATTTCTTTTAATTATTGCAATGTTTTATTTAATTAATGTAATGTTTTTTATTTTATTTTAAATAAATTATGACACAAGTAAAATACAGATGGGTTGATCTAAATAGGATGTTTGTTTAAGGTTATATTTGGGATTAGTGACTTTTGACTTATATTTTATAAACTTATTTTTTCCGTTTTTTTTTTTATGCTTTATTGTTAATAATTTATTATTATCTTATGAAAATGTATCATAAACTTCAAAATAAGCCTAACAAGAAATAAGCACCATCCTCACAAATACTTAAAAGACTTTGGTTGAAATAGGTCATAAGTTCGAATTCAAACTCAAAAAACATTGCTTGGAGCCTAGTCCCTGGTGGAAGGTTAGACTGGGTTCAAAAGAACCACTAAGTTTGAATTACTCCACCGAAGTTAACCTTTTTCTTGGTTGAAATAGGATTATAAAATAAAAATTGATGACAACAGTCATGTATGTTTTAAAAAGTTAAGACCCATTATGGTGGTGTTTAATTTTGATTTAAACGACTTAATTTAGATTTGACTTAAAACAATAAGTCATGAAGGTCATGCTTGTTTTTAACTTAATCTCGGAGACATGACTTAATGGAAAAAGTGATAGAAGTGTAGTCTTTCCTATTAAGTCATCGATTTTTTTCAGTTTTATTTTATTAAATATTATTTTATATTTAAATATAATTTTTTAATACATTAGTAATTTGTTGTTAATTTATAATATCAAATTCCTATTTTAAAAAAATTATAACAAAATATTTTAACATCCGTTTTATTAGTTATACCACAACGGAAATTTTAAATCGTATATGTTTACTAGAATTAGTGATAAATAGTTTGATCTAAACTTTCGAAAATAGGGTTTTATTATAAAAAAAAATTATATTTTTATCAATTTTTGTTTAATGTTTGAGATTTAAACGTGTTATTTGTATTATTAAATTAAAATCCTTGCATAGTTAATAATATTTTTAAAACATTATTTTATATGTATTAATTTAGAACTTCCATTTTAAAGTTTATAGAAACGCATATATATTTTAGTCGATATACAATGAAATTTAAAAATATATTATTTTCGTCTTATTATTGTTAAGTTTATTTATTCAGAACAAAAATTAAACACATATATTTCTTATTTCACACATATATTATTTATTTAAACATACACTATTATCATACATGACTTAATGAAATAAAAAAACAAACAAACCTCTGTTTAATCTTAACTATATTATAAAGCATTTCATTCAAACTATTAAACCCTTAAAATTTAAGTAATTGAAATTACTAATGTACCCCTTTCATACCTTTCACAAAATTTATCATTTAAAATACTTTACAATTAGTGACATTTCCTTAATTACAACAATAACTAATAAATAATAATAACAAATTTTATCTTTATCTTTATTAATATATTAAATGTTTTCACTTTTTATTAAAATTTTAAATTTTTAGATAAAATATAATCAGTAATATACCCCTTAATGAATATAACATATATAATAATCTTAATTTCCTTTAATTAATTCGATTACTAATTTCATAAAAAATATATACCAATATAAACTAAAGGCAATTTAAATTAATTGATATAAAATTTGTATTCATGTAACCATTATTCTTTTTAAACTTTAAACGTTATTTGATGGAGTAAATTTCAAATATCTGATTTATAATCTAAATTTTTTAAACTTGGTTGACAGTACGTGTTGTGGTTCGCTTTGCTCGATAATTCTAGGAAGATGGTTATCATCAGAAGTTTATATATTCCCCCATTGGTAACTGATAAGTCTTAATACCAATAAGCTGAGTAGTATACATTTGATACTTTTAAGGTTAATAAATCTTGTTACCATATTGATTATCCTTCATTACAACATTTGAAAGTATGTGTTACCTAATGGATTAATGGAAACAGACTGAATTTGAATGTCTTGAATGAAAATATTTTTTTCGGTTTGAAAAGCAGAATGATAAACGATTAGAAAACGTACTGTCTGAATTAATTTTTAATTTCTTGTTGCATCGTTGAAGGAAAATTAGTTTTTGTTTATGGAAAACATGTGTCTATACGAGAATACTATTCAGGAAATATATATATTTAATTCTCTTTTTGACCGAACGTGAAATTATTAGACGTCACTATTAAAAAAACAAAATGACATGAAAATTAGACTTTTGTTATTTTCGCAAATGAGTTTAATCTTCAAATGAGTCGAATTACCCAAATGGGTTGAATGATCCGAACGAAAAATATTTTGCGAGGGTGTTTGTTTCACGAAATCTAGAAAAAATTGAGTGAATTCGAATTGAATTCCTTTTCCATAACATGTTTGTTTGAAGTTTATGACGGAATTTAAATCCGTTGGAATCTAAATTTTTCTTTACTTACAAATTTGAGATTCCTTAGGGTAGTGGAGAAGAATTGAGAAAATCGATCATATGACATAATAATTATTATCGCTGAATGATCGAACCATAAATTGTTATCACAACATTCTTTTTATATTGTTCGAAGGGCCAAATTTTAAACTATTACACTCCACATATATGTAACGAAACAAATGATAAATTACGATAAATCATTACCCCACTGTAAGTTGTTTAATATAATTTTTTCATCCACTGTATCGCACTTGTACCCAAGGTTACAGATAACGTAAGGTTTGGCGTGGCGGGATGAGTAAGCCTCAAGCTTTGCAATAAAAGGCGAGACATGGCGTTTTTCAAAGCGTGACAGGGCGGCAAATTTTTTAATATATTTTATAATTTTATATATACTTATATATATATTTTTACTATTATTAAGTTATATAAATATTAATAAATTATCAAAAAAGTTTGTTTTAACATTTAGGGTTGAGATCAAGAAAGACCATAAAAAAATTTAAGACCAAAAGACCCAATCATAACACTCAATTTTAAAACCCACTTAAAATATAATTTTGTTTAAAAATTAAATATCTCAAAAACCGTAAATGTATTAAACGAATAAATTATACCATTGTAACGAGCATTAAATTACCTTTGTATAGAGTACCCACTCGATATAATTTTGACGAAATTTATTTTCGGGTTTTTTTACGAGTTTTGAAATTTTATATTACAAATCACTGTTTTATCATATGTGATATCAGTAGTTTGACATATTATTTTTTTGTTTTTCTTTTTGATTTAAGTTGAATGTATGTAATATAACAAATCTATGTTTTGAAACTAGTATTTAGTGTTCAAATCATATGTGATATTGTCTTACGAATTTCAACATTTGGCCATAAACGAAAAAATAAAAGTCGTCAAAATTCGAACTTTTTTCTGGGTCTATATAGGTTATACATTGTATAACATTGTTGTGTATTAAAATTCATATTTAGAGTTAAAATAATGTGTGTTATTGTCTTTTAAGTTTTAAAATTTTTACATACATAATATCATATATGATTTATATTTATATCATATATGATTTTCAGTAATATCATATATGATATTGTATTATCATATATGATTTTAGTATATATCACATATGATTTATATTCATATCATATATGATTTACACTAATATCACATATGATATAGTATTATCATATGTGATTTTAGTATATATCACATATGATTTATATTCATATCATATATGATTTACAGTAATATCACATATGATATAATATTATCATATGCGATTTTAATATATATCACATATGATTTATATTCATATCATATATGATTTACAGTAATATCACATATGATATAGTAGTATCATATGTGATTTTAGTATATCACATTTTATGTCAAAAAACGAGAAAAAATAAAACTAGTTAAAATTCGATTTTTTTTCTAAATTTAGGTAGTTTATACATTTTATAGTAATTCTCTTTTATACAATTTTACGTAATGATGTAAATATCATATATGATATTATCGTTATAATTTCAATACCCATAAAAAAAAAAAAAAAAAAAAGTCGTCGAAAGTATATAACACCACTGGTCTAATTAAAGATAAAAACGAGACGATCGCAACAGTGTATTTTGTTTCGTCTAACGATCAACGGTTTGTGAGATAAATTAATTTAAAAAAATAAAAGAAAAATGGGTTTTGGTTTTAATCTTAACCATTAGATTAAAATGGGATCAAGGGCCAAAATGATGTCTTTTTGTCTCAAGAAAATTATGGGTCTTAATTGATCTTTTCTCTTAACATTTAAGTATATATATATTCTAAGATATAATCTCAAATCTACAATGAAATGATTTTTATAGTCATTTTTAACTATTTTTAAACTTTTTTTTTTTTTTTTAGATTTTTTCATAACGTGTTACAAAAAACTCGCGTTAAGGCGCGCCTTGGGACGCCATGACCACGTTTTTTTGCCGCCACGCCTAACAAAGACGCCTTGTATGTTTTCGTAAATTCTCGCCACGCCTCGACGCCATGGCGCGTTATTTAGAACCTTTCTTGTACCATACTGATAGTACATTAACAAATAACCGTCCGTTTGTTTTCATAATTATTTCTGTATTCGTAAAAATTAAAGACTCCTATTTAAAAGTATAAAAGCTAAGTAAACAAACACCCTATAAGCCTCCTACCTATAATTAGTGAGACTGTTAAACCCTAAAAAGTTGAAAAACAGAGTAAATCAAATTAGATGCTGCTCTTTGCCCGGAATCGGTTAAAGCAAGTTCCAGGATGGAAAATCCCCAAATTATTTGTAACTCTCTTTTTTGTGTTCTTGCATTTCAATTCTATGGATTTCGTATTTTACCGGCTTAGGGGGTGTTTGTTTGGGCTAAGCGGGTTATGGCTTATTATCATTTCGGATTATGTTTATAGTAATAAGCCCATGAACGGTTACGTAAGTCGAAAAATCCGGACTTATGAAACATAAACCGTAATGTCATACGAGTCATTTAGCTTTTAGTTTAAAATTAGGAGTCTAAGGTTCTATTCCCACCCAATGTTTTCCTGGTTTTACCGGCTTAATACGAGTCATTTACAGAAAAACACAATTTGTTGACCAATGCCTTTTTCTTATTAGCTACAGATTACGGACATTTTATTTATTTTTATAAATGCAGAATCATATCACCTCATCCTTCAAAACTCGATCATTCGTAGCGCAATCATTCACCAATGACGACGACGAGGACAAGCAACTTGCATATCAAGTGTTCCATGTATTCGTCTCCGACTTGTTACACAAAAACAACCAGACAACTACTGTCGTCAACGAATTGTGTACTACTCACATCAACCAACTTTGTAACAATAGAAAGTTACGCGCTGCTACTGGTCTTCTCGACTTATTACGTAATAAATATCCTGTCATCAATACCCTGCCATCTTATAATCTCCTATTATCTGCAGCCTGTGAAAACAATGATATACACATTGCATCCCGTATTTTTAAACATATGTTAGTCAACCGTTTATCGATGAATTCAACGACCTACTTTCTTGTTGCTAAAGCTATTTCCAAGACCAACGATATAACCTTGGTGGTATCGTTTGTTAAGGAAATCGCGGAACTCACTTTTACCCGAAGTGTGATTGTTATTAACAGGATTATCTATGCTTTTGCGAAATGTGGACAAGTTTATAATGCCATGCTTGTATTTGATAATATGAAGAGTTTTAAAACTAAACCTGATTTGATTACGTATAATACAGTGTTGGGGATATTAGGTGAAGCGGGTCGAGTGGAAGAAATGATCAATCTGCTTGCTTCTATGAAAAAAGACGATATTGTCCCTGATATCTTTTCTTATAATACCTTGTTACATACGTTGAGGAAGGCCGGGAGATTTGATTTGTGTGTGGTGCTTACGAAAGAAATGATGAAACTAGGACTGCAACCTGATTTGATAACCTATACTGCTTTGATCGAGTGTTTTCTCCGATCAGGTAATATAGAAGTGTCATTAAGACTTTTTGAAGAGATGAAGCGTGGGAATATCCGCCCTTCTATTTACGTTTATCGGTCACTAATTAGTAATTTGAAGAGACTGGGCAAGATGGAGTTAGCACTAAAGTTCTTAGAGGAGATGAATGAGTGTCGGGATGATCTTGTTGGTGCAGAGGATATTAAACAGAGAAAAGATAGAAATATCTCCTTCAGTTGAGAATTTTTTTTTATTGGGTCAGGTCTTTTAGTGTACTGTTTAGGTGTTTACCTGTTCACGGTATATACATTCAAGTGTCAACTCCTAGCGTGTAGAGCAAACTTACAAGATGCAGGATTCGAACTACATAGTATATAAGGTAAGCCATGCCTTCTTATATCTTCATTTCGGGTCGGAATAGGGCGGCCCAGTATAACTGTTTTAAAAAATACGTGTATGAGATTATAAGTCATTCTAACTCTTTTATAGTCATACGCTTTGGAGGGGTATAAAATTATACTTGGATGTGTCTATTTCTGGTGTTTAAGAAGTATTTTTCTCTCTTCTGAGTGGTACTGACCCGAATTTATGGTTAAACAAGCATGGAAATGCAGACTTTGTAACGGTTTTGTCGGTCCAATTGCTGCACTTATATTACGTGTTTGGATTGGCATGTACCACTTCTCATAGATGGTGAAATTACAAAATAATGGAAAGGGCATGTTTGGCTATATATCGTTTGTGAATTACTCATAGTTACGAGTAGGAACTTTTATAAGGGCATGTTTGGTACAGAGAAATGAAATCCGTATTCTTCTCGTCGACTGTGAAGAGAAAGGTATCTACCCATCTCCTTGTTCCTCTCCTCTTCTCTCTTCCCCTGATTTGATTACGTTTTTTTGACACAGTTGTTGCAAAAAGTTGCTTGATTTTGGTGGATTATAGTTTCAAAATTCTTAGACAGATTGTTTCTTTGTTTTAGTTATAACAAAATATATTAACTAGCCCAAGATACATATAAAAGTCTATATAGTTCATCAATAGTTGGAAGTTTGTTTTACCCATTGTTAGATCGTATACGGATGGTCAATTGTTTGCACTTTGACAGATTGTTGGAATTTGTTCTAGCTAATGTTAGAAGTCGCTCGTGTTTTATTTCCTCTTCCGTTAGTCATTAATGGTTGCTGGCTTTGACATGATGTCCTTCCCCCACTCCTACATTGATTTCATTTTACAAGTGATTTATATCGTTTTGGTAACTCGTAATTAGTGAACATGTGTTACAGTAATTCAAAATAGATTATATACACATCAGCTTGCACATCAGAGCATAAATATGTTTTTAATATCAGACCAAACATATGCATGTGCTACCCTAACATTATAAAATAAGGATTTGCATCCATGACCCTGTATCTTCATCTTTTTCGGATTTTAAAAATACATTTTTTATCTCTGTTTTGCAGTGAAGGCACGTAAGCGGTGTTGGAAAGGATGTGTATCAGATATGATCACATTGTTTTTACTTCTGAGATTAAGGCTGTGACTTTCTAAGTATAGTTATAAATTAGAAAACTAAGTTTTCTGTCTTTATGGAAAATGTTTGTGAAAAAATCACATTTGAACACGTTTTCTGTTTTTTATATTTTCCTTGAAACTTCAGTTTTCTAATTTATAACTATACTTAGAAAACTCACTTTTATAGTTTTCTAACTATTTTTCATTTCTAAAATGAAAAACTCCTTGTGTTTTCCATTTAACAACTAAACACATTTTCAAACTTTTTAAAAGTTTTCTAGAATTTTTTTTTTATTTTTTTATTATCTTGAAAACTTAAAATGAAAAATTAAAAAACGTTTTCTATAACTAAACATAACTTTACACTTTACTTATATAACAAAAATCGGCTTGGTGATGAATCACCCCCTCCAGTTTTTCATTTATTCTTAAAAAGTTATACGAGCACATTACAAAAAATAGTTATTACTTGCTCATGCCTTCGTAAACTAGTTTATTTACTTCATAATCATTCCTTACAAGAAAAAAGGTATTGAAGGTTGATCGAAGGTAACTATTTCAATTTCTCTTACATTATCGAAAACCAATTTTATGTAATTTCTATGTCATATTCTATTAATGACAATATAATCAAAATATGCATAACATAATGGTGAAAATTTTAAGACTTTAATCTCTACTATATTATAAAGCATTTCTTTCATAGTCTTTTTTAAGTAATTGAAATTACTTACCTATCCTTTTTATATCTCCTACAACAATCATTATTTAAAACACTTTATAATTAAATATAAATTAAATTAAATGAAAAAATAATAATTTAAACATCTACAAATTTCCATAATTATCACAATAAGTATTAATTAATTATTATTATTAATATATACATTTAAGAAGAATTTTTATTTTATATATTATTAAAACTAGTATCAAATCCGCGCGATGCAGCGGGAAAGAAAAGTTATATTCGGAAAAATTATGGTAACGGTTTATGGTAGTTTCTCATTCGTCTCAAGATAAATAATAGTTATGGTTCGAGCCGTTCGGGCACTCGGAGCATAAAAATAATTATATGGTAAGAGTTTCTTATTCGGTCTTTCGAAACAGAAAATGAATTATACGGTAACCGTTTATGGTGGTGCGCCCCACCATCATTTTATTTATTTATATGTGATAATGATTTTTGTCAGTGCCTTCTTTCACGATTAATATTTTGAGTGTAATAGTTTATGATTTGGTCTAGCGATCTTCAAACTCATTCTCTCTATATATTTCACATACATAATTTTCTCGTTCGAACTATAAAATATTATTTATATTAGTGTCTAATAGTTTCTGGTTTGAACCGTGTTCTATTAAAGAAAGCATTGATTTCGGTCCAAACTCGAACTTCCCGTTAAAAATGAGTGGTAATATATAGCCGAATGAATATAATCATATTTGTATATAATAGTTTCCGACTCTAATGTTGCGACTATTTTTAAGTGTAATAGTTTTTTAGTGGCCTTTTGACTCATGTATCATCTGCACAGTAAAAGTTTTAGGTCATCCATCCTCTTCGGACTATAAAAACAATTATTCGGTTGCGATTGCAAATCAAGATCTTTGAATATAAAAAGTTATTATATACGAAGCTTATAACTAAAAATTTAATTCACAATTTAGATATGGCAATGATGTAAGAAATTTTTTGCAAAAAATATTCGTTAAATTAATTGTAATTTAATTTAGTAGAGGGTAAATAATGAAAAGTAAAGAAAGTGAGTTAAAAAGAAAGGAAAGTGAATTGAAAAGTTAAATTGTATTTAGATGGTAAATAAACGGCATTTTAGTCTTTTATTTTTCTTAAATTTTAAGTTTAAGAATTTTTGATCAAATGCTTTATAGATAGTATATATTTACTACTTTTAAATATTTAACGATTCACTAGTTTTCTTTTACCTTTCTAATTTTTTTATTTATTTTTAGCCCCTCGTTATTTTTAAAACTTACGTACGCCCCTTTAATTTTCAGAAAGCTTTTAATAACCTTAAAAGTATATATTATCCGGGTTTAAGTCCCATCAGTAGAATTATCTTTTTCCTTGTTTCCCTACTTTCAGAATGCTATATAAAAGGGCCCGAACTGAAGTTATAATCCATCAAATAGCCCTTCTATACTTCAACAAATTTTCTAAAACTCATAATATATTTCTTTTATTTTGACTATTATTCTCCTTATTAATTTTGTAAGCCACATATGGAAATGTGCCATTTATTATATTTTAATACTTTGGTATTTTACATTTTAGCCCCTAGACTTTAGGGACTTAGCGGTTTTCCCCCCTAAACTTTAAAGACATAGCGGTTTCCCCCCCTCAACTTTAAAAACTTTAACGCTTTTTTACCCTCAACTTTAAAAAATATAACGGTTTTTCACCCTAAACTTTAAACGACTTTTAGCTTTTCCTGTCTGCACTTTATATGTTTTGCGTTTTCCCCCCTCAGCTTTAAATAATACTTTTACGCTTTCTACCCCTCGGGATTTTATTTGGATTCAACTAATACGAACATCTACTCAGATTAATAATAAATAACGGCATCGTTTTAGCAAATAGCTACATTTATACTTCGATAAAAAAGTAAAAAAACAAAACCTCGAGTCGTTTTATCCGGAGTAGGATAAACGACATCCTCTCCTCTTCTCGCTTCGATCAATGACTTGATCCTGACCTGATGGGATGGAAGGTCGTAAAAGTATTTTTTAAAGTAAAAAAAAGTTACGGTAAGTAAGAAATAAAAAAGACGTGGAAGCCCAACAATAATAAGCCCAAAAAAACCCAAAAAAACACCCTCAGCCCATACCCGGGCACGAACCATGGCCTCATCTTGCATGCGACGGAATAAGCTCAATGATGAACACAAGGTGAAGAGCGAATACAAAGCGAAGAACAAACACTGCCTAACACTAACGCCGAAATTGACGAACCCGTGCAACGCACGGAATCCTTCTAGTTATTATTATCATCATAAGATATTATTTGAAATTAGGGCTTAAGAGGTTATGGTAGAAGTAATAAAACATAATTCTTTGAATTTGGTGGACGGTTTACGATTTTTAGACGGTTACTTTTTAAATATAGAAACACATGTAAATTATGCACAATATGTATAACTTATTCATAGTTGTGAAGACTATGATTAACAAACTCCTTATTGTGTAAATTTTTAACAATATATTTACTCAATTTGTTTTAAGCCAATATATAAGTAAAACTACCATACCAAACGTTTACTTTCAATTATATATATTTTTTATATATGAAATGCATTGTTTAGAACACATTTGTTTATTATATAAATATTTAAACATTCTTGTAAATTGACAAAGTGTGAAAGTATCAAATTACTACTTTTAATTATTTATTTACTTTGTAACATATAGCAACATCAAACGGTCTAGCATTATAAAAGTTTTTTCTTGACTTAAAATTATTCACTAAAAGGTTCGTCGTCCGGCCACCGCAAATGGCGGGTATCAAAAACTCGTAATAATTATTTCCGTGTTCTATTAAAAATAATGTTTTTACTGATTAAAAATATCATGATTTGAAACCATAACGTCTACATGAGTCCATGTCATAACTAATAGGATTTATTTGTTAACAAAGTGGGATTAATGTTTAGGTTAAATTTATTAACAAGTTCGATTACAAATCCTAGAAAAATTAATAAAGCTTGACAGAGAATAGGAAGTCGAATGAGATTCGTCTTTTAAATAATACTTAGATCTGTTTGTTTTTTTCAACTTTTTATAATAGTATAATACAAGGCTGATTAGCAACTTTGAAAGTTTTGGTTTAATTGTGAGAAGATCCTATCTTATGTATGAGTGTTGCTCCATTATTTTTTACACTTTTTTTTCTTGCGTCCAAATTGATGTCTTGGTAATTGTAAGGTTGTAGTAACTCATATTTCTACAAATTGAGAAAAAAAATTCAAAAGATTTATCTCAGGTTTGTGAGTAGCTCGACAAAATGTTATATATTTTTTAATGTCATGTTTCTGTCATGTTGTTTGTTATGGGTAGAATTTTAAGTGTTATTACAGGTCAATTCGTGATCACGGATCACAACAATCTATGGGATCACAAGATCACTAACAGGTTCATGATCACTAACACTTCTTATTATATTTCTATGCGTTTTACTCTCATTTTGGCAGGTATTACTAATAGCTAATATAGTCGTTGGAGACATGGTCTAAATAAAGGCATGCAAGACTAGAAATAAACGTTGAACAAGAAGTCTAATGAAAAATGCAGGATTATTTTTTATAGCGATGTCATTCCCCTCTTATATTTATCTATATTTATGCAGGATTTTATTATTATTATTATTATTATTATTATTATTACTATTATTATTATTATTATTTTAAATGAAAGATCAAAACCTAATAATTTTATTAATAACGAGAATCACACTATTTAAAATTAAGGTATATTATAGTGAAATAGAAATCCATAGATATCACTATTTAATTTTATTAATAACGAGAATCATTATTATTTTAAACGAAAGATCAAAATCTAATGCGAGAACGGAAAGAATTTTTAAATACACTTTTTTTATATGTTTTTGATTTCGTTCAAATGTGAAAACTAATAGAGACTATAAATCGAGTAGAAAGAAGTTGAGAAAAAATAAAAATACTTTGTAATTTATCTGTTTTTAGATTTGTTAATGGTTATCAGGATGTTCATGTATGAACGATGTGCTTTTATAACAAATTGATACAAACCTAATACTTTCCATCATATAAAAAACAACCTACAACATTTATTTATTTATTGATTGAAATTTTATAAAAATAAGATATGTCCTAAAATAGTTGTTAACTAGCATATGATTACGATGTTATTAGCAACGCCAATTCCACAAAATTCATGTAAATACTAAATACAAGGAAAAAGAAAAACCCATCAAAGTTCAACCATCAATGGCCGGAATCATCAACGAGTCACAACTCAGCTCCAACTGGTCCGAGTTAACTCACGAGTGTCTTCTCAACATCTTAACTCGTCTCACTTTTGAGGAACGATGGCGAGGAACCATGCTGGTCTGCAAATCATGGTTTGAAGCATCAAAAGATCCTTTTCTTAATTCCGTTTTGGATCTAGAATCTTCGTTTAAATCGCGTAAATCTGAATCGTGTATGTGGTGGATTCCTGAATTTGAAAGGAAAGTTGATAATATTGTTAGATCGGTTGTCGATTGGAGTGATGGTGGTCTTGTTGAAATTAGGGTTCGTCATTGCTCCGATCGTGCCATTTCGATCATCGCTCAAAGGTATATTATATATATAGGGTTAGGTTCAAACGAGAATCACAAAAAATGCGAGAACCTGAAGAATTTTTAAAAACACTTTTTTTTTTTAAGTGTTTTTGATTTGGTTTAAATGTTAAAACTAATAGAGAGTAAAAAAAAGTTGAGAAAAAATGAAAATACTTCGTAATTTATCCGTTTTTGATTTGTTCACATATAAATGGTCATCGGGTGTTCGTATGTGAACAAATCGAAAAACGTTAAATTATGAAGTATTTTAATCCTTTTTCAACATTTTATTCTCAAATTGAAGTTTAAATTAGTTTTAGCATGTCAAAAATTTGAAAAAATACGTTTTTTATATGGTTCTTTCGGTTCTCGCCATTTTTCTGGTTCTCGTTTGAACTTTCCTCTCTATATATTACCCCCCCCCCCCCCAAAAAAAAAGCGTATTGAAACAAAAACCGGTCGAAATTAGATACATGCCATTAATGAATATTTTTTCATTAGATTACCTATTATGCTTCTGAATTAAAGATATCGGTTACCTTTACCTTTAGAGTTTAATAGATTTAAAATATTCATTTGCAAAATAGGAAGTTACTTTATTTTAACTATCCATATTTAAAAACAATACAATAGTTTTGGAAAAAAAATAAATAGAAAGATCGGACAAATTTTTTTGGGACAGAAGGAGTATATGCTTTGTTTAATCCTGATTTCATCAGATTTTTTTTATTTGTTCATGTGAGGGTTTGTTTGAGGTCGTTTTATATATTTTTTAAATTTTAATCATCATTTCGTTTGTGCAAACTTTGATTATGATCACTGTAAGTTGCAAAAGAAAAAAAAAATGGAGAATTTGGTATATTTTTAACAATAGCGTAGAACCGATGTGAATTCGTAAACATTTGGGTCGTCTCGGAAAATAGTAGTTGGAGTTTTTGAGTTGATGTAGAACCATTTTTATATGTCTGGTATTTGTTAAGTCAGAAAAAATAAATAGCTCGGTTTTTAACAACTTACTGGAGAAGGCTCAAAGGTAATACCAATGCAAGAAAACTCAGTTAGTTGTTTTTGTGGGTCAGAATTTTTATCATCTTTGGTTTAGCGTATTTTAGCCATAAACTTAACATCTTTTAGTTTGGTAAAGTGATATAATGAATGAATTCTGTTTTATCATTATGCATACATTTATATTAAAATCTGTATCTGCCTAATTCGGTAATTGTACAGCCACAATAATATTTTACCTAAGAGAACTCTGTATTTGAATCCTCTTAAGATACCAAATCATACATATACATGCAGCGTTTTACTAATACATGAGAATAGATATGATATTGTGATGTCTAATAGTACATTTCTTACAAATTATTTATAAAATCATGTATTCGGAAAAGTTTCTGCCTAGCAGTGACAACTTCGACCCGTTTACTTATAAATGGGTCGACAGAGTTATGTATTATCTCAAAAAGGTTAAATGAGTGAATTTTAATAAGTAGCTAACTGGTCAAAAGGTGTATTTATAAATGAAATAGTTGGCTCGCTTTTGTTCAACTTAGCGAAAGTGGCTTAGAACACATAACAATGCATAGAACATACTTAGCTGTAAACATACGTGTTACTAATAGATATTTTGAATAGTTATGTAAAAATTAGATTGAAAAGGTGCTGATAAGCTGATATTTTATTGTTACAAGTCTTATATATCAAGGAAAATGAGTACAAAAATGTTCTTTCAAGTAAAAATGCATATAAGTTAATGAAAACAGAAGAGAAGTAGAGAAGCCTGTATAAGACGTTACGTGATGCATTCTCATACATACACATATGCAATTTGGTGTAAAAAGGTTCATACAGCCTCTTCAATTCGTCAATTAACCATGGCATTTGGTCAAAAAAGCAATTAGGAAATTTCGGAGAGAAATATTTATAGCTACAACTGTTCTTAAAAGATTTCCCTAACACACGTGGTGGTTTTAGACTTCCAGTTCATATTATGGTATCCCCTTCTCCTAAATCATTATATTCAACAAATTCGATTATTATTATTAATATTGAAATGATATAATTTTTGTAGTCATATTTGTACACGAACTTTACTTTTCTAACAGATACTGGAAAAAAGTGTTATTAGCCAACTCGACCTGACTAAAAGTTCCCGTTACCTGACCCGCCCATTTGAACTAAACGTTTCTTTTTTTTAATTGCCTATGTTAAACAGATGTCCAAACCTGGAAGTGTTGTCAATTAAAAGCTGCCAAAATGTTACAGATGAATCCATAGTGAAGATAGCATCTGGGTGCCCAAAACTGAAAGAACTGGACATCAGCTACTGCTACGAAATTTCTCATGAATCAATAGCTATTTTAGGAAAAAAATGCACCAACATTCAAACTCTAAAGCGTAACCTAATGAATTGGTTGGATCCATCAGAACACGTAGGAATTGTACCCATTGAGTATCTAGACGCCTATCCTCAAGATGGTGACTCAGAAGCTGCTGCAATTGGAAACCTCATGCCCCAACTCCTTCACCTTGAACTCCGATTCTCCAAATTAAGAGCCCGAGGCCTTGCTTTGATTTCCGAAGGGTGTAAAAACCTCGAGTACTTGGATTTATCGGGGTGTCTCAATGTAACTAGCCGGGATATTGCAAATTCTACATCAAAATTAACCAATTTGAAGAACATTAAGAAGCCCAACTTCTATATTCCCAATTCTGCTTATAATGCCGAAAGATATGGCCATTGGAGTTTGTATGATGAGCGATTTCAAACTGATGCTTTCCGTTTATGATTTGAGCAAAAAAGCATAATGGGTGTCCTTGGGTTCTCTGTATATAGCTTTCATGTTTGTCTGTTTTTTTAAGTTAATTGCGTCGTTAACTTTTCATATAACTTGTTGCCTTGTAATAAAACATCTCTTATGTTTATAGATGTTATACTTTTATATGTAATCATTCTCTCTTTGTATAAAATCAGCTCCCATATTAATTTGCTTAACATACGTAACTCACATGTGCAACGATTACCTCTAGATTTAGAATGGTGTTGTTATACTAACAACGACATCTGGTTAACACTTGCATATTAAAATTAACATCTACGAGTGTTCATTTTAATAGAAATATTTCTACCGGATACCATGCGTTGATTATTATGCAATACTTCTTTTAAATCATGTTTTCAAGCTGGCATTGGGCTAGAATTCGGAAACTTCTATATTAATCATGTCATAACGAAGCTATCACAAGTACCTAATGGTGATTCGATGCCTACGTGTGACCAACGATGCACGAAAGTTCAAAAAAAACTACTAAGGTAAAAGTAAGCTTCCAATTGAAAAAAAGCAAGCACATTAACATTTTGAAAGCGAGTTTACAAATCCGACAACTAACCAACAATTTCAGATATATGTTTAGTAGTCAACCCAAGACATTGTCGACCAAATGAATAGTGTGTGCTACCATGTCCTAAGGCTACCTCAGTACAGGATGGTGTTGTTTATATCGCCCTTAAAACTATAAAATATGCCTACAAATCTTTTGATTAAAGCGAGTTTTAAGGTTTCTGTACAAGTAATGTTTAAGATTGACATGTGCAATTATGTGTTTTGATATGTTTAAATACTAGATTATTGCTCCGCGATGATGCGGAAAAAAGTAAAAATTGAATCGTAAATTTTATGTTTATGTAGATTTTAATTTATTAAGAAAAATCTAATGTTATATGTATAACTAGATTATTGTCCCGCGATAGCGCGAAAAAAGATAAAAGCTTCAATCGTAAACTTTATGTTTATATAGATGTTAAGTTATTATTATGAAAAGACAATATTATACATATAATAACATATATACATTTACGTTTATACACATGTATTTATAGTTATAATAAGATATACACATTTACGTTTATACACATGTTTTGATATATTTTATTAGGAGATTTTACACCTTTACGTTTATACAAATGTTTTGTTATTTTTTATTAGGAGATTTTAAAAATAATAATAAGGTAAATCATAGTCCAAATTTAGTGATTGTATATATAAATTAGAATTTTGTTTTTATTTTAGTGGATATGAGAATTAAATAGAGAATGTAATTATTTATTGTAAAAGGATGTAAAATAAAAATAATCTTTGATGACATCATCAATTTGATCTAACGGCTGAAATAAAAGAAGTTAACTCATCTAAGGGTCTTTATTTTGCCATGTGGCATTTAAGGCCCATCTTTTATTATATATTAAAGATAATATATATAGTTTTACGTTTATACTCATGTTGTTTATAGTTATAATAACATATAAACTTTTACGTTTATACACATGTTTTGATATCTTTAATATATAATAGGGGTCTTAAATGTCACATGGCGAAATAAGGTCCTTCAGATGGATTAACTTCTTTGATTTCAGCCGTTAGATCAGATTGATGATGTCATCAAAGATTATTTTCACTTTACACCCTCTGACAATATATAATTACATTTTTTATTTCATTCCATCTACACTTAAATAAAAAAAAACATAATTCTAATTTACTTATAAATCGCTCAATTTGAATTATGATTACTTTATTGTTATTCTTAAATCTTCTAATACAAAATATCAAAATATGTGTATAAACGTAAAGGTGTATATGTTATTATAACTATAAACATGTGTAAACGTAAAAATATATATGTTGTTATACGTGTAAAATTGTGTTCTTATAATAACTTAATATCTATATAAAAATAAAATTTACGATTAAATTTTTATCTTTATCCACGCTATATCGGGACAATAATCTAGTTTTGTATTAGAAGATTTTAAAATAATGATAAGTTAAATCATAGTCCAAATTGAACGATTCTATAAGTAAATTATAGTTATGTTTTTTATTTTAGTAAAGTTAGAAAGAAAGAGAGAATGTAATTATGTATTGTAAGAGGGTGTAAAATGAAAATAATCTTTGATGACATCATCAATCTGATATATTTACGTTTATACACATGTTTTGATATATTTTATTAGGAGATTTTACACCTTTACGTTTATACAAATGTTTTGTTATTTTTTATTAGGAGATTTTAAAAATAATAATAAGGTAAATCATAGTCCAAATTTAGTGATTGTATATATAAATTAGAATTTTGTTTTTATTTTAGTGGATATGAGAATTAAATAGAGAATGCAATTATTTATTGTAAAAGGATGTAAAATAAAAATAATCTTTGATGACATCATCAATTTGATCTAACGCTGAAATAAAAGAAGTTAACTCATCTAAGGGTCTTTATTTTGCCATGTGACATTTAAGGCCCATCTTTTATTATATATTAAAGATGCCTAGTGTTTGTAGAGGTTAATAATTCAACAAGTGGTATAAGGAAACTTAAATAATACTAATCCTATTGTAGTTAATAGATTATTACTTAACCGACTCAAACAGGTTAACACCTACTCACATGAATAGTTTCGCCAAGTAGTGCAACTAACCAACAAAATATCAACTTACACATCTAAGCCATAGATGAGCGCTTTAAAATATGCCTACCCAAGGATCGTAGACCACATGGTGACTATGCCTACCAATGTTAATGGCTGGTTTAGTGTCGTGAAATGTTGTGTAAGTCGGCAATCTTTTCATAAGTAACTCTTCCTAGGTCACGTAAGTCGGCACATAGACGAGAAAACCTTGAAATCAACAAATCGAGAGTCTCATGTGACTGACAAGTGAAAAAATAAAACTGACACTTTAGTAGATCTTTCTTACTCTTTTTCATCAGATCATTATCACCATATCGCTTCAAAATAGCTTTCCAAAGATCATATGCAGTCACAGAATGTCTGAACATAGATACAAGATCATCAAAAAGAGAGAACTTGATTGCCGAATGTGCCTTTCTATCTCTAGCATAATCTCGTTTCTGAATATCAGTCATTTGAAGTGATGTCTTTGGAATCCTTACGTCCAACGTAGCTTCTTGCCTAGTACGATATTCAAATCTGGTAAGGATCGGTCCCCACATATCCGAATCAGTAAAAGAGACATAGGTGTCGAATCGAGATTTCCATTCTTCAAGATCACCACTTTGATCAAACTTCCGAGGAATAAGAGGAGACAGTGTCGATGTCATATTTCATACTAGCCGAAATAATAGCCATTATCACAATCCCACAAATCTTCAAGAAAACCAGAATACCAGGAAACGAACAACAAAAAAACTGTTAATCTGAACTTAGTGTCAGTTGCAACACTATTCTAGTGTCGTAGCGACACTTCTCTTGCGTAAGTGAACAAATTAGTAGAAATCTTCAAGAGTAATGTAGCGTAACTAACTATACTTTCGTATCATAACTAACCTCGCGTAACAAAAGAGTAACGTTGAAAACTTCAAGAAAACCGCAGCGTAACTAAGAGTTACGTTGGAACATAATCAAAAGAGTATCATCATGTAACAGAAGAGTATCGTGGCGTTACTCTATCACACATAGTGCCGTTGATTACAACTGATATTCAAACTTTTTGAATCGAAAACTAAGCTTTGAACCAAATCAAGTCACCATACTTTCAAGAAATTAACTATTCATCAAACTAAACTTATCCCTATGAAAGTTTTTACGAAAACAACACGGGAAATTGGTGGATTTAGAAACAAAAGTCCTTGAATCTCAAATAACCCAAACACACCAAAACTTATCCAAACCCTCTAAATCTTCACCAAGTTGGTTAAAAAACCTGTATAATGAGTATAGAGGCTCTAATACCAATTGTGGAACCCTTAAACTCGGTTATCAACTAACCTAGATCGTCTCATTGAATCTAACACATCTTAAAGTAACGGGAATACAATAAGAATCATGAATATGGTAAAGAACGAGAATAAAATCAAATGATTGATGTTATAACACTTAATTAAACGTATGGATTACAATACGAATAACATTCAATACATTTGCTTTCTTATGCTTGAAACTACTTGGAGAACAATTTCCCTAAGGTACTCTTTAGCCAAGATCACTAATAGCCTTGGATACGAGTTTTCTACATTTATGATACCAATAAATGCTATTTATAGGCAAACCCTAAAAATAAAATGCATAATAAACTTTGTCCAAGTTAGTAGATAACTATTGGTTCTTAGATTAATGAGCAAAACGGTTTCCAATAAGCAATTTCTTAAAAGGCACAATAATAACGACCAAATAAATTTTATAATGTTGCAAAAGTTATAATGAACATTAAATAGAAAAATATATAATGTTGCAATGATATTATATACACAAAATGCTAAAAATGATAACAAAAATAAAATAAAAATTGTAACATATTTTGGCCACTATCAAGTGTATACATTAGAGTTGTAAATATTTATTTGACTACTAACATTTATAAAGAAAGATCCAACCATTTAATATATAAAATAACCTTTAATGCGAAGTTGTGTTTTGTAAAAAAAAAAAAAATGTATGCTTTCGAAAGTAGGAATTAAGAAGAAACATATTTAAGGTTTTTATTTCAAGAAAGGATCGGCGTTTTACTAATCAATTCATTAATGAGTTGTATAAAATGTTGTTAAGCTTATTAGTAAACAGAGTAAAACAAAGAAAAAAAATTATTCGGGTTATTTGGGTTGACCCGAACCCAAATAAGGATGCTTAAAAGACCCACAACCCGACCCTAATTAAGTTTTGGGTTGACTCGAATAACCCCATCGTAGATTCTAGACCCGACTAAGCCGACCCTAATAAGCTTATTCGGGTTCGAGTCGGGCCGGGTCAATCGAGTTCGGGTTTTTTTGACACCCCTAATTATCGTGTATAGTTGACTTTGACTAAAGTCAACTCTCGTTAAACTCTTTATAAAGTCATTTTCAAACTATTTTACTTAATGATTATTCAAAACGTCGGACGTTGACTTTTAGTTGACTTTGACTCCTCTCTAAATCGTTGACTTTGACCAAGTCAACTACCCTTGACGTTGACTTGAGTTGACTTCAACCAAACCTCGGTAACCGTGTTCTATTCGACCGATATTCCTATTAGTCATCTCCGGCTCGGGAAATCATTCATCTTTAATCATCATTATTGACTTATATAAACAATACGTTCCATTAGTCGTTATCGACCCGAAGTATCGTCATCTTTACGGGACAATATTGACACCATTTATTGATATCTTTTATTAGTCGTCCTCGACTCGAAATATCGTTAACTCTTATTCGTCAAGATGAATCGAAATATTATTATCATACATTCGTTATCTCTAGCTCGAAACATATTAACCTTTCGAACACTTTATATAAATTATACAATATAACGGTAATCAATTATAAGGCAAAACCCTACTAGACTTATCGAGATACTTAGACTTATTTGATATCTTTATGCTAGGGCACTTAGGCGGTGGAGCGTATTCTCCTAATTGTGTCTACCCGACATCGTATTTGCTGATCTGTAAGTTATGCGTTGCCCTTTTTACTATTTTTAAACCTTGGGCATGTTAACCGTTATTTTAAAGTATGTATGTATATATGTATCTTGATTATGTTATGATATGGTGTCATTAGATGAGTATTGTCGTATGAATTATGCGGCCGTATGGTAGTATGAGGCCCTCCCACCTGTTAACGTATTTAGCCGACGGTGCATATATATATAGATCTATATGGGTTTTACAAACCCTCATATCTCACGTATGTGAGGGGATGTTATGGCCGACCACATATTAGGTATTACACTGTAGCTTGACACGCTGCGTATTGAGGGTTGTATTGGGTATTATTGTAAGGGTCAGGTGTATTGGAGTATCTAAAGTATTGAACTATCTAAAGCGAGCACATATCGTATTATGGTTATTATTAAATTTATTATTTTATTAACATTATTTATATTTGTCTTATGTATTTCAACAGGGTCAAAACGTATTCGAATTTCAAGTATACTTATTGTTTTATAAAAATACGAATAATTCACCAACTTTATGTTGACGTCGTATTTTAACGCTTTTCAGGAGATTGAGATTTTACATCGATTATGGAGTACATTATTTGATATTGGATTTTGAGGATTTTCGAAGAGACTTGACTAGACGTAGTTCGGTTTCTTTATTATTTGTGTGGACTTCGAAGAGACTTAGCTAGACGTAGTTTAGTTTCTATTTAAGCCACAAATTTGTATTTATGTTGTATTTATTGTACTCCTAAACCTTATCCAATGTAAACTTAATGTTGTAGTTTTTATTCGATGTAATCTTTGTCTTCTGATACCTATATTACTGTACACCTCGGGTTTCCTCCTGAGCGGGGTGTGACACTCTAATACCACTGGTTGGTCGCCTTCGAAGGAACCCCATTTGGACCTGAATCACTTATAAGTCGGGGAATAACAAATAAGTGAATATGTATGGTGAAGAACACGTAAATAACCAAATGATTAATATTATTAAGCTAACGTAATGTTATACAATACGAATAATAACAAATACACTCGATTACAAGACTTTAGACCATCAAGAACAAGTGTTGCACAACTCTATGTGTAGGTAGCGTATCACTTTTGTTTCTCTCTCTAGATGGCTGCATTTATGACTTCAAATTGGGGTATTTATAGGCATCTATAAAACCCTAAGTTGTTACGCAAATGCAACACTTTGACAATTGTTGCGTTGTGTAACAAAGTGTTGCGCTAAGCAACACTTCATAAACGCAGTGCAACACTTTACAACTCGATTTAAATACATTATAAACTTCACGACATATCCTATATGAAGTACAAACTACCATCAATGACGAATATGCTCCAACAGCATATATATACATATATATATATTCATCGTTTATATATTAAAACTTTAGATTAAGGTTATAATATGTATATATTAGATAAAATATGCCTCTAAATTTTTTGGACCCATGTGGTCGTCCATAATGTATTCCATAAGACACGGCCCCGAGTCCTTGTCTAATAAACTCGGGAAGCCTCAAAGGGCATGTGGTGCGGTTTGGTAACGAGCTTGGCATGGCCATCCAGACGAATTTATTAAATTTTTTTTTTTTTAATATAATTATGAAATTTATAAGAAAAATAACACATGAATATGATTTTGGTAACCCGTTCTCTCTATATTGAACGATTACCGTCATCGCTGGATTATGTTTACGTTCAATTTTATGAATATTTGATTTTATACGTTTTACGTGATTACAGGTATTCGTCATTATTTTCTATTAATCGCGATTTAATCGAATTCCATTACGTACCTAGGATGAAATGCTGATGATCATCATATGAAAAAAGATATTAATGTAGCTGGATTTGCATAGTGTGGATGGATGAACGTGAATCGGATAATCATAAAGATAGTAACGATGGATCAAGTCGCCATAAGTCGAAATGGGGAATATCTACCGCGGTTCATAGTGTGGGATTCGTGGCTAAAAAGGTGGTTAACAATAGATTGACAGATTCAATATGGTCTTCGAAAAAGACTAGTTCAAGTGCTTCGAGCTCGTCTGATACATCATCTATAGTTAAGGAGAAAGAGAAGAGTCACCGTGTTGTTGATGAGTCGGAACATCCAAAAGATAGTCATTGTTCATGGCCTAGAGAAACAGATTCTAATGTTGATGATCAGTTAGAGGATTCGAAACCTCAGGATGATTCAAATGTTAACACACCGGGTTCTAATATTACTAATGAGACGGAGAATTTAAAAACGCAGGATGACTCAAATGTTAGTACGAGTTTTAATGATATGGAACGGTCAGAAAATACCAAACAGAAACCTACAGATGGATCACATGTTAAATCAGTTAATCAGCATCGATTGCCTAGCATGTCAGGTTATAATGTTGTTAGGCCGGTTAATCAAAACCGCTTGGCTACCACAAATGCTAATAATGTTGTTGATCTGTCAGAGCATACGAAACCTTCAGATGGCTCGCATACTAGATTAGTTAATCAACATCTGTGGCCTGGGACTGTAGGATCTACTGTTTTAAATAAAAACAACGTTCATTCAGATGAACCTAGTAGGCCACCTAACGTCACGAGAACATCCTTGCACAATTTTGCTACTACCTCACGTGATGTTACCAATAAGAGTGACAAGTCTACCGAATGTCAACCATCTTCACCTAACAAGTCATATGGTTTAGCCACAAGAGGTGTTAATGCAACAAGTACTCGAGCGTTAAGTCTTGTTCCTGCTAAAGAGGGCCCCTCAACAGTGGTCAAGCCATTCCCTATTGTTAGAGGGGTCAGTTTGACACCTGTCGCTAGGGGGGTTAACCATACTCCTGTCATGAGAGGGGTCAGCATGACCCCCACAACCAAAAAGGCCGATCCTCCCCCTAAAGAGGTGGATAGTTCCCCCGCACCCATAGTAGTGGAACCTAACCCCACTGCCCGAGGAGACAGTCCTACCCCCTCTGCCAAATCAGCAAGTCCAAAGGAATCCAACAATTCGAAGACAGTTTCTATTTCCACAGAAAGTGGTCATTCTCCAACGAGAGCGGTCAGCCCTACTCCTGCAAGAGGGGTTACAAGACATGTAAGTCCTACACCACCTACTAGATCAGACAGTCCTCCACGTGACATCGATACGCCCGTAAGGCCATCTAGTCCAAAAAAATCCCATAATTCAGAGACAGATTCTATCTCCACAGAAAGTGGTCATTCTCCCAACAAAGATACCGGTCCTGCTTCCACCAGAGGTGTTGGTCACACTTCACATAAGTCATTTGGTACACGACACTTCTTCAAATCAAGTATAATTTCTATTTTCTCAAAAATGACGGACACTAAAAAAGAAAAGAACGTGGATAATCTCAAAGAAGCTTTTCAGAATCTAGAGCTACTTTACAATATCCAAGCGCAGTGGCAGTTTGCGAATGCAAGTGCAGAAGCTGCATTAAGTACTCAAAGGGTGACCGCTGAGGTTTGGATCTATAATTTCCCATTTGTACTCTGAAATTTGTCACTTTCCTGTTGCACTTTATTTCTTTTGAACTTTAAAGCTCTGCAGATTTCGCGGTAATGCATACGTCATTTTAAGAAATCTTGACAGTGACATAATATAATATTTCATAATGCAGAAATCTTTATCTGATTTATGGAGAACTATCTTAGAACTCCGGGATTCTATATCTGCAAAGAAAATTGATGTTGGCTTGTTAATACTACAGCTAAAACTCTATACCGTTTTACACCGACAAGTAAGTATTTCCCTACATTGATCTAACACCAACTGGAAATTTTTATAGTTGGAAATATCTCCTCGTTCTTATAAATGGGTCAATGTGGTTTATGTTTATCTTTAACGGGTCAAACGAGAAAAACAAATAAAACATATGGCCTCTGTTTTCTTTTCCTTTTATTTGTTGAAATGTTGGTTGACGTATTACATTCTGTCATCGTGTGGTTCAGATGGCTTATATTGATGAATGGTCTTCAATTCAAAGGGATTACGAATCGGCTTTATCTGCAACCACTAATGACCTACAGGCGAGAAGTCTTTCAGTTCCTATTGTCGGAGGGGTAAAGGTATGTTATTTCCTGAAATGTTACTTAGATGATATCACATGTCGAGTAACATTCAATTTACAACTCACAGGCAGATTTAAATGGTTTGAAGTTAATTATTTTCTCAACTATCCAAGTACTACAGGCAACCTTATCTTGTATAAAGTCTACAATATCGAAGGTGAGATTTTACATGAATAATTCTAAACGCTACATGAGAAGTCGTCCATTGTATGATTCATTGACCAAGATATATCTTAGAGGTGGCAAGATGATGGGTCAGGTGGTTTGGGTAACGTGTCAAAACGGGTATGGATTAAATTGGGTCCATTTTGAAGTACGGTCTGAAACAAGTAGGGCCGGGTTGGGTTTACCTTCTAACACTTTCTTGTCCAATCATTTTGTTTTTATATATTAATAATGAATGTGTTACTTAGGATTACTAAAGTAATAATGTTACAATAGTAGTACATATATTTTTTGGGCTGTTTCCACTCGTTCCCCTTTTAGCTAACTTCTTTTTACCTGACCCGGTTAAGATAAATTACAACCCAAATCGAATGTTTTACATATAAACGAGTCAAAATTTGAAGTGTTGGGATATTTCCGCTCTAAATGAGCCATGAGCTTCTTACAATATATGCTTGTTTCAGTTGGACAAAACACATTTCTTGGCTTCCGAACTCGCCAATATAGCATTACATGAAAGAGCTCTTCTTGATGAATGTGAAATCTTTTTGGCTTCTGCAGCTCCTTTACAAGTAAGTTCGTTCAATATAGTGATTCATCTTAAACTATGTTATTCTATTATGTCGTGTTTTATCTTTATCTTTAACGATTGAAAGATGGGTGAACTCTTTAACTAATGATATTGATAACTATATTTCTTGACTGCTGTATAACTAATTGTTTTTATTTAGTGAACACTCCATGTTACAAATATCTTTTGTGCACCTTCTTAGCATCGACATCCATTTAATAAGGATTATTGGTCAAGTAAATCTAACTTTTCGTTTTTTTAAAGTTGTTTATTAAGCAAATGTGTTATATATCTTTTCTTTATTTGAAATCCCAATGATTTGCCCTCGTGCACTTTTGTTAGAAGTAGCAAGAAAAGCAGGTTGGGTAACGGGTCTGTCTGAAACGGGTCATTTTTAGTATATTTGAAACGGGCTTTGTCGGGTTTGGTTGTCTTGACCTACACTATTTTGTTCAATTAAAAGAAATGTAAATAATTAGTGCATTAGTTATGAGAAAAAAAAACATTGTTATTAAAATAAAATATCTAAACCCTTAAATAAAATGATTTGAGACATCGTATGAACTGAAATTAGACTTGGCATAACTTTCAACACGTTATCCTTTTTAGCTAAAATTTTGATTTGTCGTATGAAATAGAACGTGACCCAAATCAACCCATTCATAAGTAAATGGGTCCAATTTCTCTATAGCTAATAACTTAATTTATCACGAAGTCTAATTCGGACTTTTTTATAATTTTTTTTTTTGCAGATAGAGGAATGCAGCCTTAGGAGCTATCTCATTATGTCAAACCGAACTAGCATGAGTGAATAAAAAATTTCTTTAGGAGGTATAATAGCTTAACTTTATCTATGCTAACCCGTGTTAGAACTGGTTATAATCTAAATATATATGCACAATTGTGTTTTGTTTTTCTTGAGCAGAGTATATAGATATGTATCATCAAATTTTCATATTGCATATGATCGTAGTCTTTCTCTATTGTTTTCTATAGCTTAAAAAATTTTGAGTTCAACTATTACAAGATGATGAATTATTGACACTTGACAAAGTCGGAGTATTTCAACGCATATTCTAACAACATTTTCACGTAAACCTTCACATTATTGGATAAGATTTTACCAAGAGTTTCCGAACATTAATGTTATAAATCATAGAGAACATTAAATTTTATGTTGGATCACACAATCCATTTCCTACATATATATTAGTGGTGGCTAGGTGGGAGGGGTTGGGCAGGTTTGCTAACTAATCAAAACGGGCCAGTTCCGGTTAGGTTGACCCATCTAAGATGTTTTTGTCCATTTTTTTCTATCATAATGAACGCATTAATCATGATTCCAGAAAACAATATCGTCCCAATAGTAATTTAAATCTTTGAGTAAAACTGTCAAGGAAGTTATATGCATTATAACGAGACTTTGGGAAAGTCTTACCTTCCACTTTAGCTAGTTTCTTTTATTTTGATTTGACCCGTTTGAGATAAAATATAAACCAAATCGACCTATTTCAGGTAAATGGGTAGAAATTTACACCTCTAATATATATCTTTGAATATATGCCATATTATATGTCGCATCACGTCATCACAGCGTTATTTGATCTTTTAGAAGAAATTGGAGTCTGTTGGTAAGTTTCTAATCAGAATTTTCCGTCTGCTTCCTTCTATCTTTGGTTTGTTACAGGTGGACAGAACACTTTATGAATTACATGAAAGGGCTCTTCCTGACATATGTGAAATTCCGGCTTCTGTAGCCTTTTCACAGGTAAGATCGTTCATTACTATGAGTTGGAATATTAGATTATGTCAAATAGATCTAACATGACTATCCATTTCTTTCGTATGACATATGATGAGCAGCTTTCTGCTTTCCATAACCAAGTTTAATACATTGCTCCATCCATCACAAACTAAATTCAACTTTTAACCCATTCATAAGTAAATGCAGCACTGCCATTTAAAATATTACATTACCGAAATTAACCCATTTGACCCGTTACCCTTTTTGTTCTTGTTTATCTGCAGATAGAGGAATGCAACCTTAAGAGCTATATCACACAAGCACGCCGAACTAGCATGAGCGAATAAACAGTAGTTTTAGGAGGTAAATGAGGAGTACTACTTGACTAATATACGTTAACTTTTTCGTCAAACATAGATTGAACAGTTGATTAGAATTTGTGTAGTTTACTCAGGTAGGTGTCCGGAAAAAAGAAAAATTTGTTCATTATGTGAAAGGGGTTAAGAAAGTTGCAGTTAGGTGTTCAGTGATTTGTTTATTATGCGATTTTGAATTTGGAGTTATTTTCGACAAGTTAACAGTTTTAAGTAACCCAATAAAAAGTTGAACTATTATTCTATACACGTGACATCTACATAAGCTCTTAGCATGTTCAACAAGTCCAGACGACATATTAAACAAGTCGAAAAAGAGTAAAACGATATCAATTTTTTTTAAGGAACTAACCTCTTGTCACTGATTTTAACGTTATCAACAAATATTTTGGTTAATTGTGATTTAATTGAAACCTAAAGCTTTTCTAGTTAAGCTCAATGACGAGTTAGAAGAGTGCGGAGCACGCTCGTTCGAACTAACTCGATACCGTCATAACCAAAATAAACTTCCAGGACTATGGGGGCACATTTTCAGTCAGCTCCCATTATGCCTTCTTTGGGTCTAGGCATTCGCCATCGCAAGAGGAGAAGCCAGGATTGGAGATTGGAGGGGGGCTGATAGACCTGCGAATTCTCAAGGACATTTTTTGTTCATTTCTTTCGCCCAAAAAGACTAACAAAAGTCCCAAATTCACCCGGTTTTGTCCATATGGGCAAAAGTAGCCCTTTCTAATATAAATCATAGAAATGTATAACATAAGCGTGTTTAAACAAACGATGACTAAAACAAGTTCCATCTTATAAAGAGAGGTAGGGAGATAATATATACATCCCACAATTGAGACACGTCCTCAGCCAACGCACAAGATTCCCGCTCAACATCTAAGAGTTCATCATTGCCACTGTTTCCGCTCGAGATCTACATACAAGTATAACAGGAATGAAATGTTGCTCTTTTTTGTTATTTTAGGACTAATATTTATGGTTACACTTTTAACCCATAAATGGGTAAACGGGTCAATTTGGGTTATACTTTCCCTCTATCAGGTCAAATGCGTAGATTCTAAAGATTTGTTGTCCATCAAACGTAACACATCTGACTTCTAAATTTTCATTAAATTTTCAATTAAAACATATGAAGATGAAAAGCCGGATATATTACCATCTCTCTATGAATTCACATTATCTTAGATGTTTTGTCAAGGATTATCATATTTTAATCAATTGTTTAAATTACATTACAAAGTTACCGATATGATCTAACGGGTATTAAAAATAGGTAATTCTACTGGTAATGTTAAAAGTAACCAAATCCAACTATCCGTGATGAAACTGAATCGCCGGCGGTTACTCGCCGAGAACCATAGATATTGAATTATGCGGAAACAATTAACCAAAAAAACATACACACGAAATATAGATCATAGTTCAAACCATTATTTGAATATGACATCTCATTAAGAAAACGAAACACTTGAAAAGTTAATCTTAATCACAATAACTAAAAAAGTGTAAGATACAAATAAAATTAACCAATATCTAATATCATTCATCATCGGTATCACAAAATAAACGAAAGTAATAAAATACAAATAAAAACTAGACGAAAATAACCAACTGAAAAAACAAGTTCAAATGTAAAAAAAACTCGCACCAAATCTGAAGTAAAGTTTCGATGTGAAAATCTTATTTCTTCCTAATAAACATTTTAGCATCTTCGGTGATGTTAAAATCTTATTTCTTCCTCACAAACAATTTAGCATCTTCGGTGCTGAATTCAGCGGGGATTTGGTTTACGTGCAAAATAAATTTTCACTATCCGATTCTATCGCCTGAACCGTTCCATTTCCGGTTCCATTTCCGTTTCTGTTTCCATTTCCATTTCCGTTTCTGTTTCCATTTCCATTTCCGTTTCCATTTCATCACATGAACCCGTTCACCACAGAGGCTGGAACCACCACCACAGTGAACCAGACGGATCACACCCATCACACTCGCCCAATCCATTACATTCACGCGTTTGGGTCATCTCTTCATCCAAAGAAACAACAAAACCAGCTACTTCATCTACAAACACTACAATTATAAATTAAAAAAAAATATATTAAATATAAGTTGATAATTTAGAACAAATCAAACAGAAAGTTAATAATTTATGTACCGTCTAAAAAGAAAAATAAAATAAACACCAAAAAATAGTACAAATGGTTGGAAACAAATGCAAATTATAAAAGTGCAGGACATAATCACAACCCTTACCAGGATGGGCAAAAATACGATTATTAGGAACATCAGCATTCCAAATTTTGTAATTTACAATATGTTTTATGGGTTTGACTCCAGAGAACCTTTCCGCACGGAGGGCTACAAATATCATTAACACACACACCAATCAAATAAGTCAAATCGCAAGAATTTCAGTTCAGTTAAAGAGTGTAATAGAGTGTTGGATTTCTATTAAGAAAACAAATTATACATAAGAGAGATCGAATACATACATGTATAAAAAGTATTAGCAAAGCAGATTATGTCATTGGAGATTCTCAGTTCGCAATCGACTATAGTCATTATAAGATTGCTGTACCACATAGGAAATAAACGTGACTCGTCAATAAAATTATCTCTTAGATCCAAAAATCTGCTCAAAAGTTAGGGAAAAAAAATTATTTGCATTAGATCTAAACAATTACCGAATGGATTTCTTCATTGAAATGCAATGAACAATAAACGATGATCGTTTTTCGATCCCCTACAAAAGATGATACAGATTGTACGTTAGCATGCACTTATCAGAAAAAAAAAAAAAAAAAAAAATGAACACAAGAAATAAGTAGTGAAAACACTAACAGTGAAATCCGGAGGTCTGTTTTCTTGAAACATAGAGAATAAGGTGGTAGACATTTTAGGGTTTGATACGGCCAGCTACACCTGCAGCTGATATCTATTACAAAACAATAGTTGTATGTTTAGCATAGTGAATATTAGGGTTTTATAACAGCATTAGGTGTGGTGCATTTAATAACTTTCTATGTTTGTTTGTATTAATGTTTTTATGCCTTTTTTGAAATAATATGAAATGAAAGTGAATACAGCTAGAAAATATTATTTACGAGATGTCCCGTTTGTGATGAGGAGCTAGAACTGAAACCCGTCTCATTTTGGAATGTAATACATATTAGTATGTTTGAAAGTTCAATCGCAAAACTCAAAGTGGAGTCTAACATCGGGTGACTTAAGTTCTTTGTTCTTATGAGAGTATCCAAACGCCGCTTTGGGTCAAAACATTTCACATCTA
The DNA here is from genome assembly GCA_910822075.1 of Senecio squalidus. NCBI lineage: Eukaryota > Viridiplantae > Streptophyta > Magnoliopsida > Asterales > Asteraceae > Senecio > Senecio squalidus. The sequence continues at coordinate 60,469,697 of CAJVGC010000582.1, read as the reverse complement.
TTTTGCTCCCTGCCAAATTTTCGCTTTGCTTACCAGATTGAGCTTTGGCAGTATAAAGATTTGTATAATTCATAATATAATAACCATGATTGAAAAGAAGAGCCGGGCATGTTTGTTTAATGATGACTAGAGCTAAAGGTGAGATTTTTAACCCGTTTATGGGACAAGAAGTCGATTTAAGTTATTTCATGGCCTTTACCATAAAATTAATTATGTATTAAAAGAAATAAACTATATACAAAATGTGTATCCGTTTTCAACCAGAAACCTTGTTTAATGATTATTATATGCAACCCGCACATCTCGTTAACTCTAGAATAAAGTAGAAGAAGTTCCGGAGTATAAATTGTGAAGGACATATATACACAATCCGGCATAGGAGACACATTTTTAATCAGCTCACATTGTTCCTTCTTTAGGTTTACGCATTCTTCATCACCAACAACATACAATACCTAAAAAAGACATAGCAACAAACGTTAGTCAACATACAAAGTACGCATAAAAATACTAATAAATGTGACAATCCGTCATTTAGAGGTACAAATCGTTACCGTATCTTTTATTTTATTCGCAATTGTTTTGACCCTTGTTATTTCGCTTTGTGTTAATTCACGCTTTATTTTATCTGTCGGGTTTTATGTCTTTTTGTTGCTTCGTCCCTCGTGGCGTAGGCGTTATAGTTACCTAAGTAGTTAATATTCTCTTGTTTTAAGTTAGGGTGTTTACGCCGTAATCGTCGGTTAAAATTAACATATTAAAAATCTATTACAAAGTTAGTCCTCTAACTAAATCTGTTGCAAAGTTAGTCCTTTAACGGGAACTAACGGAATCTGTTACAAAATCAGTCCTTTAATGGAGAGTTAACGGAAGGGTCTGGTCAGCGGGGGAGTGCGCCGTAGTCCACACATACTGCGACGCACTAAACTGTCTGGCAGACCAAATCCATCAACTTTTTCACCTTTTCTTAGAATTTCCACACAACCATCTTTACCCACGAGATTTTGTGGAAAACCTACCCAAAAAGTTGGATATTAGATCCAACATTGAAACTCTAAACACCTTTTTCAATCTTATCTTTCCCTCTCTCAATTCTCTTCATTTTTATCCCTAAACACTCAACTTTTCCTTTCTTTTCTCTCATTATTTCCACAGAATTGTGAGCTTTTACAAAGTACTTTGAAGTGAAATTCAAGCAAGCAAGCCATACAAATGTCTCCTACAAGCATTCCTCTCATCTCTAATCTTTTCGGTAAGTTTCTTCTTGACATTCTTCATTTTTCTTCCACTTTTGTTGGAGGTTTCTAACACAAACCTCGTTCACTTGTTTTGCAAGGTTTCATTCTCCATTTTATCTTTTAAATCTTGTAGTTTCGGCTATTTTCTTGAAGAACTTTCGTTTTGAGTTGTGGTAAAAACTCTGTATTTTTTTCCTTCCTTTTGAACCCTAAGCTAATGGTAGACATATGAACTACCCTCGAAGACATCCGAGCTAACCAAGGCTCCTCTCCATCGGCGATATGCACCGAACCATATACCACCCCTTCCCAGTATGACAGCATCAGAAAGTCGATGAGAGTACAAATAAGCAACATACATGTAAATACGATAGACCATAACCGATAGAAAAAGGCTAAGCAAAGAAAAAATACCTCTTTCGTTCATCTAAAGAACGGGTCGAGACATGTTGGATGTCCAGACACGGCTTAGCCCAACAAGAACAAGAACATGTTCCGGCAAAGTCCGACAGGCTATTCGATGCGCCACGAAATTACTCAATGTGGTAGTTGGCACTACTCCATCAGCAACCGGATCATCAAACGCGGATTCATCCTTGTGTTTCCACCTCATCCGAATATGTGCTACTCCGGCATTCACGAAAAAGAACTTACTTTTCCAATTCTTTCGTCCAGTAGGAGCACCAGATATACAATAAGGATTGGGTTTCTTACGTTTGTCAACAGTAAACCAATCACCTGTTTTCTCGAGCTTGTAAACATACCGAAATAAGGTGATAGTAGGCTCAAACCCAAGAGCCCAACACTGAACCTCAAGACAAGATAGCTTCAACGCCCCCAAGGAGCTAGGGGTGGAGAATTTTTAAAGTATTCACAGACAGCTAGAAAGAGTTTATAAAATGGATGCCGAAGGTTCGAAAACTCAAACCATTCGACATATACCCCAATCTTGGCGGGAGGAGGATCGCGAATAGTATCATTCGGTATGGGTATAACAGCTCCGTATCCGGTACCAATGGCGTACTTGATACACGGAGCATCTAACTCTTCTTGAGTAAGAGTATTGAAAGTCAAACGAAGATTCTCATTATTCTCTTTCGACATACCGGTAAACAGAAAGAAAGAAAAATCTAGATTTAGAAAGGAAAGAAAACCAGATATGAAAAACGCTCGGAATAAAAAGAAAAACAGAAAGAGAGGAAGGCAGAGTAAAAAACAAAAAGAGATGGAGTATGTATAGCGGAGTGAGAGGCAAGCGATGGGACGCGCATCCCATCTACACCGCCACTCTCGGCCAACCATCTCGTGATACTTGTCGCAATTTTCGGCCACAAATTTCAAATTTGCCCGCTAAAAAAGGAAATTTTTCTGAAACAACTTTCCCGCCTAAAAAATTTTTCAAAAAATAATGATACATTTTTCCAAAACCGAATCTGAATAAACTTTTTTTAAGTCTAGCATTACATAGTCTTACCTATGCAATACTAGACTAAGGGGGCTGATGACGTACCATCGGTTAGGCCGAAAGACCTCTTTCGCCCCAACCAATGGTACGCCAATAAACCCAAGAGACAAAGCAAGGATTCAAAAAGGAATCAAATTGAAGTCTATTATCCAAAAGCACTCTTGTAACCACCTGACTAAATAGACCGACCAATGGATAAAAGCAATGTTGTTCTAGAGACATGTTATTATTCGAATATCAACTGCTATAAATACGAAGCCAATTAATCATTTGAAGGGTAATTATATAGACACTTATAAAATTATCTCTAAATATTTAACCCTTTATTCTCCACATACTTACTCTCACATCCGAGGTAAATCAGGGGAACTTTCCCCACCCGATTTACTTGGTTCGTTTTCATATTGCAGATTTTAGGTGATGTGGGAATAGAGAATAGGTTGAAGGTCCTCTTCGGATCAGGAGCATCGGATCCAAACCTTCAACCCCGTTGTGTTAGCTACATTCCGGTGTCGCAAAAATTGAGTTTTCCAATAATGTAGATCTTGATGATATATATCGTTCTAAGCTTTTTAAAAAGGATTATTTGGAGAAAATCATTGATCCCGATCTACTTTTTAGACCCATCAATTTTACCTTACAAGAAATTTGTGTCTTTAAAACACGTGGCCACCGTAACATCAATGGTAAAAACCATTAGAGTATATGAGTACCGAGGGGCACAGACACGAATTTACATAAAGGGGGTCCGAACTAAATAAAAAAACTACTTTCGGTTGATAAATTGACCTATATAAAAAAGAGTTTAACATAAAAAGACTGTTATTTTCGTATAACACAAAATTTACTCTAACATGAACATATAATTTATAGATATAGAAATTAGAAATAAAGTTTCGCTACCAATTAATATCAAACATGAAAACAAACTAAATAAAGAATACACTGAAACTATCAAATCTGAAACTATCAAAAGTAATTTAATACATTAAAGAAAGAAAACTTGTCACATAACAATGATAAACTACTTTGCATAAAGGTGATAAACAAACGGAGAAGATGACCGATGACAAATGCACCGGAAAATAAATTTCCGATTTCTTCACCTCATATTTTCACTTCTGCTCATCATGATGTCAGATTATAAGGAGGGAGGAGGCCGATTGAAGAAAATACGTGCAAAATATCAGTCACGGACTATAACAGTAGAACGATCGTTAAGTCGATAGGGGGCCAAGTACCCACATATGCTGGGAAGATCTTCCACTTTATCGTTCACGTTTTTTACGTATTTTCTTTTATCGTTCAAGTTTTTACATAATGGATCTTAGCTTTTAGTGAAGGCAAGTGACTACAAAAGTGTTAGTGTCAATATTGGAACTTAAATTCTTCTTGATAGGATACACATATTTCACTACTATGTTACATGCTATGGACCGTATAGAAATTGTCACCAAATTAAGAAAATAAGAAAATCACGAATTTAATCACCTAACATCTTAAAATTTAGAAAATAATCACCAAATTCATGACAATTTTCTCACGACACTTTTGTTTTTTACACCCTGGTGCAACAACGGTATATTTTAAAATGAGTTGTGAATATTAAGTTACGTCTTCACGCCTATTACAACTCGTTCTCGTGACATAACAACCCCGTTCTCGCGCGAAAACATGACTTAATGTACATCACCAATTTTAAAAAATCTCATTCTCACGTCCCAAGGTAATTGACAAAAATGACCCGAGAGGATTATCGCAAATTTGATGATTATGTTCCAAATTTCAATATTTCAACTTTAGCATTTCTCTTCATCACACTAACATTTCCCGCGTGAAAACCAAATGATCTACAGAGCCGTTTTTGCAAAGCGTGATCGGAATTTCTTCCTAAACTTAATCACCACCGCCGTAACAACCTCCCATCTCCGGCAAACCCACGCTCAAATCATCGTCAACGGCCTAAACACCGATTTAGCCACCGTCACAAAACTCATTCAAAAACACTCTGACCTGCACTCCATTTCCGAAGCAACCCGAATATGTTCCACTTTCCCAAACCCCGATCTTTTCCTTTACAATGTCATTATCCGCGCCTTTTCGCGTAACAATGATCATTTAAATTCCCTCTCCATTTACCGCCAATTGCGCGAAAAGAGTGGTGTTAAACCAGATAGTTTTACTTACTCGTTTGTGGTTTCAAACGTATCGAAATTGTTGTGTGAGAAACTGGGGTTGGTGTTGCATGGACACGCGATTGTTGGTGGGGTTGGGTTGGATTTATTTGTTTCGTCTGCTGTTGTTGATATGTATTTGAATTTTGGGAATTTTGGGTATGCGCGTAAGGTGTTTGATAAAATGTTTGAACCGGATGCCGTGTTGTGTAATACTATGATATCAGGGTATATTAAGAACGGGTGTTTTGAGGAGGCGCTTGTTGTTTTTAAAGATATGGTTTTGAGAGGGATTCGGTTTGATTCCACTACTTTTGCAGCTGTTCTTACGGCTGTTGCTGAGTTGCAGGATTTGAAAGTGGGAATGGCGATTGAGGGTTTGTCGATTAAGCTTGGGTTTCATTGGCATGTTCATGTTCTTACAGGTTTAATATCGTTATATGCTAAATGTGGGGATATGTTGACAGCAAAGTGTTTGTTTGAGCAGATTCAATATCCGGATATAATAGCTTATAACGCTATGATATCTGGGTTTAGTTTTAACCACGAGATGGAAGACGCTGTTGATTTTTATAAAGATTTACTTTCATTTCAACAAAGAGTCAATTCAAGTACGATGGTTGGTTTAATTCCTGTGTTTCATCCGTTTGGGCATTTGAATCTTACATATACAATTCATAGTTTTTGTTTAAAATACAATTTAATTTCGAGAACTTCAGTTGCAACTGCATTAACAACCGTCTACAGTCGACTGAACGAGATCGCTTCAGCAAGAAAACTATTTGATGAATCCCCAGAAAAAAGCTTAGCAGCATGGAACGCTATGATTTCTGGTTATGCTCAAAATGGGGTAACCGATAAAGCAATTACACTGTTCCAAGAAATGCAAACATTAAAAATACCTCCAAATCCTACAACCATCACTAGTATTCTTTCGGCATGTGCTCAACTTGGCGCTCTAAGTTTAGGAAAATGGGTTCATGATTTAGCCAGTAAGGGGAATTTCGAGTCAAATGTTTATGTGTCAACCGCTTTGATCGATATGTATGCCAAATGTGGAAGCATAAAAGAGGCCCGCCAATTGTTTGACACTATGTCGGATAAAAATCCGGTTACATGGAATGCTATGATCTCTGGCTATGGTCTCCATGGAGACGCACACGAAGCACTAAATATTTTTAACAAAATGGTGAATTCAAAAGTTCCCTTAAGTGGGGTGAGTTTTGTTTCTATTCTATACGCGTGTAGCCATGCGGGATTGGTAAAAGAAGGAGAGGATATTTTCGATAAAATGGTTCAAGATCACGGGTTTGAACCTTTACCCGAGCATTACGCGTGTATGGTTGACTTATTTGGCCGATCCGGAGAATTACAAAAAGCTTTAGATTTTATCAATAAAATGCCTATTGAACCCGGTCCTGCTATGTGGGGTGCACTTCTTAGTGCTTGCAAGACACATAAAAACACCGATTTAGCACGATTAGCGTCAGATAAATTATTCAAATTAGATCCTGAAAATGTCGGATATCATGTCTTACTTTCAAATATATACACCGCTAACAAGAATTATCATGAAGCTGCCTCAGTTAGACAGGTTGTCAAAAACCAAAATCTCGTAAAGGATCCTGGATGGAGTTCAACTGAGATCGACAAAATCCAACATGTATTCACATCTGGACAACAATCTCACGAACAAACAGAAGCGATATACTCAATGTTGGAGAAATTAATGGGTAAGATGAGGGAAGCTGGTTTTCAAACAGATACAGTTACAGCATTGCACGATGTTGAAGAGGAAGAAAAGGAATTAATGGTACACGTTCATAGTGAGAGATTAGCGATTGCTTTTGGACTTCTGAACACAGAAACAGGAAGTGAAATCAGGATCTTTAAAAACCTTCGAGTTTGCTTAGATTGTCATAACTTTACTAAATTTGTATCCAAGATTACGGAAAGAGTTATTGTTGTGAGGGATGCCAATAGGTTTCATCATTTTAAAGATGGTCAATGTTCTTGTAGAGACTTTTGGTGAAAATATTGTGTGAATGGCTCAAGGAAAACACGGGATACCAATAAATTATTCATCTTCTCATTTCGGAGAGTGACATATTTTTTGTGGCACGAATGTAGCTTCAATACAACTCAATCTTTAGAACGGTACGTTATTTCAAATATTTTTCTTGAATTATGTGCCTAGTTTGTTAGCATAATTTATAAGACCGACTATTTCGTTTGTTTAGTTTACGCTCGTTATTAGCTTTTAGGATTTTGATAGATTAGAATTTAAACAATCTTTGATTTCGATTTTTTGTTTGTTTTCGAATACATTTTGCCATATAGTTTGGTATCATTGCTTATAATCAAGTTTGTTGCAATGTTTTCCTGTTTTGTATACTGGTTCAATAAATGTCTGTTCTCATCTGTTTGTATATTATCTTTTTTTTGTTAAAATGCGACTATCGAGCTTTCAAATTCATCACTCGTGTTTTGCCTAATCTCTCCCGCTCTTAAGTCTTTCTGTCTCGGAAGTATGTTTAAGATGTTTCCTAGGCTAAGGGGGGGCGTTTGGTTCGCTTGAAGTCGATTGAATGCAATTTCATATTCCATATGACCAGGTTTCAAATGCTGTTTGGTTCATTTATTTTATTACAACTGAATTTTTCTGGAATGTTGAACTTGCTGTTTGTTCATATATGGTGTATGAACTAAGTAATGTCTACGCCTTTCATCCGAATTTAAGTAATTAAAATTGTTTTATGCGGTAATTTTCGCATTGATGTTTATGAAAGTAAGGGAAAGTTGCATTATTGAGTAACATATTATCCTTCGGTTTAAAGTTTTGTAAGTTTCAATAAATAATCTTTTACTGTTCTTTTTACCAATCAGGGTATCGTGTAACCGTTTCATCAGTTAACTATGTCATTTTTCTTTATCGTGTGTCTTTAAAATTTTGTTTTAGGTAACATATTTCTCGTGGTTACAGTGAATTATGCATGCTCAGTCTTCGACTTTTTAAAAAATGCACTCGCCATTTGGGTGACAGCTTCGAGTTCATTTTCGTCCATTTCCAAAGTTAAATGACTAAAAATTCATTTTCCTCCCAGGACGAAAAATAATTCAGAAGTTCTCTACATACATAGACGGTGAATACACTTTCGAAATGTGACGATGAGAAGGCATTTTAGTCCGTTCATTTCGATCAAGAACGAAAAATAAACTCAAAGGTTTAGTGTATGATTTTTGTTTAGAAAGATAAACTTTTGATATTGACAAAGTATAAAAACTGTTTTGATACATATATTTTGACTATATTAGTTATAGTTAAAATGTACACCCTTAATCAGAGCACCCGGACTCGAGGCGTGCTCGGTGCATTCTCCTCTTCCCACCACTGTTCTCCATACCCCTACAACGGTAAGTGCGGGACTCATTTTCTAATATGTGAGAGTTATCACTATGAATGTTTGGGTTGGGTGACAGTGAAATATTGACGTGATTTGGGTTATGGGAGTTGTGTGAGCTATCGCTGCCTATTAGAGGTGCAAGAAAACCCGTTTTTTTGATTTTCGGTTTTTTAAAAACCAGTTTCAAAAAAAAAAAAAAAACGGTTTTTGAAAAACTAGTTTCGGTTAATACCGGTTTTTTCGGATCGGTTTTTTTCGGTTTAAATGTTTGGAATCGGGTTTTTTCGGTTTTGAACCGGTTTTTTTGGATTTTCTTTTCCGGGTTCGAATTCGATATAAAATACAAGCATAACCTTTATTTAAAATTTGGGCAATACAATTACAACTAAAAAATAAAATACAAACAGAACCGGAAGTGTTGGTTTAATTTGTGCAAATCATCGTTTGTGTAATCTATCTTTCGTACATTGGTAGAAGCGGAACGAAACCGGAAGCGGAAACTTGTGATGGAACGTTTTCCATTTTGCAAACAAAAAGTAAATATGTGTCGAGATTTAGAGAGTTTTTTGAGAGAATGAGAGTGTTTTTGTTGTGTTTCCAATCCAAATCGGCCTATCCTATTTATAGATAAATTAGAGGTGTCAAAATAAAATAAAAAATGCTGTAACGAATCTATTTCTTTAATATTTTGTGAAGATTTTTTTTTTTTTTTTTTTAAAAAACCAATTAAAATGGTTAGCGAAAAAACCGGCAAAGAAAACCCGGAAAAAACCCAGTCCGGAGGCAATTCGAAAACCGGTGTAACCGGTTCGGTTATTAGGAAAACCGTTTTTTTATTCTACCGCCCATTCTATGCTTTCAACAGCCGAATTAAATGCATGCATGACGATGAATTCAATTGCGTCTGATGGAAAAGAAAAGGCACTCATAACCATACTTGTTCATTACACTTGCCCATTGATTTGTTTATCTGTCTTTGCTTTTAATATGTAAAAAGATTGTTTAAAATGATTGTAAGACCTTGTAACTTTAGTATTTTCGGTTCGAATGTAGTAAAGTGTTTATGTTTAGTCGATAGTGTAACAAATCCGTGTTTCTGTTAAAACCACAACCCTAAATTCATTAATGTTAGGACTCGAACCATTAATAGGCAGCTAAGACAAATAGTACGATCACTACAATCTCTTTAGTATAAAAGATGAAAGAAAAAGAAAAAAAAGTCGACCCAACATGTCGAAATCATCTACAACCCAATCTGTTCTAGTACTCTTCTCCTGATACACACTCATTTAATGTTTACAAAACAAATTGACTAGTATGATTAGTGCAATCAGGGTTCAAACACCATGGTTAGAAGCTTTCTTCATTTCCAGAGCTCGCTTATAAGGTGGGTCTATTGGTGGTTGTACGGGATCTAAGCTCTTATAAGTTCCATTGGGTGCCTTTGGAAGCGGATATGAACGGTCTGAGTCATAACCACTTAGGTCCCCACAAGCTAGAAATGGTATATAAACCTTGTTTGGTCCTTCTAACCATCCACTACTACAATCTGTCATTTAACAAACATCGATGAAAACATATTATCGAATCATTATAGTATGGAAATGGAAAAATAAATACCTAAGTCGTTTGCACCAGATGGAGTTCCAACTTTCTCAAGTAGGTGATGCAAATCTTTCTCGTGAAAGCCTTCCGGGGGTGAATAATTCTCACAAACAGCAAATGCCTCTGTTTTAAACAACATTATTCATCAAACTCTTCATTCTGCCAAACAACATATATGTAGTGCTTAAAAATTCCCTTAGTTTGAACCCATTGGGTTGATTCGGGTTACATGTTAACTCAAACGGGTAAACGGGTTTAAAATCACCCAAAGTGTACTTTTTGGGCATACAGCCACTAAATATTACTGAAATAATATAGTTTTTTGTAATGATATTATAGACATTAATTACTTAAAAAATAAAAGACACGATAAACATGTTTATGGGTAAACCCAACCGGTTTTGACATGTACTTAAAATTACAAGCTTTGACTTGTTACCCAGCCGGCCCAACTTTGCCACCTCCACCAGTAACGAAAGTGAAACTACTTATATATACACCTCTCCGAACGAATCAAAGATTTGTATTCCCTGGCATATATTCTAGATAATGAATCCAAGGGTATAGCGAATAATTCTTTTATGAACCTAAACGAAAGGAATCTGGTATAACGTGTATGGTTTTAAAGATGACCTCACTAAATAATAGGCTTTTCGATGTCAGGTCAAACATAGCTGAATACCATCCAGATGATCTCTTTTTTTTTCAGAAAGAATCATGCTAAACCCAGTTATTCTAGTCTACACCTTTCAACAAATTAACCTGTCATATTCAACACTTTCAGTTCGGTACCTGAATTATAATCATCCTATTAAGGTCCGGGTATCCCCATATAAGCACAACATACACTCCCATAATCTAACGTGTGGGAACATACTTTAACTCATGCTTACGTACTCACACTATATCTACGCAACTGTCCCAACCAGGAAGCCCTGCCTATACTTAAATAAAAACCATTCCTTGTTATCACACTTAGAAAAGTTGTTAGCAGAGTGAACCTAACAAATTATGTACAATAGGCCCAATGTTGCGACTGTTTGACTTATCTTGAATTTTAAGCATATGGGACGTCTCGACTTATATAACAGCTAATTAAAAGAGTTAGTTTTTAGAGCACTGTTATAGAGGAACCACCAAACTCGCATTTCCCTTTTGCAGTGAAAGCACTTAAACACATTATATCTAAACAAAATCATACGCTTATAAAAGAAAGTGGAACTCACCTATGCTTGAATTTCGGCTACTTTTTGGCTTTGCAAGAGTAACTTCAGTGAAAAAAAGTTTTAGCTGCAAGAAAAGTAGATATAAGATAATTATTACATAACGGGCATTTTTTAAAATAAAATTTACAAACCTGGCAATATAATAGGCTGGTATCCTTTCCCCTAAAGATTTTGGCAATAAATTTTCCGCCATTCTTGAGTATATGAGTTACAATTGTTAGCCCCTGAAAAATGAAGTTCTTGTAAATACCATTAACATTGAACGAAATCCAGAGATACGCAAATTTGACAACACGAACGCAGAAAATTTCATTAACAAACAACTTTCCTTTCACTACATAACATTAAGCTCTATCAAATATGACAGACAGAATTGGTTAAACAAGCATCATAAACAATTACCGCTAATATAAGTTGTGACTGAACAAATTCATCCATGTCGTGAAGTCCAGTTACTGCATTGAAAAACGGGCGTACGATCACAAAGACCGGTCAACTATAATCAGATGAGGTTAATAAAGACATTATAGTAAATTTTACCATCAGGGGCACCATCACAGACAACTAGGTCGGCCTTGCATCCATCAAAATGCCTAATGACCTGAAAATATATACGAAACATAGATAAAGGAAAGCAACTACTATAAATATTTCGTTGAGGGCGTGAAATATAAAGAGAGAAAAATATATTTCAACACACCACTTCCGCTGTTCGAGCATTTGTTATGTCTCCTTGAACTTGAATAACGCCATCAATTGGAGCCATCGGTTGTAAATCAATAGCCACAATGAGGGGAAGATCTTTATCTCTGTTTATTACGGTACAGAAAAAAAACATAGATAAAAAGTCTTTCAACTTTACACATGTTATCTGATGTTTGTATGTCATTTTACTTTAAACAAACATCTTACTTTGAATCAGGTGATAACTTAGCTGGAAGATACAACTTACGACTCAAAACCTACAGAAAAACAATATGTAAGATCAAAATACGAACGGTTCATGAACATTTCATTAAAAACGATAAATTCGACACCTGACTCCAGCTACCAGGTGCAGCACATAGATCAACCACATGCTTAACTCCTGAAAGTTAAAAATACCGAACGATATTATTAATAATGCTAAATATACATATAAGAGTCCATTTAATATGCACCTTCAAAAATGTTGAACTCCTCGTCAATTTGAAGAAGCTTAAAGGCACTTCGTGCACGCCAACCTTCTTCTTTCGCTTTGCGGTAGTAGATATCCTAAATGCATTTCATCACGTCAAACTATGACCAAAACGATTACAAAAAACAGAAGTATAATACATAAATTCATAAAAAGATTGATACCCTTTTATCTCTTGAGGCTTTTCCCATTTTTGCACTTGCTTATCCTCTAGGTCTGTTATATAACAAAACTTTAGATAAAAAAAAATTAAAAACAAAGACCTATTAACATCTTATGTAACGGGCTTACGAACCTATATAACTTTTTATAAGGTAATAAGCTTATCAAAAATTACATAAGCCGTGTTACAGATAACGAAACAAACCCCCTAAAAGACGATGAGAAAACTATAAAAAAGAAGAAAAAGGAAATTAAAGGATCCTTCGACCAAACCAGGCGAATTGAATTGAATTGCTGTTCGTTTTGCTATTCGAATTGAATTGAGGTTTAGAATTTGAAGTGAATTGAGGTTTTTCAAATCGAAGTGCTGTTGGGTGAATTGGATTGCTGTTCGTTCAACTAAGGGGTAAATTGAATTGCTGTTCGTTTGGCAGCTTCAGCCTTCAACCTTAAAGCCCAATAACAAAGTTTAACCCAAATCATTAATTAAAAAAAAAAAAACAAAGTTTAGCCCAAAACCACAATTTAAAACAATTTAAACCACTATGGTTGACAACGAAAACAATAATCTCGCCATGCAACTAATGGAGTTGCTTCGTAACGGAACTCAGAACCAGTTCCAAAGTCCAAAACCAAATCCGTCTGATCAACTCAAGATTAGTTTAACATTGACAAGCACCAACTACCCGCTATGGGCTCGTATGATTCGAGTATCTATTAGGGGGAAATCGAAAGTGTATCTCAACCATCTTACTGAAAACCCTCCTGCCATCACTGATGAAAAATACGATGAGTGGGAACAAGCCGATCTTGTGGTTTTCTCGTGGTTAATTCAGAATATCGAGCCTAGTATCGCAAGTAATCTTACTGAATTTCCCACAGCGAAGTCACTATGGGAAGCCCTAGCCGTCACTTACAGCAGCGGGAAAGATAAATTGCAAACCTTCGATCTCCACGTTAAAGCTAATGAGTTCAAACAACAGAAACTATCACTGGAAGAGTTTTGGATAGGGATGCATGGAATTTGGGGAGAAATTGATCGTCGGGATCCTAACCCGATGACGTGCACAGCTGACATAGCCACATATAATCGAGTCCGATCCGAAACAAAGTTGTTCCAGTTTCTGAACGGACTTGACCGGAGGTACGACCCAATTAAACTGGAAATTCTCCGTTCTGATCCGCTCCCATCTCCCGAAACCGCGTATGCTGCGGTCAGAAAAGAAAAAGCTCACCAAGCTATTATTGACGGGAACCATGAGGCAGATATGGGTGTGGCAGCTGGGCTCAATACCACCGGCGATGGAGCAGGGCTTGTCTCGAAGAATTATCGATCAGAAAAACCAGCATTCCGATCCCAATCAAAGGTCGACAAAAGCAAGCTCAAGTGTGAAGAGTGTGGTATGTCAAAACACACCAAAGAGCAATGCTTTAAAATTGTTGGCTATCCAGACTGGTGGAATGAGAATCACAAGACCTCAAAGACTGGAAAAGCTGCGGCTGCTGTAGGAAGTAGTGAAACTAGAGGCGCAGGAGAGACGAGTACCGATGGCACACCAGAACCAAGTATAGGGTTTGGTTGTTCTATACCAAACCCTTCGGGTAATGAATCTTTTTTAAATCCAAAAAGTTTTAATAAAAACTTACTCGATAAGTTAAATGAGTATGATTTAAAAAAGGAACAATGTGAGTCTCTTTCTGGCAAAGCTCATGTTGCAACCAAAGATTCTAAGTGTACTTATTGGATCTTTGATTGTGGTGCCACCGATACGATGACGTTTGATATCACTGATCTCACGTCAAAATCTAGAGTTGATAAAACAAGAATTCACACAGCAAATGGGGAAACTCTCCCAGTTAAAGGAGGGGGAACCATTGAAATTTCAAAATTATTACGACTCTCTAGATGTCTTTGTGTACCATCACTATCACACAAGTTATTATCCGTCAGTCATGTTACGAAAGAATTAAACTGTGTGGTATTAATGCACCCCACTTTTTGCCTTTTGCAGGATATCAGAACGGGGAAGATCATTGGGCGTGGTACTGAAAGACAAGGACTCTACTACGTTGATGAAGTTACTCAACATGGTTCTGTTCTGCTCACTCATGGGTCCAACGATAGGAAATCTTGGTTATGGCACAGAAGATTAGGCCATCCATCCGCTGGTTATTTGAGACAATTATTTACGCACTTATTTCCTAATAATAAAACTTTCCATTGTGATACTTGTATTTTGGCTAAGACTCATAGACAAACGTTTAAACCTAATGATACTCGAGTTGATTCTCCTTTTTCGTTAATTCATTCTGATGTTTGGGGTCCCGCAAAAATTGAAGGGGGACAAAATTTTCGTTATTTCCTGTTATTTATTGATGATTGTACTCGTATGACATGGACTTATCTTTTAAAAACTAAGTCTGAAGTGTTTATTAAGTTCACATCGTTTTGTAACATGGTAAAAACCCAATTCAAACAGGACATACAAATTCTCCGATCCGATAATGGGGGAGAATTCTGTAATACTTCCATGAAAAACTTTTGTCAAACGCGGGGAATCATTCATCAAACCTCGTGTGCTCACACCCCTGAACAAAATGGGGTTTCAGAACGCAAAAATCGTTTCTTGTTGGAAATCACTCGTGCTCTAATGATTGAATCACAAGTCCCAAAGTCTTTTTGGCCAGAAGCAGTTGTCACTGCTACGTACTTGGTTAATCGTCTTCCGACCCGAGCTCTAGCTCTCAAAACTCCTCTCCAAACACTGTCACATTTCCATAAACTGCCTTCGAATCTAACCCTTGAACCTCGAGTTTTTGGATGTTCTGTTTTTGTCCATATACCAAAAATAGAGCGTTCAAAACTTGATCCTTGTGCAGAGAAATGTGTGTTTCTGGGGTATGGTGTCAATCAACACGGGTATCGGTGTTACAGCCCAAGTAGGCGTCACATGTTCGCAACAATGAACTGTGACTTTCTTGAAACTGAGTTCTTTTATCAGACCCATCTTCATGGTCAGGGGAAACAGAAAATGACGCATTAAGATGGATAAGTTGGGCACCACCCGTGCACTGTGCTTCTACTGATACACCCACGCCGGAGACAGAAAGTTCTGAAGAATCTGAAGACAGTACCACTGCCACCAATAATGATCCTCCTCAACTGATATCCGAGGTAAGTGGCTCTGAATCTCCAGATATTCCCAATAACTCTGATTTGTGTAATGATGAGCAACAGGTTGAGGTGGAAACTCCGAGTGTGACTAAACCAGCTCGGTATGATCTCCCTCCTAGATCAACTAGGGGAATCCCGCCTAACAGATACTCACCTGAAAGAAGTTCAAAAGGGTCAAGATATCCAGTTGCAAATATCGCAAGTAGGAATTTAGTTCCAGAAACCAGATCCTTCGCAAACGCCATTTGTTCTGAAAAAATACCAACAAGTGTCGAAGAAGCACTTAAATATAAAGAATGGAAGGAAGCAATTGGCACTGAACTTGAAGCCCTGAAAAGAAGTGAAACATGGGAAGAATGTGAACTGCCTCCAGGATAGAAACCCGTTAAATGTCAGTGGGTATTCACTATCAAGTATAAACCCGATGGATCAATCGAAAGGTATAAAGCTCGATTAGTCGCAAAGGGGTATACTCAGACTTATGGGATTGACTACTGTGAGACCTTCTCACCAGTAGCCAAGATTGATACTATTAGAGTTCTATTCTCAGTTGCAGCAAACAAGGATTGGCCACTGCACCAGTTTGATGTCAAGAATGCCTTCCTACATGGAGAACTGAAGGAAGAAATCTACATGGAAACTCCACCTGGAATTCATGATAGTTCCGAGTCCAGAAAAGTTTGCCGGCTAAAGAAATCTCTGTATGGTTTAAATCAATCTCCACGGGCTTGGTTTGGTCGATTTACCACAGTGATGAAGAAATATGGTTACAATCAAAGCAACTCTGATCACACCTCATTCTTGAAACGGAGAGGTAAACTCATAACCTGTTTAATAATCTATGTTGATGACATGATTATTACAGGAGATGATTCGGAGGAAATGACAAAATTGAAAGCCAATCTCTTTAAAGAGTTTGAAATGAAAGATTTGGGAAGACTCAAGTATTTTCTCGGAATCGAAGTTCTAAGATCAAAAGCAGGGATCTTTATTTGTCAGTAAAAGTATGTCCTTGATTTATTAGCGGAGACGGAAATGCTAGATTGCAAACCTGCAGACACTCCCATGATTGCTAATCAAAAATTGTTCATGGAAGATGAAGCTGAACTGGCAGATAAAGAAAGATATCAGAAAACGGTGGGAAAACTTATCTACTTAGCTCATACTCGGCCAGATATCGCATACGCGGTAGGAGTTATAAGTCAATTCATGCACCAACCACAAGTCCAACACATGGAAGCAGCCTTACGGATTATCAGGTATCTCAAGGGAACTACTGGACACGGAGTCTTGTTCAGACCAAATGGGCATCTGAAGATTGATGCATACACTGATGCTGACTGGGCAGGCGACAAAGGTAATAGGAGATCTACATCAGGGTATTTTACTCTAGTGGGAGGAAATCTTGTTACCTGGAGAAGTAAAAAGCAAAAGGTAGTCGCTCTTTCAAGTGCTGAAGCTGAATTTCAAGGAATAGCACGAGGTTTAGCAGAAGTTCCATGGCTGCGAAAACTACTATCAGAAATTGGATATCCCTCAGAAAAAGCTAGCAAGATTATGTGTGACAACAAAGCTGCAATCCAGATTTTAGGAAACCCAGTTCAACATGATCGAACAAAACACGTTGAAGTTGATAGGCACTTCATCAAAGAAAAACTTGAAGATGAGATTATCGAACTTCCGTTTGTGTCATCCAAAGATCAACTGGCAGATATTCTCACAAAGGCGGTTACTGGAAAGATCTTCAATCACTGTCTTGACAAGTTGAGCATTGGAAATCCCACTACTCAGCTTGAGGGGGAATGTTAGACATAGGAACACAAAAACAAATGTAAGCCCAAGTCCGTATGTGGACTTGGGCCCGTTAGGTTATTATTTTCCTATAAATAGGTGTCCTATGTAATCGTTTTAAAGTGATGAAATACAAATATTCTTCCACAAAACCCTATTGTTAATTTCTACATTAAGTTTACTTGAGTGGAGATTATATAAAGTGGGACTGAATAGCAGTCGCCGGTTGAGATGGGTGTTATTTCTGAGACGAGTAGTGAAGTATGAAAAGGGGTAGACGCTAATTAAATCATTTTGGGCTTTCAAAAATTGAACTTATTATGGATGTGCAACATCTTAAATTGTGATTATGTTGTAAGTTTCTTTAATTTTTGCAAGGTATTTAGGTGTAATTTGTAGCTTTGACTTCATGTTTTTTAGATTTAATTAATATAAATGTGTATTTATTGTATTTCGGACCTTAATGTGTAGTGTATAATTAGTTTTAGGTGTTGATTGTGAGAATTTATGGATCTATGTCGATCTATAAAATTCACATAATTTAGGTTCATATCATGCAAACCTCACTCTTTTGAGAAAGATCACATATTCAGCCTCTTCATAAATGAAGTACAAATGGACTTTTCAATCCATGAGGTTGATAGTCAATTACTACCCTCAAGTGTTAGCAGTACATTCCACACTCCCTTTGCTAGAACAGGAGGTGGTTGTGACTGCTGAGACTACCCAAAGCCAATCTAAAGTAGTTAGGTTGGAGAAACACATTACTGCTGTTACACTGACACATGTGGTAAACATTGAAGTAGATATCTCACTCCTGGATATCCATGTACTTAGTATGGGAACACCCCCTTCCATAGTTTCAAAGCCTATTCGAGAGGCTCTTTTCACTAGTTCACACAAATAAACCACTAAACTTCTCACACTCTGATGCACAAGTTGTCAATGTCTTGCTCTAGAAACTGAGTGAGACACAAACTTCTTTTTATGTGACCAAAGATCTCCCTTCTAGTCAACTGGGGAGATGTGAGGTTATAACAACTATTCCCACATTTGTGTCATGTGATCTCTCTCCTAGCAAAACAGGGGAGATGTGAGGATACTACAACCTTGCCCCAAACCTCTATTTCATTTGAGTCTCAGTCTGAGGTTGCTTTGATTGTGCATGTCCTTCTAAAGGCTATTAAGGACATGTCAACTCATTTTTATGTCAAGCTGAGTGCATTGCAAACTGAGATTTGTGCTTTAAAAGAACAAAATTCAAAGGAGTTGGCTGGTTTGAAGGAATTGGTGCTTAATCTGACTTCTGAAATTAGTGAACTAAGGAAAGGGAAGCAGAGTGTGGGTGAAGTTTCTGTGGGTGCTTAGACTCAGGGGGAGAAATATGGTCAAGTTAGTGAGTCTGATCAACAGAAAGGTTTGAAAAAGAAAAGAGATGGGTTATCAGTTAAGGGGGAGAAGAAGGAGAAAAGATACAAAAGGAAGCTGAGGTATAATCATGAAATTGCTCAGACTGAAGAGTATTTTATGACTGATAGTGATGTCACTTTAACATAAGCTGAAGCTAGAGATTTCTGTGTGGAAAAAAAATGGAATTGTATGGAGCTGATCTGGGTGAAAATGATCCTGATTATGGATATCTACCAACTGATTATGCAAGTAGAATTAAGAAGGCAGAAGTTGAAGCTAAAGAACAAGAAGCTCAGTCTGAAAAAGAAAAGACATCCGAGGTTGAAATATCTAGTGGCAAAGGTAAAGAAAAGAAAGATACAAAGGAGGATGAAGCTTGAAGCTGATAGACAAACAAGATTAGAAAGGTCAGCCTTTAATGATGGAATGACTGTTGAAAAATACTCAGAATATGTCAAGGGATTTCACATTGAAATATTTGATGATAAGCCTAAAGATAAGCCAGCTCTTGAAACAAAAGACTCATGTGATGTTGCAGCTGAAGAGTTAGAAACTGAGATGAAGGATGAAGAACTTTTAGCTCATGAAGGAGAACAGTCAAGAATTCAGGCTGATGAGGAGATGGCAAAAAGGGTTCAAAGAGAGCAGGCAAGGATGGAATTTATTGAGAATCATTTTGTTACTCAGAAGCTAAGTGATAACATTGCTCATCTTGACTGTATTGAAGCACATGGGAAATTGAACTTGAAGTGCTTGCTTAGAAATGGTAAAGTGTTCAATATTGCAGTGGAAAGAATGCAATCACTTGGGTTGGATGAATAGAATAGGGTTGCCAAGCTAAGTACAATATTAAGAAATATTGAACATCTGACTGCTGTAAAGAGAGAAGCGATATACAATGTGAATGATGCATATTTCTTGAATCTGATTCTTGAAGAAGACTATAAACATTTATGTATAGCAAACAGATGTCACAAGGGAGCTAAATCTTTTGGTTTAAGAGATTTAATTTAAAGAAAGAACCTATTTGTAGACTGACAAACATGAGGGATTATGCTATGTTGATTGTGTTGGGGATGAATGTTTTCATGAAAAGGAATAACTATTCAAATCATCTTTATGCCACTGCATTGCACTGATGAATAAATGTAAGGATCCTCAATGTAGACCATTTAGATTGAATCTGGTGAGTTGGTTGTTCAATCATTTGAGAAGAGTAGAAGACATTGGGAACATAGCTGATATGCTTAAAATAATCGATATTTTCTTAATCATATTTCTCATTTATACTCTTTTTTATCGCATTTGGTTATGATTTGGGTAGTGTTTTCGTATAGATATGCAGATAAGAGTTAAACTTGGATCGTGGGACAAAAAGGAGTTGAAAACGGTGGAAAACGGAGCTTAAATGTAGAAAATCTATGAAGAATCAAAGTTGATGAACATACGTGAAAAGTGTTTTACGCACCTTCACCGTTTTGATCATAACTTCTTCATACGATGTCCGATTTAGGTGATTCAAATTGGAGAAGAACGAAGAAAGAGAGATCTACAATTTTCATTTTGGAAGAAAATGCATCAGACAATCTCAGCCGACGGCTGGCCTATTTCAGCCGGCGGCTGGAAGGTCGGCTAGGCCCATATTTAAGCAAACTTTGGGGTTACGAATTAGGGATCCCTTTTTCCACTTTTCCACCATCAAAGTCGACAAAACAACTGCAAGGAAGGGTTTTTGGAGTCCTAGAAGTGTTTAGAAGCCACAATTAACGTCGTTTAATCGTGTTTGAAGAATCGTTCATCTTGGTTTGTTAATTTTAGCTTAATCTTACAACAATATGTCTTTAATATTTGTTTGTTTCGCTGATTTCTTTCAGTCCATCATGAACTAATTCCATTAAGTGTTTGCTTGGATTGTTTAGCTTGTTATTATGAATTACTAAGTTCTATGTTTGAAGTAATTGGTTTTTCCATTATTGTTATCGTTTAATCGTAATCCTTGTTTATTTGAAGTTATTAGGTTAGCTACTTAGCGTGATTAATAAACTTATATCATAACTAGCGTTCATATAGGTTTATTAGTTATTTATAATTGTTTAACTTGTTGAATAATTATAGCTTGAGACTTAATTGAGATAGGCTAAGAATAATAGTAACCTAATAAATTAAACGAACATGACAATTATATCGTAACTGAATAGTTGAGACTTTTGTTAATTCGTAGTCATCAGATTAAATTGTTAACAATAGTGAATTAAAGGCACAAATTAGGGTGGATAAATCTAAGATAGCTCTTGATGTACGACGACGATGTTCGTGCCATCTTTCCTTAATTTGTAGGATTAGACGACTCTAATAGGAAGTCTAGTTAATGAAGAAATCACAGTTAAACCAATTCATACATAAACTTAATTCATAATTCAAGTGAAACATTAAATCCAAGTGAACACTGCTTTTAAAATATCTGATTACATCTTGAAAACTTTTTCAAACATCTTTTCATTCAAAAACCATTTTAGTTAATTAATTATTATTTTGCTTTAGGTAATTACTTGATCGAAATACGTTCTCTCAGAACTAAAACGCCCCCCTTTTACTGCTTTCTTTAGGTTAATTAAATAGTTTAGATTAAATAAATATTAATGCACCGTTCCCTGTGTTCGATTCCGGACTTACTAAAGCTATATTATTATATGATCGGGTATTCTTGCCTGTATTGTGTGATAATCATAACTAAAGTAATAATCCTATTTTTATATAATAATATAACTCGATTTTTACACATCAATAGCTCACAAGGTTGAAAGAATCAAACAGGAATATCAACTCATGTTTAATAAATCTGATCAAGAGATAAAAAGTTTGATGAAGTGGAAGGATGGGAGAGAGGATTGGGCAGAGGAAGCTTTGAAGCCAACTGCTTGGGACTCATCATCAAAGTCAAAACCAAAGTCAAAACCAAAGTCAAAGTTTAAGAAGAAGTAATTTTTATCACAAACTTTTTGTTTGAATATTTTTGGTTGTGTTTGTTTTATACTTTTAGTAAGTAATTGTAAAAAACTTTAACATAAACAGATAGGGAGATTGTTGGGAAAATCATCAATTTAACCCAGGTTATAAATATGTTAGTTAAGTCTGAGTCTGACTATTTTTGAGTCCGAGTGACAAAAATAGTCTAAGACATTTTTGAGTCCGAGTGACTTGAGTCTTACTAAGTGGTCAGCCTCAGGAAGTGTCTTGTAACGAAAGTTAAGGTAGTTTGTTAGACATATCTTCTATCTTATTATAGAGATTTGCACTTATCTTGTTTTTCAGAGTTCTTAGGATTTGTTAATACCCATGAATTCTTAGTGAATTCCTCCGGTTTTCTAAGTGAATTCCGTTCTCGATGAATAAAACCTTCTTGTTTATTGATTTATATATGTTCATCTTTATAATGATTGTTATATCTATTGTTTGAATAAAACGAGACTAACAATTGGTATGAGAGCATGTCAGGACTATTCCTGATATGTAAAGATCTATTAAAGATAAAAGATATTGTATTCAAAGAAGATTCTTGAAAATTCGTGTTTAAATTCCCCATATTATGGGCAGCGGTAGTAAAAAGAGCATGTCTCTTTCGTCGGATTTTCATGAAATTTTTACTGCATATTCTTCACAAATATGCGCACATCCTGACCAAAGGAAGTTTTGATCTGAGTTCCCGATCAAGAGATATTTATTTTCGAAATCTGCTACAGAAAGTCTAGAGTTATTGGGTGTAAGTATATTAAAAAATCACTATTTCTTCGTTACACATTAGATCTTCGTTAGTTTTTGATACAATCTTCAAGGCATACAGATCTACATTATGTTAAAGCTTCAGTGTCATCAGATGTTTCGACAAAGAGATATACAATTTTAAAGATGGATGCTGAATGTTAGTTGATTTTTATGCGCAATTGGGGTAAAACGATTACTGTGTAATCGTTGACCTTTGGATTTTCTTGATTTTTGGATATGTGTTTCATGATACACGGAAAATTTGATCTTGATCGGACGTGTCATCTAGGAGATATTCAATTTCGAATCTGCTGCAAATTTTCAGTCTGACCAAGTCATTTTCAAACTAAGACGTGAGTCAGTCTCACCAAAAGTCAGTCTGAGCGGGTCAGCCCTAAAAGTCAGACTAAGTAGGTCGGCCCCAAAGATCAGATTGAGCAAGTCAACCCCACACAAGTAACTTTTACTTGAAATCAGACTTACACGAATACAGAAATCAGAATAAAGGCTAGCTCAAGCGTACTTAACATCTATGAAGCTGAGAATGAAGTTTAAATTGATGTGTTTTAAGATGTGTCCAAACTTTCTTTATTGAAGAAGGATGATACCAAAACGGGGGAGAAAAGTTTAAAAGATTAAGAAGAAAAATAGTTGCAATGTTAAGGGGGAGATTCAAGCTATAAAGTAAACAACTCAAACAACATATTTCTTGTAATTAGTTTATTTGTTTTGTCATCATCAAATAGGAGGAACTGAAAGAATTCTTCTAGAGTACCTACAACTATTTAATTAGTCTGATAGTTGGGGTAAACGATTACTGTGTGTTCGTTAAGCGTTGGATTTTCTTGATTTTTGGATATGTGTTTCATGATACACGGATAATTTGAGCTTGATTGGATGTGTCATCTAGGAGATATTCAATTCCGAATCTGCTGCAAATTTTCAGTCTGACCAAGTCATTTTCAATCTAAGACGTGAGTCAGTCTCACCAAAGGTCAGTCTGAGCGGGTCAACCCTAAAAGTCAGACTAAGTAGGTCAGCCCCAGAGATCAAATTGAGCAAGTCAACCCCACACAAGTAAGTTTTACTTCAAATCAGACTCACACGAATCCAGAAATCGGAATAAAGGCTAGCTCAAGCGTATTTAACATCTATGAAGCTGAGAATGAAATCGAAGGTTCTAAATAGCGTGAGGTGTGGCGTAGCGGCACTGCCACGCCTCAAGCCTTACAAGCTATAGCGAGTCTACGGCGTTTGTTAAGGCGTGATATATAGCGGCAATATTTATAGCATATTTCATATATATAGCGAGTTAGCGAGTTTACAAATATTTTTGTGTGAGTGTGACTGTGTGATACAGATTGGGTTTCACTTATTTATCTATTTTTTTTAGTTTATATGAGTGGTCCATTTGATATAAGTCCAAATAGGTGAATTGAAAAAGCCCAAATCTGAAATAACAATAAACGCTTCAAGAAAAGGAGCGACGCCACACGCAATAGCGCGCGATATGGCGCTATAGCGCGCCTTACATCACGCTACGCTTTAAGACAACGCTATGGACTGATTCGTGACGGCGAGGCCACGCCTCGCGCCTTAGCGTCGCTATAGCGCGCTATTTAGAACCATGGTTTAAATTGATGTGTTTTAAGACGTGTTCAAACTTTTTTTATTGAAGAAGGATGATAACAAAACGGGGAAGAAGAGTTTAAAAGATTAACAAGAAAAAGAGTTACAATGTTAAGGGGGAGATTCAAGCTATAAAATAAACAACTCAAACAACATATTTCTTGTAGTCAGTTTATTTGTTTTGTCATCATCAAATAGGAGGAACTGAAAGAAAGATTGAAAGAATTCTTTTAGAGTACCTACAACTGTTTAATCATTCAAAGAAATAAAAAGATTAATTCCATAGAAGGATAGACAAGAATGGATGAAAAAAGAAGAAGTAATTTTCTGTTTCAGACTTACATTTTGTAATTATTTCCTTTTATAATCTGAGTCAATTTTTATACTTAGTGTATGTTTGTAAAAAGATTTTGACAACATCAGATGGGGGGAGATTATTGGAAAAAACTAATGATTAAAACCCAACTTATAAATCTGATGAGTCATAATCCGAGTCTAGAAATCTTAGTGTAAAAATGACTAAGTATTTCTGAGTCTAGGTGACTTTTGAGTCTATGTGACTTCCGAGACTAAGTCACTTTTAAGACGAAGTAAAAAATGAGTCTTAGTGGCTTGAGTCTGAGTAAGACTCAAGGATCAGAATTAGTAGCTTGGAGTTTAATGTTAGGTAAGTTGTTATACATATCTCCTATTTGTTAGAGAGATTTGCACTTATCTTCTTTTTCAAGTTTACCAAGAACTCTATAAATAGAGTTCTTAGGGTTTGTTAATACCCATGAATTCTTAGTGAATTCCGTTCTTGATGAATAAAACCTTTTTGTTCATTGATTTATATATGTTCTTCTTTATATTGATTGTTATACCTTTTGTTTGAATAAAACGGGACTAACAATAGGTTTATTATTACTTTCTACAAAAACTCTTTAAAACAAAGCCCAATTTAAAACTATTTAATTTTTACAGTATTTAAAAGTCATAAACAGTACTAATATAAATAAAAGTAATTTATGATTAAGGGTTAAAAATATTAATTATACATATTAAAACTAATGTAATAAAATCAAAAAAAAAATTAAAAGTTAAAATTATAGATAAAAGGGATGAGGAGCGGGATAAAAGTCATGACCCTTTAGATATAATGAAAAGATGATAACCATTAAGTCATTAACCTTCTTGAGTTCTTGACAAAACTGTAATTTGTAATTTATATTTCCGTATATTATTTATATATCAATGTAAAATGTTAATATTTGTTATTTACTTTGTTTGTAAATTAACTATATATATAATATAATTTACTTCCCAACTATGAATGATTTATAAGGGTATTTAAGATACTTGAAATCGAAAACCGAATGAAAAACAGATTGTATTGCTTTGTTGTGTTCTTGCTTTGTTGTTTTCATGTGTTATTGTTAGAATAAATCCACTTAATTCATCTAGTTAGTTATCGATTGGGATGGCATTACAGTTTAATACTTTTCCATTGAAAATGCGATTAACTATTTGTGTTTAAAATGAAAATGGCTCATCGATGTCGGTTAACACCCTTGAGGGGTTTTATCTAGTTAAAGTTTGGTCGGTTTTCTCAGTTTAGTATTGAGATTTTAGTTAGTGAATTCATAATAAACGTATTATATAATGCATCGTAGATCTAATTTATATTTATATTATGTAAACCCCTTAATGATCTAAAGACAAATTTTGTTTTGTTTTTTTTTGGTTTGGCAATATCGACCGGTGGAGCTGATATCCCGTTTCAGAGACATGTATTACCACATATACAAGTGACTAAAAAGATGAGGGAAGAATAATTAGACGGATATTTAAGAAAGAAATAAGCTTTTATAGATCAACAAAATCTTTTTTTTGTCAAATAATTAACTAAATTAATTTATTCCTTCATTTAAATAAATAAACAATTTAACCTTTTCTTTTTATAAATTGATCCCTCCTTTTTTTGTTCAAGATGAATTGCAAAGTCTAATATTTTCATTATTATCCAATATTTTTTGTTTAATTGACATAGGGATAACAGTCTATATTATTATCAGGACAACAAATATACTTTTTTTTAATTATATGACAATATAAAAATAAGTTTTAATCATGTATATTCATAAATTGATTAATCAAATATTAAATAATTTTCTAAAAATATCAACATCACAATAAAATAATTAAAAAATATATATTAATATTTCTAAAAATATAATTATACTTTATAAAGTGGGGTTGAGATTAGGGGTGTTCACTATTGGGATATAACCGAATTGTTCATTTGGACAATTTGGATTGGACTATTTGGTTTGGTTTTTCGGATTTCTGGATCGTATTAGACCAAAACCGAATTAATATTTTGAATATTTGATTGGTTTTTGGTTCATATAGAAAAACAGAATAGTCCATAAAAACCGAATAACACTTTATATATTACTTTATATTCCATAATATATCAATATATTATTAGTTTGTTTAACTATAATCCTTTCAAATCTATAATATTAGTATATTTCTTATTACATATTAATGAAGTATGGACCTTTGACAATGTGTCTCAACTTTTTATTCTATTTTACAAACACATTCTTGTAAGATATTTGTACATATCTGTCGTTCAAATTATTGGAATATACATTTAGATAGCAATAGAAACCAAATTATAAAAACCGATCTAACCGAATAGTAATTTGATTCGGTTCGGTTCGGATCTTAAGTTTGTTTGGATGGTTCAGATTCATATTTTAGAAACCGAAATCCAATCGGATTCATCTAATTGGATCGAATTAAACAGATCCATCCAAAAGAGCACCCCTAGTTGAGATCATTTAAAACCATTCTAAAATTTGAGACCAAATGAACAAATCATAACCCTTCATTTTAAAAACCCACTTTAATTTATTTTTGTTTACAAATTAATTATCTCAAAAACAATAAATGTATTAAATGAATAAATTACACCATTAAAACGAGCATTATTTTCTCTTTTTATAGAGCACCCACTTGATATACTTTTGACGAAATTTTTTTCCGGGTTTTGGAAAATTTATATTATAAAATCACAGTTTTATCACATGTGATAGTCGTAGTTTGACTTATGATTTTTGTGTTCTTCTTTTTTATTCTAATTAAATATACATCATATAATATATTTAGGTTTTGAAAATTACATTTAGTGTTCATATTAAATGTGATTTTACCTTACGAATATCAACATTTGACCAAAAACGAAGAAAGAAAAAGTCGTCAGAATTTGATTTTTTTCCAGGTCTATATAGATTATACCTCATATAATATTTTTGTGTTAAAAATTTCACATTTAAAGTTAAAATCATGGATGTTATTGGCTTATTTGTTTTAAAGTTCTACGTATTTTATAATATCACATATGATTTACGTTAATATCACATGTGATTTTCGTACAATCACATCTGATTTCGTTGATTTTTTTTATAGATTTAATCTGATTATATATCATATAACGATTTAAGGTCTTTAAATCCACATTTTATGTTAATATCACATTTGATATAATCTTACGAGTTTAAACATTTGTCCAAAAAAGAAAAAATAAACGTTATCAAATTTGATTTTTTTATGGGTTTAAATAAATTATACATTATATAACTTTTTTTGTTTTTGAAGTTTACCCATTTATGTTAAAATCACATGTGATATCAACTTTTCTATATATATATATATATATATATATATATATATATATATATATATATATATATATATATATATATATATATATATATATATATGAAGAGTTTTTTATAAAACAATTATTAAAGTAAAATAAGTAAAACAAATGAAAAAATAATTTATGATATGTGTAATTTTATATTATATTTATTTATTCAATTATAACAAACTTTAAAAAAGCAAGTTTTGATATGTATCAAAATATATGTCGTTTAGGGGATTCAAATAGTAACCATTAAATATTTAGGAACCATAATAACCATTTTTTAACCACTAATTTAAAATCCATTTTAAATTAACAATTAACTTTAAATTTACATATTTAGAGTATAACTAGGTTTTATAAAAAACTAATTACACCATTAAAACAAGCATTATTGAATATCAAAACTTGTTTTATTAAAATTTGTTATAATTGAATAAATAAATATAATACAAAATACACATATTATACATTATTTTTTCATTTTTTTTTACTTATTTTACTTTAAGTATTGTTTTATAAGAACCTCTTCATATATATATATATATATATATATATATATATATATATATATATATATATATATATATATATATATATATATATATATATATATATATATATATATATATATAAGAAGATCATAAAATGCTAAATGACAAAGTATGAACCATTGGATGGTGTACTCTTTTAATTTTGACCGTTAGATCATTTTTGATGATGTCAATATTTACTAATTACACTTTAACCCTTCTAATATAAGTAATTAAAACTTTAACTTAAAATTAATACTTTAACTTAAAATTAATATCTTCAGCCTTAGAGTATCATAAAACTTTAACTTAAAATTAATACTTGAATCTGGAGAATGCATGGGTATTACAGGTCGTCTGGTTATTGGTGCTATACCCTATTATATTTGGCAAGAAAGGAACAACCGGTTATTCAAGCGAGGTACTAGAACGGTATAGCACTTGTTTCGAGTCATTTATGATACTCTGAGGTTGAAGATATGTTCCCTACGTCTTAAACCTTCTTTGGCAACAAGTCAAGTTTTTGTTATGTGGAAGATCAATTTACTGAGCTATGAGTAGTTATCGCAATACTAGATAGTTGGGTTGGTGTAGGTTGTTTTAGTTGTTTTTCTTTGGTTTTGGTGGAGGGTATGCCCTAATCCTTGGTTCATTATTACTGCTAGCTTTTAAGCTGCCGTGTTTTGTATTGTTATCATTCATTTATTTATAAAGAGTAAATTACATAGATCGTCCCTAAGGTTTATATGAAATTACGGTTATTGTCCCTAAGTTTAAAAAGTTGCATGGTATGTCCCAAAGTTTAGAGTAATTACGGATTTTGTCCCTAATTTGGATGTCCGTTAATTTCTACCGTTAGGGTTCCCTCACGTGTTAAACACGTGAGGGTATTTTGGTCTTTTTACACTCACTTTATCTCCTTCACTTTTCCTAGCATGTGCTTCAATCACTTTTCCTAGAAACCTCGTTATCTGCTTCAATCACTTTATCTGCTTCAATCATTCTCCCAAGAAACCTCGTTCTTATCCACCAACCGATCAAACACATAATGTTTTAAGATCTGCTCGCCTTCCCTCTCATCACTTCTAGCTCCAGCAGCCTTCAAAACCCATCACGGATTTCACGAGTTGCAGAATCAGATGGCGGCGAAGGATGATGGCGGCGAAGGATGATGTAGCGCCGGATGAAATTGATGGCGGCGAAGGTCGCTGTTGCAGAATCAGATGGCGGCGAAGGTCGCTGTTTCTGTTATTAGGTTTGAAAAGTTGTTACCTGTTCTTCATCTGACGTCAGAATTTGTGACCTGTTCTTCATCTCCTTCGTCATTTTGATGATTTGGACTGTATGATTCAAGTACTGATTCTGATTTATCCGTTAAATTCTTCACTAGATCTCCAAATCTCCATAAACCGCCACCGTTGTTGCTTACGTCATCGATGACGTCATTCTCACCGGAGTTTGAGTTTGTAAGCTGTTCTTCATCTCTGTTGTTTGGAGTTGTGCAGATTTTTATGTCCCAAATACCGGATTTCAGCAGCATGGTTTTGGTGTCTGTTGTTGCAGCTATTATGTCATGTTCTTACTCTTCAATCGGTTTTGGGCTTGGCCTGGCTAAAGTGATTGAATCTGATTTTGATTATTTTGATTGTGGGTGTGTTTATTTGAATCTGATTATGAATCTGATTATGAATGAATCTGATTTTGATTGTGTGTGTGTATGTGTGTGTGTGAAGGGGTGTTTGTGTAAGCTTATTTTTTTTAGGGTTTATTTGATTTTGGGGAAGAAGAGTTGGAAATGACTAAAATACCCTCACGTGTTTAACACGTGAGGGAAAGCTAACGGCAGTAATTAACGGACATCCAAAATAGGGACGAAATTCGTAATTACTCTAAACTTTGGGACATACCATGCAACTTTTTAAACTTAGGGACAATAACCGTAATTTCATATAAACCTTAGGGACGATCTATGTAATTTACTCATTTATAAAAGTTTCGCTGGGTATCGTTTTTCCACTTTAGAAAAAAAAAATTAATACTTGAATTATAATCTGTATCTTTTATCATCTATGTTTATATCTAAACTAAAAAATCTTAGAACGCCACATTATGGTAGTAGATATAATTAATTTTTATGGTATATAATAATCAATATTTGTTAAGTATTTTTTTTACTTATCTAAAGTAAAAAAATTGAATTAAGATAATATCATACTTTATAAGAAACGCACAATTGTTTATATCAAAATTCAAAACTATATATAGACATCGAAGTATTATATTAAGACATGTTGATTACTAAATGATATGTTTTTATAACACAAATTTTCTTTTGTTCGTAACACATTAATTATGTATGAATAAGAATTAAAACCTTTTTTTGTATTTACTTATTAACTCATATATGAATATTATGTCTGTTTTAGTAAATGTCGTTTATATCAAATAAAAGTAATGACATATATTTTAGATGTTGAATCAAGTGTATAAAATTTTGAATAACAGAAAATGATATTTAATAGAAAAACATTAAAAAATAAAACTTAATAAGGAATAGACCACACATATAACTTTTCCATTTAAATTATGTTATTTGGATTAGATTAATCACAAACAAACATACACTTTATAACTTATCATATTAAGTCATTTTCTTACTTAATCGATTAAGTTAAATTCAAACATCGTCTTAGTAATGTTTGTGTTAGGTAAATTCTTTGGTATACAATTGAGGGGATTAAAGAAAGTTTGAGATACCATGGTTACGTTTATTTAATGGCACATGTTGATTTTATTTTTTAATAAATATTATTCATTCGATAAAGTTATTCGTGTATGACCCGGTATGACATGTCAAGTTAGGGACCTTTATATGATTTTTTTTTTAACTTAGACACTTAAATCATTTTTGATGATATTATCATTTCTTAATTTCACTTTAACCTTCTAATTTACGAAATAAACTATTTATTTTATTATATTTAAATAAAACTACTTAACCTTTTTGCTTTAAAAAAATTTATGTTTTCACTTTAAATACATTTCACTTCTACTTAAATTAATATTTAAATATAATTATTTAACAATTCATCTATATAAACCCAGTTAACGTGTCTTACATATTTAAGGATTTTATAAAAATGGAATTTTATAGATTTTAAGCGTCGAGGATTTGCTGGCTACCTAGTGCAATCAATAAAAAATTATTTACGCCGCGTTTATATTATAGATTATATTAATTTTGATAAAATTATTCGCGTATTATACGGGTATATAAGCCAGTTTATGTTAAAATCACATGTGATATCAACTTTACAATTTCAACACCCACCCGAAAATACAAAAAATAAAAGTCGTCGAAAGTATAAATGATCACCGCTCTAATTAAAGAGGAGAACACGACGTTCGAAGAGGTGTAGTTTATTTTGTCTAACGATTAACGGTTGTGAAATAAACTAATATAGAAAAAAATAATTAAAAATAGGTTTTTATTTTAATTTTCGCCTTTGGATTGAAAATAAATAAATGATGGAGATTGAGTATTTTGATCTTTAAAAAATTAATAGTCTTTTTTAATCTTTTCCGTTATAAAGTAATACAATAATAATAAAAAAAAATATAATAATGACAACACAATTAATAATAATATTGATAATTAATTAATTAGTATAATATTAATCATCATAATCATAATCATTATGATAATATAATATAAGAGTTGCGATCATTAAACCAAAAGACCTAATTATAACTCTCTATTTTGAAAACCCATTAAAAATTTAATTTTGTTTAAAAATTAAATATATCAAAACCGTAAATGTATTAAACGAATAAATTACACCATTGTAACGAGCATCAAATTACCTTTCTATAGAGTACTCACTCGATATACTTTTGACGAAATATTTTTCCGGGTTTATTTGATGAGTTTTGAAATTTTATATTATAAAATCACGATTTTATGACATGTGATTTTAGTAGTTTGACATAATTTTTTCCGTTTTTCTTTTTTATTCTAGTTGAATGTATGTAATATAACAAATATATGTTTTGAAATTCATATTTAGTGTTCAAATCATATGTGATTGTACCTTACGAATATCAACATTTGTCCGAAAACGGAAAAATAAAAAATTGTCAATTTTTGATTTTTTTTTTTCCGGGTCTATATAGATTATACCTAATATAATATTTTGTGTTTTAAAATTAACAATTAAAGTTGAAATCATTTGTTTTATTTCCTTATAAGTTTTTGAAATTTTACATACATAATAAAATCACATATGATATACAATACTATCACATGTGATATGCGTACTATCACATGTGATATGCATACTATCACATTTATGTCAAAAAAAACGAAGGAAAACAAAAATTTTCACATATGATATACAATGTTATCACATGTGATATGCGTACTATCACATTTATGTAAAAAAAAAATGAAGGAAAAAAAATCGTCAAAATTCGACATTTTTTCTAAATTTTGGTAATTTATAAGTTTTATAGCAATTCTCTTTTATAAAGTTTTACGAATTGGTGTTAATATCACATGTGATATTATCGTTACAATTCCAATACCCCCCAAAAAAAAAGGTCTCCCAAAGTATATAACACCACTGCTCTAATTGAAGATAAAAACGAGACGGTCGCAACGCTGTAATTTGTTTCGTCTAACGATTAACAGTTTGTGAGATAAATTAATTTAAAAAAAAAAAAAAAATGGATTTTAGTTTTAATCTTAGCCATTAAATTAAAATGGAATGAATTAACAAGATTGTGTCTTTTAGTCTTAGAAAATTATATGTTTTAATTGATCATTTATCTATAATATAATAGTGATAATATAATATTCTCAAAGTTGAGTTTGATTATTAATGTTGGTTAACAAATTTATAGATATATTAGTATAATAAGATATCTGGATATGGATTACTACTGCTGATTATATCTTATGAAACATTTTATATTTGGTGTAAATTTGTAAACATTTGATTACGATCTTAAGTATCGTTATTTTTCATATCGCATATATATAGGTTTGTTTTCGGATAATAATATTGTTCAAATTTGTTATAGATAATGATTTTGACAATTACATATCTAACCGAGGGATGTCAATCAATTAGTACATGTAATAAGTTAGTACATGTGTTATAAGTCAAGTGAAGAAAAACCGTTCATATTATTTTGGTATTTAATCTCTTAATATTATGAGATTATCTAATGTTAGTTTCCAGTAAAATACCATATTTGATAATTAATATATCCAAATTGAATATTTTTAGCTAGAACTCAAAGTAATGTAGAACTAATGCGTCGCATATTGCCCAATTGGATGTCACTGTGGCCTCGAATCACTAATATAGCCGTTTAAAAAAAAAAAAAAAAAAAAAAAAAAAAAAAAAACAGATATAAAGACATACTACACTACACACTAAGCTGAAGAAATATGAAAAAATATTTAATTCTCATAACATCCTTCTGCATTTCTGTTGAACACGAATATAACATAATAATTAAATACTAGCAAAATTACCATAATTTTATGGTGATGAGAGTTTTTAAATAGGTATTTAAACCCACAAATGCAGAGGATTAAAATATGTAAATACTAATTTTGACAACAACACATAGATGGAACTCCTGGTCTGCAAGAACCCGTACCGAAACCTAGTTTTTGACAAAGTTGAAGACAATCTTCCTTGATTGCATCACATTGACCTAAGCATGCCGGATCGGGAGCTACATGAATAAAAAGTGTATTAGTACTTTTTATTATTTGCTAATGAGTTTCTGAAACTTTAGACTTATATAACATAACACAAAAAGAAGGCTTTCATACCATAAATCGGGACAATTGCCATGCAAACAATTGCGAAAACAAGAAACATCATGGTAATAGAATGTTTTGATGAGAAATCCATTACTTTGATACTTGATATCTTGTTATTTGAATTGTATTTAGAGTGTAAACCAGTGGATACTACCTTTGCTTGTGACACTCATTTATATAGCCATTTTCATTGCCAAACACCAATAATTTTTAAATCTTAATTATTATTTAATGTAATTCATAATCTTTCTATTAGAGAAATAAGTTTAATGCTAATATATATGACACTTTAAGTAATCTCTTAATTACTATTTAATGTAATTCATAATTAATCTTTCTATTAGAGAAATAGGTTTAATTCTAATACATATCATACTTTATAAGTCAATTTAAAAGGGTTGAACGTGAACTTGGGTCGGATAGACGACCGAACATGGACCACGTTTATGATTGTCACCAAAAGGTATAGATTCTTTCTATAATCTTATTTTATGTCTGTGAGTAGTTTTCAATAATTATGAATATAAATGATATTTTATCTCTTCTACGCGTGGTTCGTTATTAGTCTCCTTTATAACCTAAAGGTAAAGGTTTCAAGGTATGTATTGGTTATGTTTAAGATAATATTCTTTATCTATAGAGATGTGTAATAAAATTGAGCTTTTAAAGAAAGATAGTAGAGTGTTCCTTTATTTCAAACATTTACTAGCATCTAATTCTTTTTTATATTAATTTAGTTTAATCTTTCCAATTTAAAATCATTAATTTTAATTATAATATTAAATTATTTATTTTTTTGTTAAGTTTATGTGCTTTTAATAAATACTAAGCTGAGTATCCGTGTAATACACGGAATTGAAAAAGAAAATTATATTAAAATTGTTTGGATCAAAACTAATATAAGATATTTCGTATGAAATGTTTCAGCTCATATATATAAACTATTCATGAAAAAAAATCATCCTAATGGAAACAACTACGTTAGCAAAACTTGAAAGAAGACATGATCTTGAAAACAAAACCTTCTCGAAAAAATGTAAAGATAAGTATGATAAGAAGTCATTATTTGCTAAATAGTAGTAATATAATACTTGGACATGACAGGCTTAATTAACACCACGAATCCATCTCGAAATGTACAAAGTCTAATCAACAACATAAACCTATAATCATCAACAAAAATTACTTGAGAAGAAAAGCTGAACTGAAGACCGTCTACCAATAAATGATAAAAATATGTCTATTAGCAAAAACACCGAAATTATTTTGTATAAAAAGATGAAGTAAATCAATGACGATTAGAAAGAAAAAAACAATTAAAGACTTTTTGGTTTTAAACCTAAACAATTGTGGTAGGGTTTAGAAGAATTACAGTTTATAAAGGTAATAAAACGGCGGGTTGAAAAACGGGTTAAAATTGACAATTCTCTCGTACGAATCAAAATGGGTTAAGTCATATGGGTTTGACCTGGAAATTTTCATAGATTATACGTTTTGAAAATTTATATTAATTTTAATAATAAACTAATTTTTTGAATAAAACTATAAACTCCCATCTATGCATTAAAATACACTTTGGCCAACTTTCATTAGAAACATAACGTAATCGACCTTTCAAAAGTAAAACGGCCGAACATGTCAACTATAAATACCCACATGTAAAGATATCAACATAATAACGTATGAGAAACCATGTAAAAGCTTCTATACAAATTCAAGTGAACTTTTTCTAATACCTCCATCTAAAACTTATAATAAAACTCATAATAAAAATCATATCAACTTTGTGATTCGAACTCCTTTTGATACTTCTGAATTCGATTCAGACTAAATTAAAATTACAAAATCAAAACTTTGATAGATTAGGCTTGCATTCTCTCCAATTATTCACTTAAAATCTTTGAATTAAACCGTAGTGGAGTTAAACCTTTAGAATCACTGTTGTAACAAACAAAAGAGTGTAAATGAATAATAATAAAAAACCCGTAACAATGAAGTTGTAATCGTTTACATCACCATCATCGGATTAGAAGATGAAAGAAACAAATAATGGAATTCCAGACACTTAGAAATTCAGAAGCGATCGATTGAGTTGAGAGGAGAAGATGTTCATGATAAAAAGAAAACAAAAGAAAAAGGAAAAAAACAAATCAGATATGTAAACTCTTTTGAGAAACGATTGTGTATTCAAGAATATATATATTAGTATAACAAGATATCTTGATATGGATTACTACTACCGATTATAATTTATGAAACATTTTATATTTGGTGTAAATTTGTAAACATTTGATAACGATCTTAAGTATTGTTATTCTTCATATCGCGTGTATAGTTTTGTTTTCGGATAATAATGTTGTTCAAATTTGTTTATAGATCATGACTTTGACAATGTAATTAGTTAGTACATGTGTTATAAGTCAAGTGAAGAAGAAAAACCATTCATATTCTTTTGGTATTTAATCTCTTAAAATTATGAGATTATCTAATGTTAGTTTCCAATAAGATACCATATTTGATAACTAATATATCCAAATTGAATATTTTTGGCTAGAACTCAACGAAATGTAGACTAAAACCGATATAAAGACATACTACACTACATACTAAGCCGAAGAAATATGAAAAACATTTAATTCTTATAACATCCTTCTGCATTTCTTGAACACGAATATAACATAATCATTAAATACTAGCGATATTATATGTAGCTTCATAGAACTATTAAATCCATCGTTTTGGTTATAATACCATGTTGTTAATGCATAGTGCATAGTGATTGGTTATCTGCATTCAGATTCAAATATTACCCCACATGAGAAAAATGATATATAGGCCTAAATATATAAGCCTAAAGATAGGCCTAAAGATTTGATTGGTTATTGAAAAAAATGATTGGTTAAGATAAGGAGAGATAATGAGTGGAATCCATGTGGATGAAAATGTATGGATTAGGCATGTATTTAGGCCTATGATTTAGGCATATGTATCATTTCTCCATGAATAATTAAAACAGGTCCGATTAGTACACACAAATGGGAGCGTAGAAATAATCAAATGAAAATGAACATCATCAATACCTCCATCTAAAACTCATAATAAAAATCATAATAAAAATCATATCAACTTTGTGATGCGAACTCCTTCTCATGCTTCTGAATTCGTTTCAGACTAAATTAAAATTACAAAATTAAAACTTTGATAGATTAGACTTGCATTACCTCCAATTATTTACTTAAAATATTTGAATTAAACCGTAGTGGAGTTAAACAATTGGAATCACTGTTGTAACAAA
This sequence comes from Senecio squalidus, assembly GCA_910822075.1. Taxonomy (NCBI): domain Eukaryota; kingdom Viridiplantae; phylum Streptophyta; class Magnoliopsida; order Asterales; family Asteraceae; genus Senecio; species Senecio squalidus. Next base: position 60,432,118 of record CAJVGC010000582.1, on the reverse strand, counting down.
CAAAAGAGTGTAAATGAATAATAATGAAAAACCGTAATAATGAAGTTGTAATCGTTTACATCACCATCATCGGATTAGAAGAAGAAAGAAACAAATAATGGAATTCCAGACACTTACAAATTCAGAAGCGATCAATTGAGTTGAGAGGATAAGATGTTCATGATAGAGAGAAAACAAAAGAAAAAGGAAAAAGACAAATCAGATATGTAAACTCTTTTGAGAAATGATTGTGTATTCAAGAAGGAACCGTGTTGTTAATGACTGATGAGTTTCCAATAAAATGCTTAGATAGCCGTGACTTTTTGAATTTGAACAAGGCGTGCCCTAGAAACTTTCAAACTAAATTTAAAAGATAAATAATTATTTTATAGAATTGAATTATGAATTATGACATCATCAACCTTTTTATCTATCCTACTTGTAAACCCTTATAATCCGCCAAATCAGGGTTAGTACATCATCCTTATATCCTATTTTTTAGATAGTAATATTAGATAGTAATATTGTTAGTTAACAAAATTATATATTTAGTTAACAAATTTATATACGCGCGCGCGCACGCGCACACACACACACACACACACACACACATATATATATATATATATATATATATATATATATATATATATATATATATATATATATATATATATATATGGATATGGATTACTACGACCGGTTATAATTTTTGAAACATTTTATATTTGGTGTAAATTTTTAAACATTTGATAACGATCTTAAGTATTGTTATTCTTCATATCGCATATATAGGTTTGCTTTCGGATAATAATATTGTTCAAATTTGTTTATAGATAATGATTTTGTCAATTACATATCTAACCGAGGGATGTCAATCAATTAGTACATGTAATAAGTTAGTACATGTGTTATAAGTCAAGTGAAGAAGAAAAACCGTTCATATTATTTCGGTATTTAATCTCTTAATATTATGAGATTATCTAATGTTAGTTTCCAATAAAATACCATATTTGATAATTAATATATCCAAATTGAATATTTTTAGCTAGAACTCAAAAAGATGTAGGACTAATGGGTCGTATATTGCCCAATTGGATGTATTGTGGCCTCGAATCACTAACATAGCCGTTCTAAGAAGAAAAAAAAAAAAAAAAAAGGCCAGATATAAAGACATACTACACTACATACTAAGCTGAAGAAATATGAAAAAATATTTAATTCTTATAATATCCCTTTGCATTTCCGTGGAACACGAATATAACACAATGATTAAATACTAGCAAAATTACCATAACTTTATGGTGATGAGAGTTTTTGAAACCCACAAATGCAAAGGATTAAAATATGTGAATACTAATTTTGACAACAACACATAGATGGAACTCCTGGTCTGCAAGAACCCGTACCGAAACCTAGTTTTTGACAAAGTTGAAGACAACCTTCCTTGATTGCATCACATTGACCTAAGCATGCTGGATCGGGAGCTACATGAATAAAATATATATTAGTACTTTTCATTGTTTGCTAATGAGTTTCTGAAACTTAAGACTTATATAATATAAAACAAAAAGAAGGCTTTCATACCATAAATCGGGACAATTGCCATGCAAACAATTGCGAAAACAAGAAACATCATGGTAATAGAATGTTTTGATGAGAAATCCATTACTTTGATACTTGATATCTTGTTATTTGAATTGTATTTAGAGTGTAAACCAGTGGATACTACCTTTGCTTGTGACACTCATTTATATAGCCATTTTCATTGCCAAACACCAATAATTTTTAAATCTTAATTATTATTTAATGTAATTCATAATCTTTCTATTAGAGAAATAAGTTTAATGCTAATATATATGACACTTTAAGTAATCTCTTAATTACTATTTAATGTAATTCATAATTAATCTTTCTATTAGAGAAATAGGTTTAATTCTAATACATATCATACTTTATAAGTCAATTTAAAAGGGTTGAACGTGAACTAGGGTTGGATGGACGACCGAACATGGACTACGTTTATCTCTTCCACGTGGTTCGTTATTAGTCTCCTTTATAACCTAAAGGTAAAGGTTTCAAGGTATGTATTGGTTATGTTTAAAATAATATTCTTTATCTTTAGAGATTTGTAATAAAATTGAGCTTTTATAGAAAGATAGTAGAGTGTTCCTTTTATTTTAAGCATTTACTAGCATCTAATTCTTTTTTATATTAATTTGGTTTTGTTTTTTCAATTTAAAATTATTAATTTTAATTATAGTATTAAATTATTTAACTTTTTTTGTTAAGTTTATCTGCTTTTAATAAATACTAAGCTTAGTACCCGTGTGATACATGAAATTGAAAAAGAAAATTATATTAATATTGTTTGGATTAAAACTAATATAAGATGTTTCATATGAAAATTTCAGCTCACTTATATAAACTATCCATGAAAACAAATCATCCTGATGGAAACAACTAAGTAAGCAAAAATTGAAGCATGATCTTGAAAAGAAAACCTTCTCAAAAAAATGTAAAGATAAGTATGCTAAGAAGTCATTATTTGCATAATAGTAGTAATACAATACTTGCACATGACACGCATAACACCACGAATCCATCTTGAAATGTACAAAGGCTAATCAACACATAAATCTATAATCATCATCAAAAATCACTTGAGAAGGAAGGCTGAACTAAAGGCCCTCTATAGATAAACGATAAAAATATGTCTATTAGCAAGAACACCAAAATTATTTCGTATAAAAAGATGAAGTAAATAAATGAAGATTAGAAAGAAAAAAACAATTAAAGACTTGTTGGTTTTAAATCTAAACAATTGTGGCAAGGTTATAGAAGAATTACAGTTTATAAAGGTAATAAAACGGCAGGTTGAAAAACAGGTTAAAATTGACAATTCTCTCGTACGAATCAAAATAGGTTAACCTCAAAATTTTCAAAAATTATACATTCGGAAAATTTATATTATTTTAAATAATAAACTAATTTTTTGAATAAAACTATAAACTCCCATCTATGCATTAAAATACACTTTGACCAACTTTCATTTGAAACATAACCTAATCGACCTATCAAAAGTAAAGTAGTCGAACATGTCAACTATAAATACCCACATGTAAAGATATCAATATAATAATGTATCGGAAAACCATGTAAAAGCTTCTATACACACTCAAATTAACCTTTTTTTTTAATTATTTTTAGATATTGATTAAAAAGTGAAAAATGTGTGAAAATGTTATAAATCAAAATAAAGAAATTTAGGTAGTGAAAGTGACACCGACATCAAATATTGACTTCATTTTCTCGTTTACGTGATTCAACTGCTATAATCTGTTAGAAAAACAATAAAAAAAATTAAAGCATAATAATATGCGCACAAACAAAATACATAACATAATGTAACAATTCATAAAATGGTCGTAGACCAAAACTTAGGTTTTTCGAAAAACAACTTAACCATTAATTCTAGGAATAGAATATTCATAACATTGTATTTGTATTTGTTATTAGGGGCATAACTGTAATAATTAGGAAGTTTTTGTAAAGCCCCCACACTCCCATAGATAGGAGTGTGGGGGTGTGATTAATGTAACCTTTGGAGCTTAATGCTAAATCTACTTTCTCTCTCTAGATTAACTTTCTCTCTCTTAACTGATCAAATCCAACAATTGGTATTAGAGTGGGGTGCTCGAAAACACTTCGTTCGACCAGATTTTTCACTTGTTCGACTAGAGATTCGACTAGGATCATTCGACTAGAGTCACACGAATATATCAATTCGACCAGTTTTTAACTCACACGAATAGCTCAATTCGACTAGTTTTTTAACTAACACTAATTGCTCAATTCGAATAAGTCTACACGAATAGCATCATTCGAATAAGTTTTTAACTAACACGAATAGCAAGTGTATTCGTGCTTGTTCATTTTGAAGTCAAATTGATTATTCGTTTGAAGATTGGTTTGAAGATTCGAATAGGAGTATTCGAATAGAATCATTCGAATAAGTGTATTCGAATAAGGAAATTTTCAGAAAATGAATAAGTGTTGGAACAAATAGACAATCTGGACACGAACTTCATATTAGCTTGATCGAACGTGGTGATTTACACGAATACGTCAAAGGTTAATCCAACCTTGAAAATTTTCTAAGTGTTAGTTCGAATGACTTTCCTACATACACGAATAGACCGGTTTGAATGAGTTTTGTGCATACACGAATAAGATAGTCCGACCAGCATTTCATCATACACGAATAAGAGGCATTCGACCAGTATTTCATCACACACGAATAGGAGTGATTCGACTAATTCATTCGAACACAAAGAGGTGTTTACAACGAGCACAAAAGATCACGATCAGTTGAAAACGAGGGTTTCGAGACTTAACAAAAAAAAAGTGAATTTTGGAGATTCCACGTTTTCACATGAGAGATGAAATCGAAAAACAAGAACTTTTTTAAAGAGAGCGAATTTTATTTTTCTGGCAGTTTTCGGATACCGGTAAGCTTACGCAACGAATTTTGACGAGATTCAAGCATCGGAAAAATACGAGATTTATATTTCCGGAATCGAAATTGAAAATCGAATTCAATGATGTTATTTTAAGCGATTGGTTCATCAAGTTTCAGAAAAACGATTATACAAGCGTGAGATACCACAGGTCAAGGTTATCCGGCTTTTTCCTCAAATTTTCAACATTGAAAAATTTTCTTTCAACTTTTGATAGATTTTCTCCATCAAATTTGCCCTAAAATGTTTTAAAGAATTCTCTTCTTTCAAAATTAAAAGAATGATAAATTTGTGAGGTTCTTCATTATTAACAAATTGATTTTTCGGCTCTTGTGTTGATTTGGTAGGTGAGATACGATGGGATTTGAGGCTTTGGAGTTGAATGGGGATATGGATCATGTAATGCCCTTAACTAACCAACAATTTGCCATAAAGCTTGAATTTATGTACTTACGAAAATGTGTAGACATAATAGACTTGTATGGTTTGTTTATTTATTGGTGTATGTCTAATTGTATATCCGTAATACAATGTTGTCCGCCTTCTTTAAGAAACGGTACACCCCCAAAAGGCAAAGTTCGAACATGATATCACTAAATCGAAAGAATCCAAACGAATTCTCATAAAAGATAGAAAATACCATTCGATCGAAGTAAAAAGTACGAAGTATATATGTTTAATTAATTGTGATATTTTTTTCGAGTAGCCCCCCATCCCCAATCCTCAACTACTATATGTCACGTATTTATGTGAACTACCCTACAAGTCCATCCTCTTTTCCTCATATGTATCTATGGCGCGCTTTTTAACTTTCGAAGAAGATAATATGATAAAATGAAAACTTGGTAAATTACAAGCCGATGTATTTCTAATAACGTACTATATTTCAAATGATGTGACGCGTGACCTCTCGAGTAGTTATCATGTATCCATCAATTGAAAATGTTGTATAAATAATGTATGTTTGTGGTATATATAAGTTTTGCTTTCACTTAATAAATACTTGTTATTGTAACTCAATACTACATTAATTTGCTTTCATTCCTATTACATTCAATGATGCATCAGTTAAAATGTTTAAGAAAGTGATTATGTAGTTGTTAGATGTATAACTTTGTTTGAAAATATCTCCGACAAGGACTAGACTATCAAATGTCATAATAATTGCCTTGCACATGCGGGAATAAACTTACATACAAATAAAAAAGACTGGGTAATAAAGATGCATATGTTTTACTCCGTAAACAAATAACATGTATTTTTTATTTAATTAACTACTATTATATCCGCACGATGCAGCGACGATAAATAATTTATATCTGTGTGTATGTATAAAATATGTGGTAAACTACTATAAATTGTTTGTTTTTAAAAAATTTCGCCGACATTGGCTAACAATCCTAACAACAAAAAAGATCGAGGACTTGTACATGTTGGCATCAACTTGTGTTTGAGCAAACACTACATTAATTGCATTTAGTAATAGTTTTTTTAGAGTCCGAGCTCTGGGCAAATGTATATAAAATATCACCCTTAATACATACCCGGTCAAAACAACTAAGGAGAGTGGATTATTACAATTAAAAAGTTACATTTTGAAACACAAAATTAACTCAAATTTATCTCAGAACTACCGATAAACTAATTAATTTGTTTACTATTAACTCGATTTTGTATGCCACCAACGTTGTGGGCATGGTGTACTTATCTTTGGTGCATCACAATCACGGTGTCTTGGATCTTTTAAATGCTTGTATTTGCTTGACATGTGATGCATATGATCATTCATTATAGTAGTGTCAAGAGCCTTTTAAACAATGAAGTTGCAAACAACAACCGTGAATTGCCTCTGTAAACTTATAAGTTAAACGCCCTGGTCCTCGTGTCCTAACATGATATTACCAAGATACCTCTAATAGGACGTTTGATGGATAAAAACCAGGTTGTCTTGGTCACGAAAAACAAAAGAAACGGTATGATAAAACTTTCAATACCATTTTATCACATTTGAATTTTACATTAATAAAACTCAAACGTCTCTAATAATTTATGAAGTTCGGTTTAAAATCAGAAATTTGATACACGTCGACCCAGTTAGGTCGCGTACTACGTTTAGCTTTGAACCCATTTTAGTAAATCCGTCTTAGCATATAATAAATATGCTACACAACCTCAAAATAGATCAAGTTAAGTCATCTAGAAGAACACCCTATAACTAAAATCATATTCATATCCAAATTTCGAAATCAGTAACATTCACAATTGAACAACAAACCACCTTAAGAGGAAGTTTTCTTAACTTTATAGAAAACGCATAATCTATTTCGAAAACTCAATCCCAAACAACCCTTAAATATCGAATTTGATTTGATTACATTCGAATCTTTGATTATTAATTAGGATTCAATAGACTGTTAAAAAATATCAAAATCGTTAAATACTAATTATGTATTATACCTAATAGGCTAATAGAAGTTTCATATATGGAGTCAAAGGATAAGAAATGCAGAATGATAAAAAGATCTAAAAGTTACGTAATCGCAAAAAATCCAACCTAGCAGTTAGATATTAGAAAAATAAACTAACTGAAAGATAAAAATAAATAAATAAGTTTATTACCAATTCCAAAACACGACAAAAATCAACACAAATGCAACCAGAAACCACGACACTAACCAGATGTAAACCAACATAGCACGAAGATCCAACAACAAAACTCATATCTAAATCAAGACCCATAATTGCAAGATTTGGAACCAAACCACCAAAATCCAAAACCACTAAAAATGGTGGTTCAGGGTGGGGCTCCAAACTAACAAAAATGGGTGTTAATCAGCAAATCGGAATCGGACAACAGATACACTTGAACGACTGATGTTTAAATCCAACCAAATCATTTAATTTAGATGTGCGTGGGTGTTTTTGAGAAGGTAAGAGAGTAGTTAAAATTGTTTAAAAGAGTAAAATGATAATTTAACTTTATTTAAATTTTCAAAGTAAATTGATCAAATACTTTATAATATAGTAAAGTATTGCTAAGTTCTTGTATAATATATTTAAAACTTGTACCCCAAAAAATACAAAGTTTATGAATGAATCCTGTTACATCTTAATCTTATACACAAAGACATCGCCATACCATCTTGATATATTTAAAATTTGGTTTATTAAATTGAATTGAATATTCATATATGATATATGGATGGAAAAAAAACAAAAACCGATATCGATATCAATATCAATATATATAATTAAATTCTGTGTATATAAAGTATATAATATTCAAAAGCTGTATTTTATATTACTATATTATATAAGATAAAAACATTCAAGATTTTAACTTTTTAAATTATGTGTAACGTGCAATTAAAATATGTTAGTTTACCTACATTTTTCTTACATAAATTATTATATCTTAACTACATTTTTCTTATACTATCGAAACTCATTGACGTATTAACAATTATTTTTCATCTTGAAAGATGAGTCGAAAATCGTTACCATATAATTTGTTTTGTTCCCAAAAACCGTCTCATAAACCATTACTCTCACGACATATATCACGAGAGAATTGAAAACTACAAAAAAATTATTATCACATTACAACTTTTTGTCGTCGCTACATCGCGCGGTTTTATGCTAATAATAATAGATAAAGATGACATAAATAAACAAACAAACACCAAATTGGAGGGACCAGCCTCCATCCCATCCCATCCCTTGAATCACCATTATATTCATTTCTTATAAGTCACATACACTTTGATCAAATAAAAACATATTCACACTCACACATACACTTACACAATGGAAATCACCACCATCGTTACTAAACCACCGTCACCGTCACCGTCACTTTCCATTCCATTAAAAACACGCATTGCTCTATCCCTCGTAATGACATTAACCGACGCCTCATGTCGTACAAACGGCACCGTCAACCGTCGTCTTCTCAACTTTTTCGACTTCCGTTCACCTCCGTTAACAAAATCCGTCAACGGCGTTACCTCACACGACGTAGTCATCGATCACATTCGTAATCTCTGGTATCGTGTTTACGTCCCTACAAATCACGCCGGTGAAGATCTACCGGTGATTTTGTTTTTTCATGGAGGCGGTTTTGTGTTTTTGTCACCGGATGGGGTGGCGTATGATGCTGTGTGTAGGAGGTTTGCGAGGAAAGTTCACGCGGTTGTTGTTTCGGTTAATTATAGGCTGGCGCCGGAGAATAAGTATCCGGCGCAACATGATGATTGTTTTGATGTGTTGAAGTTTTTAGATGATGATCAGAATCGATCGAAATCGTTGTTACCGGAGAATGCGAATTTGATGAAGTGTTTTCTTGCTGGTGATAGTGCTGGTGGTAATCTAGCTCATCATGTTACTCAACGAGCTTGCGAATTCGAGTTCAAACGACTTAAGGTAGTATGTTTATAGATTATTGATTATTAATTTAATACGTTTCGTATAAAATTATCAACAAATGATTTGCTACTTTATTAACATATTTGTGTTATATCGTTTAAATTTAGTAACAATAGTCCTATAGGGTGGTTGAGTGGTGATCCTTTGAGATTCTGAAAACGGAGTTTGTTTAGAAAAGTTTTATTTGATGTCAACGGGTGACCATTTTTTTAGGTAAGGGGACATCCCCGGTAAACTAACGGGTGACCATTCGTGTCTACCCTACCAACAAGGAGCGTACGACGGTGGATAAATTTACTTGTCCACAGTTCACATATTCCAATGCTTGCTATTGTTTTTTTTATAATCTTTATTATTGGTCTTGTTTTCGGTTAATAAGGTTCTGCAACTTTTTAGTCAATAAAACAATATAACTTTAATGTCATTTATAAAAATAAAAATTTAAAGAAAGTATCTTACTTTGTAGGGGTCGACCAACCGGTCTCACAACTAACATAGTGAGGTAAATTACGTAAGTTAATAGACAAAAGACATGGGGCAAGGTTTGAACCCTTTGATATCTGTTTTGTGCTACATTCAGGTTATCTAATTTGACTTATTACAAGAAACAAAAGTAAAATTGAAATGTAAATATGTAATTAATTTGCATCATGTTTGAAGGTAATTGGAGTGGTGGCAATTCAACCTTTCTTTGGCGGAGAGGGGAGGACTGAGTCTGAGATAAAACTCGAAGGAACACCAATAGTTTCTTTAAAACGGACAGATTGGATGTGGAAAGCGTTTTTACCTCAAGGGGAAGGGTTCAATCGAGACCATCCAATTGTCAATGTTTGTGGCCCAAATGCGGTGGACATATCAAAAATAGATTTCCCACCAACAATGGTAGTCGTTGGCGGGTTTGACGCCCTTCACGATTGGCAAATACGATACTATGAATGGCTAAAAAGGTCAGGGAAAGAAGTGTATTTGTTTGAATACCCAACTATGTGCCATGCTTTCTATATCATCCCACAATTGCCTGAATCTGCACAGCTTTTTACCCAGGTGAGCGAGTTTGTTCGCAAAATAGCAAGTAATATCGACAGTAAATTAACAAATTAGTACACTACGGGTATATGGTACTGTTTGTGTGGTTAGTATGCATCTGGTGTTTTAACCCAGACGTATCTAACTAGGCTCAGCAATGTTTAGGTTCTGAGTTGCGGTGTTTTAATGTGTATTTGTAATTTTAGGAAAATAAAACCTGTGTTGTATTAGATAAGTAGGCTCAATAATCTCTAGATTGTAAGCTTCAGGTTTTTCAAAGTTTACTTATCATTGCAGAAAAATGAAGTGTGTTGTTTTACATAACCAAAATAAAATAAGTCGGATTATGATTATATACTTTTTTTTATTTTGTTTTCGAGGGGTAAAGTGTATAGTTACATGTGTTTTGTCTATCTAAATAACTCTGTTTAGGCTTTCGCTGTGTATAGTAATACTTTTGTATCGAACTATCGATTTGGTACAGATACAGAATTGGTTGGATCCTTTCAGACTTGGTATTTTGTTTTGTTTTGGGCTACTCATTAGTCTGATTCACTTGTCATGTAATCGACATCTTTGTTAGTTAAAGCAGAAATGACTTTTCATAAGACTACTAGGTATGGTTGCGTTTTCAAGCTTGTTGTGGCCCTCCACAACCGTTCTCCGTTAGATATTACATTTATAACTTTAAAAAACGAAGTTTTGTGTACATCAAAAAATGGGTAGTTCTAGTTTGGTGCATCAAATTTGAATATTTACTACACAAAAACAATGAATTTGATGCACAACTCCTAAACGACATATATTTTGATACATATCAAAACTTGCTTTTTTACAAAATATGTTATAATTTAATAAATAAATATAATAAAAAATTACAAATATTATAAATTATTTTTCATTTATTTTTAGTTATTTCACTTTAAATATTGTTTTAAAAAACCTCTTCCTATATATATATATATATATATATATATATATATATATATATATATATATATAGAGTTGGTTTCATTTAAGAACCATGTAATTAATTAGGAACCAAATGAACCACCTCTTGGCTCTTGGATCATCTTTTAATTTTAAGATTTAGATCTAATATTAGTTATCACTAAAAGGGTAAATCAGACATTACACACACATATATTTCAATCCCGTCTCTTTATCTCCCCCTCCCTCTTACACAGATACAACCTAAATCTCTCCCCCTCACCAAAATCAAAATTAAAATTCTCAAATTTAATCTGTTCAGATAACTTCGATCCGTTCCTTTTTGATGATGACTTGTTCTTAATCGACGATAAAATCCACGGATCTGAAGGAATGTTAAATGAAATTGCGTATTAATCGATTAATTAATTAGATCTGGATCTTATTTTACTTCTTTTGAATTTGTAGTGGAAGAGAATAAGGTTAGGAATGATCCTGATGGAGATTGGCCTGAGGTGGATGGTGACGGTGGGGTAGCTCCGACGGGTGACGGTGTTGGGGCGGTGGATGGAGTTGGGGTGGCGGCGGAACATCGAAATCAAAGATTACAATAGCTGTGTGTTTTTAATGTGTTGATACCTGAATAGGAGCAGATACATCATTTATTTCAAATACAAACCCATCAGGGGGATCATAATGTCTGGGAAATATACCCGTAAATATCGGCAAGTAATGGAAAAAGTGTGATAAGCTAGTTGTTTTGTTACAGCAAGTTGCCCCCTCTTCTATTATTCTTTTTCCCTTCTTCTTTTATGATGACATATTAGTTTAGATAAAACTATTTAGGAATATGTTTACATTAAAAATAAAATTTCTTTGATGTTTCATCGGTCGGACTTATTTTGATTTTAGCTATTTTTTATTTGACTTGTTTGGGATTGTCATGTTTGCATTTTCAAATTAAATAAAACTCTTATCAAATGTAAAATATACACTAGTGAATACGCAATATACACAAGTGAATATACAATATACACCAGTGAATACGCAATATACACAAGTGAATACACAATATATATACACAAGTGAATATACAATATACACCAGTGAATATACAATATACACCAGTGAATACGCAATATACATTGTATATACACTTCGATACATTAGTGTATAAAATACTATTGTATACAATGTATTCTTTGGTGAAAACATTTGAATAGATTAGTGTGTCTACTAGTGAATATATAATATACACCAGTGAATACGCAATATACACAAGTGAATATACAATATATATACACAAGTGAATATACAATATACACCAGTGAATACGCGATATACACAAGTGAATATACAATATATATACAAAAGTGAATATATAATATACACCAGTGAATATACAATATACACCAGTGAATATACTGAAACTCACAAAAAAAAAAAAAAAAAAAAAAAGTCGTCAAAAATATATCAAGTGGGTGCTCGTTGGAAAGATAATTAAATGCTTGTTCTAATGGTGTATTTAGTTTTTCCTAAAACCTAGTTATACTCTAGATATGTTAATTTAAAGTTAATTAGGATTTTAAAATGGTTTTAATTGATTTCCAATTTTGCTCTCAATTTTGACTTAATTACAAAATTGCCACCTTGAGTTTAATTTTTGATCTAAATGATCTAATGGTGATTAAATGGTTCCTAATGGTTCCTAAATAATTGATGGTTCCTAAATGAACCCACCTCTATATATATATATATATATATATATATATATATATATATATATATATATATATATATATATATATATATATATGGGAAAAATGAATATATATATATATATATATATATATATATATATGGGAAAAATGAATATATGGGGTTGTTACACATGTAAGCTTACATGCAAAACTCATCAAAAAATATGCCGTTTTGTTAAAAATTATTCAAATCTATATAATTTTAATCATATTTATTAAACTAACTTTACAATTTTTTTTATCTATTCACATCTTTTTCTTTATTAATCGTGTTTTTCAAAAATATAAGTTTTTTAGTCATCACTGGGCATCTATCGAAGTCACTTTTTTTAACTTCTTCATAATAAACAATGACCCCCTGCATTTTGGGGATCACATTTCCATTGATGAATATAGGACAAATCAAGCGTTGAAAAGCATTTAAACCACAAAACGACATAGTTTTTAATGAGTTTCGCATGTAAGCTTACATGTGTAACGACCCCATATTCACTTCCCCCTATATATATATATATATATATATATATATATATATATATATATATATATATATATATATATATATATATATAGTATGGAAAAGTAAATATGAGACTGTTACAAATGTAAAATTACATGCGAAACGCATCAAAAAATATGTCGTTTTGTTAAAAATTCTTCAAATCTATATAATTTTAATCATATTTATTAAACTAACTTTACTAATTTTTATCTATTTACATCTTTTTAATCATGAATCATTTCTTTCAAGAATATAAGTTTTTTTCTTATCACTGGGCATCTATTGAATTAACTTCTTAAAATTTCTTTATAATAAACAATTACAACCCCTGTATTTTAGAGATCACCTCTCCCTTGATGAATACAGAACTAATCAAGCGTTGAAAAACATTTAAACCACAAAACGATATAGTTTTTAATGAGTTTCGCATGTAAGCTTACATGTGTAACAACCCCATATTCACTTCCACATATATATATATATATATATATATATATATATATATATATATATATATATATATATATATATATATATATATATATATATATATATATATATATAGAGAGAGAGAGAGAGAGAGAGAGAGAGAGAGAGAGAGAGAGAGAGTTAATTTCATAAATCGTCCTTAAGGTTTACCCAAAATTTAGGATGTCGTCTCTAAGTTTAAAACGTTGCATAAATCGTCCACTTTTGGAAACTAATTACGCTTTTCGTCCCTAATTTCTAATGGACGTCCATTTTAGGGACGAAATGTGTAATTAGTTTACGAATATTTTAACGGAAATATTTAACGGACATTCATTTTAGGGACGAAAAGTGTACTTAGTTTCCAGAATTGGACGATTTATGCAACGTTTTAAACTTTGAGACGAAATCCGTAATTTTAGATAAACCATTGGGACGATTTATGTAATTAACTCATATAAATATATATATATATATATATATATATATATATATATATATATATATATATATATATATATATATATATATATATATGAGTTAATTACATATATCGTCATATATATATATATATATATATATATATATATATATATATATATATATATATATATATATGTATATATATACATACCTTAAGATAAAATAAGTAAAAAAAAACTAAAAGATTATTTATAATGTTAGAATTTTTGAATTATGATTCATTTTAATCATATTTCAAACTTTTAAAAAGGAAGTTTTGTTATACATCAAAAAATGGTTAGTTTTATTGTTGTGCATCAAATTTGATTATTTACTACACAAAAACCAAGAATTTGATTCACAACTCCTAAACGACCTATATTTTGATTCATATCAAAATTTGGTTTTTTAAAGTTTGTTATAATTGAGTAACTAAATATAATACAATACACATATTATAAATTATGTTACCATTTTTTTTACTTATTTTACTTTAAATATTGTTTTATAAGAACCTCTTCCCATATATATATATATATATATATATATATATATATATATATATATATATATATATATATATATATATATATATATAAAATGAATATGGGGCTGTTACACATGTAAGCTTACATGCAAAACTCATCAAAAAATATGTCGTTTTGTTAAAAATTCTTCAAATCTATATAATTTTAATCATATTTATTAAACTAACTTTACAAATTTTTATCTATTCACATCTTTTTCTTCATTAATCGTGTCTTTCAAAAATATAAGTTTTTTTGTCATCACTGGGCATCTATCGAAGTCACTTTTTATAAATTTTCATAATAATCAATGACCCCCTGCATTTTGGGGATCACTTCTTCCTTGATGAATATAGGACAAATGAAGCGTTGAAAAACATTTAAGCCACAAAACGACATAGTTTTTAATGAGTTTCGAATGTAAGCTTACATATGTAACAGCCTCATATTCACTTCCCACACACACATATATATATATATATATATATATATATATATATATATATATATATATATATATATATATATATATATATATATATATATATATATATAGAGAGAGAGAGAGAGAGAGAGAGAGAGAGAGAGAGAGAGAGAGAGAGTTGGTTTTAAATGGGAACCACTTAAATATTTAGAAACTATATAAACCACTTTTAACCACTCATTTAACAAAACCACTTAATGTTCAAAAGTAAATATTTTTTAAATTGTAAACTTTTACAAAATAAAAATATATACCATTAGAACGGGTATTTAATTCTCTTTTGAAAAAAATATAAAATTTTTAAATTTTGAAGATTTTTTTTTTTTTTTTTTTTTAATATTCACTTGTGTATATACTACTAATTTTGAATTTTTCAAAAACTATGTATATACACTGATGAATACCATCTTATTCACTTGTGTATACATATGTATTCACTAGTGAATAGATGGTTAGAATGTAGGTTACGAACTACTTCATACACCGGTGAATAGAAATGTATTCAATTGTGTATACATATATATTCACTAGTGAATATATATATATATATATATATATATATATATATATATATATATATATATATAGGGTGAGGTTAATGTAAAAAACCCCAATTTTAAAAACGGTAATAACTCACAAAAAAACACATTATAATGAACAAACAAATCATCAAAATACATTTTTTTTTAGATTTTCTTTGGGATAATCCTAATTAAATAACTTTTAGTAACTTTTCGTGATTTTTTTTTCTCGAACCTAGATGCATTATTTCAATTAGATGCATTTTTCATAAAAGTAATATATTTTACCCAATTTAGATGTAATTTTATCATAAGAAAGATATATGATACATTTAAAATAATATTTTATTTAAAAAGTTAAGAAAAAGTTAGATTCATTTTTTAGAATTAGATGCATAATTTTTTTATAAATTTTTGAACTTATATGCATTTTTTCAAGTATATGCACTTTTCATAAAAATGATGTATTTAACCCAATTTAGATATATTCTAATCATAAAAGAGATATATAATACATTTAAGATAATATTTTTGTCAAAAAGTTCAAAAAACGCTAGATACATTTTTAATCTATATTAAATGCATTTTTTTTACCAAAAAAAAAGTCTTCAAAAGTATATCAAGTGGGTGCTCGTTGGAAAGATAATTAAATGTTTGTTCTAACAGTATAATTAGTTTTTCATAAAATCTATTTATACTATAGATATGTTAACTTAAAGTGGTGGTTATTATTAAGTGGGCTTTGAGTTTGTTTTTATTGTTTTTATATTTGAGTTTGTTTTTACATGATCCTATTCCTATATATATATATATATAGAAACCATATAAACCATTTTTTAACCACTCACTTACAATCCACTTTAAATTCCTAATTAACTTTAAGTTAACATATCTAGAGTATAACTATGTTACTCACTTAAAATCCATTTTAAATTCCTAAATAACTTTAAGTTAACATATATAGAGTATAACTAGGTTTTAGAAAAAACTAAATACACCATTAGAACAATCATTTGATTATCTTTTCAACGAGCATCTACTTCATAGATACTTTTGACAACTTTTTTTTTATGGTGGGTTTCGGTATATATACACCAGCGTATATACTAATTCACCAAAAATACATTTAAACCATATATTCATTGATGAATACATATGTATTCACAAGTGAATACACTTCTATTCACCGTGTATTAACTAGTTCGTGAGTTACATTTTAACCATATATATTCACCACTGAATACATATGTATAGACAAGTGTATACGACGATATTTATCACTGTATATGTGCAGCTTTTGAAGAATTCAAAATTTGTAGTATATTGTCCAGTGTATTTTAAAAAAAAGTCGTCAAAATTTAAAAAGTTTATATTTTTTCAAAGGAGAATTAAATACCCCTTCTAACGGTATATTTTTTTTTCTTCGTAGAAGTTTATAATTCAAAAGATATTTACTTTTGAAGATGAAGTGAGTTTTGTTAAATGAATGGTTACATGTGGTTTATATGATTCCTAAATATTTAAGTGATTATTATTTGAAACCAAATATATATATATATATATATATATATATATATATATATATATAAAAGTAAATTTTTTTTTTTTAAAGTTGTGTGAGTTATTATTAAATGTGTTGAGTTGTGGTAGTAAAATGTTAACGTATACTGAAAACTCCTTTGCATACCTGCATGCTTGATAGTTCGAATGTGAAACATGACATCATTTTTTGGTGTTTGTTCAACAATCAATTTATCTATTTAATGTTCTTGTGGCACATGTAATGTCCAGGTTAGACAAGAAACCGATTGTCTTCAAAAACCTAAATTTAGGAAAATGGTTGAATTTGATTACTCGATGAAATGTAATTACGCTAAATTGCTTTTTAAATTATATGAGACCCGTGATTAAGTTGAGCACGTATCTAAAAATTGTTGAATTATTTTCCAAATATTTGATTAAAAGAAAGGTAAAAGAAAAGACTACAGTCCAATCAAAATCAAAATCAAAATCAAACCTAGACATGCTGAAAAATATAAAATTTGAAATTAGTGAAGATTATGATAGATTTTATTTGTGTTATCCAATTGTTATATAATTAAGATTTATATTCTAGTAGTATTAGTTATTTTATATTAGGTTAGGTTTATGTTTTATTTTATTAGAATTTATTACTTGGGTTTCAAGTAAAGCTATTGTAATCGGTTTAGAGGTTTCTAACCGAGTTATAATAGGACTCTTACACCCCCTCACCAATATAAAGGGTGAGGGGATAAGATTAAATCCTTGTACCAAATTTCTTTTTTCTTAATGAGAGTCGTCTAATCATATTCATATCTTGGTTTCTTTTCTTCTTTCTTGTTCGATATTCTTCACCATAGTTGAAGATTGTATTCCGCGGATTCCCTCATGTTTGTTGAAGGTCGAAATTCCAACAAGTGGTATCAGAGCCAAGGTTCGTGGTTCTTTTGAGGTGAACAATTACAAGAATTTTCGTAATTCTCGGCCAGACTTGCACAACTGTGGGAAAAACGCGATCCTGAGTTCGTTAACCGTTGGATCTTTATGAAACTTGGTTTGTAGGTTCCCAACACATATATATAAAATCTGACAGAACGATTTTTCGTTCAGAGGTGTGTAACAAAATATATAAGTTGTCGAAGTTGGCTGCAAATTTAGGAAAACGGCTGAAAATTTAGCAAGTTCTTGGATTCGTTGGACGAGTCAGTATGTGATTCGTGGGTTGAAACTCAAACTAGTTGTAATAAAGTTAAAGTAGTATACCTTCTTTGAATCAGGAGTTGTTCTTCTTATAAGAAGTTAAATAACTGTACATAAGTGAAAACTTTTCCCTCAAGTGGTGCATGTATACGATCACATCCAAATGTTCCAAGCCTCATATCCACTTTTGGAACATATTCTTCCCCTTAAACCAATATTCTCGGCTTACAGCAGCAGATTTCGAAACCTAATATCTCACGGATAAAAGCTCAGATCGAATATCCCTTCTGTCAAATTGTGCGTTTATATCTGCAGAATTTACGATCAAAATTTCGTCCAAATCCGACGACTAACGAACGAGTTATGCCCTTTTTACTACGGTTGCCCAGATTATGACGAACATAAACCCTAGTTTCCAAACTTGTAGATCTCCTTCTATCTTCTTCATCTTCTTCTTCTTGTAAACTTGTGGATCTTTGATCTAGAGCACCTCCTGTGCTCTGATACCACTTGTAGGATCGATATGATTACTTAGATCAAGATTTATCAAAGAAGTTGCAGCGGATAAACACTTTGATATTCACAAGTTTATGATAATCGAATATTGTATATAAAAGAACAATAAGAACAAACAATAACGATTACCATCAAGCCTCAATCTATTAATAAATTAACAGACGTGTTTCTTTACATACAAGGATCTATAAAAGACCTTGAGGCTAAACCTAGCTATCCTAGGAACCATCTAACAACACGAGCCTCAATCTATTTGATCAGAATAGACGTGTTTCTTCTCTTTACAAGGATCAATTTTGTGACATTCGCGAATTTCACGGTATTATTCTATCGACTCGTATTCGTTTTATTTAATTATGTTCGTGTTTTGACCCTATTGTATTCCTTTTTATGTTTATCGTATTCGTATTTCTCGTATTTTATTGGGTATCGTATTTGTATTTAATGTGTATTTACGTTTATCGGGTATATAGTATGTGATTCGAATCTTTATGTCGGGAACGTATAGTCTTAAGTGCCTTTAGTATAAGTCTAGTATGCTCTTATGATAAGTTTAGGGGATTTATGCCTTAATTATATGATTAAGATTAACGTTTAAAAAGTATTTCATTTTTAGTCCTTTCGGAAATTTTATTACAAAACTAGTCCTATGGGATTTTTCTATTACAAAACTAGTCCTATGAGGAATTTTATTACAAAAACCATCCTCTACCAACTTTTGTCCTATTACCTACCAGATTTTGTCTTATCTACACCTACTATTTTGTCTCTATCTTCATTTCATCCTTATCACTCTCTCTCTCTAGAAAACACACACATAAACCTCCACCTTCTCTCTAACTTTTCCGGCGATCCAACCGTCCAATTTCAAATCCGAGACCGGATTATTGTTCACCATCATCACCTCTATCTATCCTCCGAAATTCGTTACGATCGGGTAAGTATTTCATCATTTTGGTTTTAAACTTTGTTATTTTGATTTAAACCCGAAAATACCACTTCTCACCGTCAAAACTTAGATTTTATTGAGGATTATTGTATGTAATCATATTCTGGACATAGGGTTCCAATTTGGGGTCAAATAGACATCTAGAACACTCAGAAATCGATTTCCGAATGTATTTTTCGTAAAAACCCAGTTACATGCACGTAACTGAGTTACATGCACGTAACTGAGTTACATGCACGTAACTGATTTCCCTATTCACGATACTCTGACCCTCCCTCACGTAATTGACCAGTTACGTGACCCACAAGTCACGTAACTCTGGTCCTGGTCACGTAATTCTTGGACATTTACACAATCAGTCCCTAGTTCCGTAATTGTTCACGTAATTAGTCCCTTATGCACGTAATTGCTTCACGAGTCACGTAATTATGGTCCTAGATCACGTAATTGACTTGAAAGTCACGAAATTAAGACCTTGATCACGTAACTCTTGCTTAATCTTCACGTAATTCCTTCGGTTATCACGTAATAGCTTATTGTCAAGTAACTTTGTCCCGTAACTCTTGTATATCACGAAACTTGATACTTACGTGACTTGTAGTGCACGTAAGTATGAGAATCACGTATCAAGTCCGTTGACTTTCCGAAACGTTTGTATTCAGTTATATCGATATTCCCATTGGTCATTTCAAAACCCGTATAAAACGTTAATCATTAAGGCATAACCCTACTAGACTTAGAGATACTTAGACATGTTTATTTACGTGATGTATAGGGCACTTAGACGTTGGAGCTTGACGGTATTGTAGTATTTCCCGACATATAAAGATTTGGATTGCTTTGCTATCAGTGAGTTATTCGTTGCCCTTTTTACTGCTTTTACATTTTTAGGCATGATTAGCGTTAAACAAATATATTTTTATAGTCTGTATGTATTATGGTTATGTATTATGGTATGTATTTTGGATATGGATGCCTTAGGTTAGCAT
The DNA here is from genome assembly GCA_910822075.1 of Senecio squalidus. Taxonomy (NCBI): domain Eukaryota; kingdom Viridiplantae; phylum Streptophyta; class Magnoliopsida; order Asterales; family Asteraceae; genus Senecio; species Senecio squalidus. Next base: position 60,411,339 of record CAJVGC010000582.1, on the reverse strand, counting down.
TACCCAACTCGTTCCGCCTTTGTGGTAGAACGAGGCCCCGTATACACACCTGTTAGCTTTTGCCGCCGGATCGTATATATAGCGCTATATGGGCCTAACAAGCCCTCATTTCTAACACGTTATTATGATGTGGGATGAGCCCTGTCCGTGTTAGTAATGTTATGACCGTATTATTGATTATCGAGGACAACCTAGCGTAATGCACTAGGTGGGGTTAGTTGCCAGTATGTATTGTTGAGGTTCAGGTGTATCGTATTTACCGAAGGCTGTATTATTCTATCCAGTATGGTATTATTTTATGAACTGAGTATGGTATTATTTTATGAACTGAGTATGGTATTTTTATAAATTGAGTATGGTATTTTTTTTATAAATTGATTATGGTATTTTATGTATCAAGTATGAATATTTTATCGAAAGGTTTTAGTATACTTCAAATATATTTTGAAATATCTTTTCAAAAGGACTTATCTTCAAATCTTATCTTTTGGGTCAAAACTTATTGAAAACTTTTATACTAATATGTTTTCATTTACTATTGCGAATAATTCACCAACTTTATGTTGACGTCGTATTTTAACGCTTTTCAGGGATTTGAGGTTACACCTTTATGATTGCTATGCTTTGACTGGCTACGTGGATCTTTTGCATGGAGTTTATTTTGTTTTATTGAATTCCTTAGTATCCCAAACTCTGTAGCCGTATTTTGATATATTCGGATGACTGTAATAAGTATTCTCTTTCAACTCTTTATCTATGTTGACGATGTATGGTTTATTTATGTTTGATGTAACCTTTGAATCTCTGATACCGTATACACTGTACACCTCGGTTCCGCCATTCTATGCGGGGTGTGACAAATTTGACCTTGAGGCTGAACAAAGGGGAAAGATCTCAAGTGGTGAGATCGTTTGGTGTTTTCCTAAAGAATAAACATGATGAAAACCACACATTTACAATGTCTAGAGATCTCTTTATATATAGAGTCTCATATGACTTACATAAGGAAACTAGTTACATAAGGAAACCTAGTTATATTAGGAGACTAATTCTTTTAGATCTTTATCTTGAAATTCAAGTCTTCCATAACTGAGTTGCAGCAGTAGTAACTGATGTGGAGCAGTAGTAACTGATGTGGAGCAGTAGTAACAGAGTAGGAGCAGTATTAACAGAGCAGTATTAACTGAGCAGTATTAACTGAGCAGTATTAACCGAGCAGTATTAACTGAGTTCTTTTGAACTGCGCAATACTAACTGTTGTATGTAACCCAACTCTAGAATAACAATCTCGACAATTTAATCCTAACAAGGTCGAAATTCCAACAAGTGGTATCAGAGCCATGGTTCGTGGTTCTTTTGAGGTGATCAATTACAAGAATTTTCGTAATTCTCGGCCAGACTTGCACAACTGTGGGAAAAACGCGATCCTGAGTTCGTTAACCGTTGGATCGTTATGAAACTTGGTTTGTAGGTTCCCAACACACATATATAAAATCTGACAGAACGATTTTTCGTTCATAGGTGTGTAACAAAATATATAAGTTGTCGAAGTTGGCTGCAGATTTAGGAAAACGGCTGAAAATTCAGCAAGTTCTTGGATTCTTTGGACGAGTCAGTCTGTGATTCGTGGTTTTTTTTTTGAAGATCCAAGTTTTTGTTTTTGGTGTCTGGATGAATCCATAAGGAGGTATTTGAGTTGAATACGAGTTTGGTTTTGAACTCTTGGGTTGTAGACTCAATTTAATGCGGATTGGTTTATCGAACAAAGAAGGTGTTTGTGGGGTTGTTTCTTAAAGCATAAACTAGGGTTTAGTTTGTGGGGGTTGTTACTTGATCCGCAAGCAAGAAGAAGGCTACAGATTATCCGAAGCATACGATCAAGTTCCCTACAACATTCGCATGTGGAACCTTACACATATTTTCCACATCCTAGTCATCCTCGAGGTAAACCTTCAATATAACTTTGAAGCGTGCTCCCAATGGCATAAATACCAAACCACCATTCCTCATTCTATAATAACCTAGAATGCCTTGCACATACCTCGACTGAGACACCCTCAGGGTTCGGCTACCCTTCTCCTTGACAATCACCATACCAATAACCTTGTTTGCGATACCCTCCATGTCGAAAACCTTCTAGATCGAATCCCTGATATCCTTGATTTCATTACCTGTGTGGTCCTCTGGCGCTAGCAATTGATACCTAAACCACACCGGTTTAGAAGTTATCCCTAGATTGTGTAACCGAGTCTCCTTACCTTTCCCCTCATCACTACTCCCTTGATCTACCTCAGCTTCGTGATGACCACCAATAAACTCACCTTGATCGTCCGGTGCTTCCACCTCAAACTCGACATGTTCCACATAATCTGTAGCACCTGCCTCCACACAGTCGTCCAAAGAGTATACACAACTCTTTGTCCTTGTTTCATACAAAACCGTAATGGAACCCACATCATGCATCACACGGTGTATCCATCTTTCTCCAACGTACCCAAAGATATCAAGTTCCTCCTCAAGACCAGAACGTAACCCACACCCTTGATAACATATCTTGAACCATCTTCCATCGGTACTCTCGTTGCCAAAGAGTTAGTCATATACATTGACTCTACCACACCGCACCTACAGATGTATCCTTTGGTTACTCCTCCTTGCAAATCGTATTCCTTTAGAAAACCCTAAAGACGATTATCCAAGCACCACAAGCTCCTACTTGCTCCTAAGTTACAAAACCCGTAACTTACCACGCAAGAAAACCCGATTGAACTTGGTACACAAGAACCTTGTAACTTCCGGTACTATTGCTTACCTTTCTTGAAATCGATAAAATGCTCCCCAAGAACCACACTGTATATTGATACGCAAGAAACCTCGATTACCCAAGAACCATAACAACACCTTCCTTTTCCTTCCTCTCTTGCAATCATCGGATAGTAACCAAACACCTCCACAAACCTTGTGGAATACGTAAGCAATCCGGAACCCTAACTTGAAACCCCAAGTTAGTCTTGCCAAATCCTAGTTTTGTGGTAAACATTGATACCCTAGTAACCTTCCTCTTGCTTGCGGATCAAGTAACAACCCCCACAAATTAAACCCTAGTTTATGCTTTAAGAAACAACCCCACAAACACCTTATTTGTTCGATAAACCAATCCGCATTAAATTAATTAAGTCTACAACCCCCGAGTTCAAAACCAAACTCGTATTCAACTTAAATACCTCCTTACGGATTCATCCAGCCACCAAAAACACAAACTTGGATCTTCAAAAAAAAACCACGGATCACAAACCGACTCGACCAAAGAATCCAAGAACTTGCTGAATTGTCAGCCTTTTTCCTAAATCTGCATCCAACTTCAACAATTTATATCTTTTATTACTCGAATTGATATTTAAATTAGTTTTAACATGTCAAACATTTAAAAAGATACAGGTTTTATATGGTTCTTCCGCTTCTCGCATTTTTTCTGATTCTGATTTGAACTTTGGTCTTATATTATATATACCAATATAAAATATAAATATATAACAATAATATGTATAATCTTGTGTTAACTTATATAAATATTAAAAACAATATATTAAAATCTAAAACTAGAAAAAGGGAAAAAGAAAAGTTTAAAGAGGCTTCCAAATTCGATGAATAGTGAATTGTCTACCATAACATATAAACCTGTCCCTACCATAACATATAACTTTTAAAAGTTTATACGAAACACTAACATTAAATGCGTTAAATACAAAAAAAGATTTTGAAAAGGCATGGACATTTCTGATAAGATGCCATCTTAAAACTTATCAAACCTCTTCGTTATTTATAAACCATTTTATAAAGCCATAATACGAAATGCTCCTAGTCAATTTTCTTTATTCAGTTATTGAACTTGTCAAGTGAATTTGCTTGTTTGAGCAAGAAGTTGATAGAATTGATGTATTTATGTCAATGTGACTATAATACTATTTTTTTTTTCAAGATCAATCATACAACCTTAATGCAATTCGAGTACTAAACATCACGACGACGACCACTTTTCATCATAGGCACCACCTTGGATGTTTTTCCATTGAGCTAATAATACTTTGGATCATCAAAAACTCAATAGATAGTACTTTATATGATAGTTTGATCAACGATATGACCAATAACACATGGTGATTTGATGAAACCACTAGTGACACGCAAAGGTAGCTGATTCTATGTATCTAGCTCAACAATAGTGTTGAAGTAAAAATCCTCGGGGACTTGCACTACGAACAATCTTCGAAAGATGTCTTCTAACTAGAAATCTGTCACACGAAACAAACGCCTAAAGCTTATCGGGGAGGTGTCCCCGATAAGGCTCGGGCGTGAGAGTAAGTATTCATGATAAGAATTTGGGGTTCAAAGGTTATAAGAAGTTAATATATTTAAGAAGATGAAGGAATAATCAAGAACATTTAAGGAGAATGTTCTTGATTTAGTGTGTGTAAGGTTCAGATTCCTTTTCCTGGAATGGGTCTGGCCCTATTTATACTACCTGGTGCTTCGGTCCATTATCCCTTGGATAATAGATTGTTCCCTCTTTCGGCGCACTATATTCCCTTCCTTGACGAGTCCGGTCCATAGACAGCACCTTCGGCGTCTCCTTATTACTCAGCGGGCGATTGGTCAACCTCCAGTACCTTTTCTGCTGTACCACGTGGTACAGTCCTTTTAGCCGTCTGTCAGGTACTTTATGTCAGCCGAGCACGTGACACGTTTGGCGTTTCTTGTACTGGCGGTTTGATGTCGTCAGCTTAATCAGCTGCAAGTAGCTTCGGCTTGGCGCTCCATTGAGCTTGCCGAAGGTAGCTTTACCGAAGCAGTAGGGTGAAAAGTCACTTTTGGAGTATATCCATATATACTCCAACATGCCCCCCTCCCCCCCCCCCCCCTAGTCTAGTATGACGGAGCCCTAGCACCGTTATACTAGACTCTTCCAATTACTTTCCTAGCCGTTGCTTTTCCTCATGGTAACTCATCCGGTCTTTATTTCCGAAGGGTCAAACGTTGTCTTGTCATGCTCATTAATGCAACCGTTGCGTGTTGCTTTAATAACCCAAAGGGCAAACGTGCGTGTGTCAGTCATTATTGCAAGGTCACATCTCCCATAAATGCCGCCGTTTCACTCTCCCCACGCGCCTGTCTACAGACATTCCTTTGACCCTCACGCGCCTCCCTGACAGTTTCAGACGCTCCTTTATTTTCGGGATTCGTGCCTATCGTGCGCCATACCGTTATCATGCGCCTCCCTTTTTTCTATTTAAACCGAAATCTCCCTTCATTATTTTCTTTTTACCTCCTTCTTAGTAAATCTTCTTCTTCTGTTTTCTTTCTTCTTGCCCAGAAATCTGAATTCCTTCCTATTTATTTTTCCTATTTTCGCCATTGCTCGTTGTTTCGTTTATACTCCACCCCATACAATGGGTAAATCCGACCTTTCCACTTCTTTCTGCACTCTTGTTCATAATGAATTCCAGAAATTCTGTGAACAATATGAAATCGTCGCCAACTGGCGTGCTACTGAGCCCCTTGTTAAGAACACGGTGTTGGATTGCCCTCAGGGATCCATCGCCGTATATTGTAAGTGGTTTGAGTTTTCAAACCTTCGTCTGCCTTTCACTGAGTTCTTTCTTTCAGTGATTGAGCACTATCGGATCACTCCTGTTCAGATGAATCCTCTGGGCGTTCTCAGGATTATGTCCTTTGAGATTTTGTGTCGAGCGCTGGGCTTCGGCGCCACTCTTAGTTTGTGGCGTCAGTTTTTCAAACTAGCTCGCAACGGCGACTGGTTTATGGTGGAACGCCAGGCGAAGAATGAACTGGTGGACAGGGATTGCTTTACCTTCGTCCCAACTGGTCTGAAGAAGTGGAAGGAGTCCTTCTTCTGGGTAAGCGCTTCTCTCGCTCCCATTGCTATGCCCTGGCGGTCCGTTACCGCCGGGGGTTTTAAGGATGAGGCTCCGGCTCCTACGGACGTGGAGAGGGGCCAAATAGAGCTTATCTTGGCGAACCCCATTCATGTTCGCTCCTACCCCACTGAGGTGCTGATCCTGGCTGGCGTGTGCCGGAACTGGATCCCCGTTAACCAAAAGTCTTCCATTGCTATTGGGAGCCGAAATAAGTTTTATCTTTCTCTCTCTCTTTTTTTTTTTTTTTTTTTTTTTTTTTTCTCACATGTGTCTTTTTCATTTACTTGGATAGCCTTGACGCTGCTGGAGTATCTGAAGCTCGAGAGCGTAGAGGGCGTTCACTTTCCCCGTGTCGTGCTAGAGGTCGGCGAAGCAGGGATAGTCGAACAAGTTGGCGGTAAGTTCGTAGAGCCTTCGGCTACTCTACGTTCGTTACTTCCCGCTGCTTCGGCTGCGGCGGCTGAGGAAGTGGTGGCTGAAGCCTCTGTTCCTAAAAAGAGGAAAAGGGTTCGGACCGAAGCCTCTGGCAGCAAGCCTCGTAGGCACAAGAAGGCTGCTCGAAAAGGTACACATATTGACCTTACTTCCGAAGAGGAAGAGGAATGGTCAGGCTCTGGTCGTATTGTTTACCCCTTTTTTCCTGCCTCACCATGCTCCTCTTTCCCTTCGGTCGTAGTGTTATCTTCCTCTTCTTCTGAGTCCATTCATCAGTCTGATTTTTGGTGCTCTGCAGAGTCTGCTGCTCACCCTCCTGCAGACCCTACTCCTCAAAATTTGGAGGAGGTGGATAGAGTGCTTCAGGCTACTTCCACTTCTGCTCCTCCTTCTGGTAAGAGTTTTCCTTTGGTTATCCATCGTGCCTTTGCTACGGCCTCTTACTTACCTTATTTTTTACTTTAATTTTTGTAGGCGAGAGACCTACTGGACCGGAGGAGACGGCCACTCCGATGGTGACTGAACCGGAGACCATGGTGCAGAGCCAAGAGATCCCCGAAGGCAGTGGTGGTGGTGACAGAAGCTGTTACAAGTGTGGTGAGAGCGGCCACATGCCTGTGGAATGCCCCAAGGGTGACGGCGGTGATCATTTCGAGGAACAAGAGGTTAATCCTCTTTCCCCTGGGGGTTCCGATACTCCCCCATCCGAAGATGCCTATGTCCCGGCCTGGGCCGCCGTTCCCAGCAGCAGTATGCAAGATATAAGTATCTGCCGGAGCATGCTCAATCACTCTGCAACTCCGGCGGAGTCAAAACGCTGGAAGAAGAAGTCTGATGAAGTTGTGATGGCGAGGATGGATGTGATGCTGACTCAGTTGGCCGTAGGGGGTACTGAGATGAGGGCCCGCTACGGTAAACTTCTGAGGAAGCATTCGAAGCATTCGAAGAGTCTTTCTGAGCGAGATGCCGAGGTGACGAAAAGAGATGCAATAATCGCTTCCTTAGAGAGGACCAGTACCTCCCTGTCTCGCAAAGCAAGTTTTTACTTTCGCCAACGGAGGAAAGCTACTAGACAGTGCAAGAAATTGACTGTGCAGCTAGCTGATGCTCTTACTGAATTGGATAAGGTGAAGGAATAAAACTCTTCTTTAGCCGAAGCTGCTAAAACCCCTGCCGTTGCCCCAGATATGAAGACGATAAGCATATCTGACTGGGATCTTATGGTGAGGGAGTTGGGGAGAATGGAGAAGGCTGAGCAAACTCTTAAGTCTCAGCTGCAGCATGACGGAGCAGATGCGAAGAGGACCATTGATCTGCTGCAGGATGAGCTTGAGCAGGTTAAGGAGGCCAACAAAGCTCTCCTATCTGACAAGGAAGGGTTGCAGGCTAAGTTGGACTGGGTGATGGGGGATGGGGTGCAGAGCTTTGTCAACAAGCTCCGTTCCAGTTATGAGTTCTCTTCCCCTTATGGTCGAGCCACTGCCTGTGCCATTGCTTCGGGCTTTGTCGATGGGGTGAGGAAGGGATACCGCTACCACATGCTTAGTGCCCCCATGGATACGGTTCCGTCCTTTGATCCTCAGGCTGATCAAAAATATGAAGAAGCAATGGCTGCCCTGTCCCAGCTGTCCTTCCCTTACCTTGATCTTCTCCGGGCTAGCTCACATCTATCTGTCGAGGAACTTAAGGCTTTGAATCCAGCTCCCGCTCCGGATCTAGACTGCTAGGGTTGAAATATCTCTCTTTTTTTTTGTAATGGCTTCGGCCAATTTGTAATTACCAAGGCTCCGGCCAGTTTATTAATGATAAGAGTTGTTTTCTGTATCATGGTGTGTTTGTTTATTTTATCTTTAAGTTAAAATATTTATTCTGAGAAGCGTCCTTCATCATAATAATTATTTTCTTAAGATATGTTCGATATTTATGACTTAAATGAACTGCTCCATTTAATCATGTGTATTATATTATGCCTTAGCATATCTTTCGTTGTTACTGAGTGAATTAGAGAGGTTACTCAACCCTTCGGTACTGGGATATTCTCAGACCAGCACGGAGTTATTTTTGGATAGGCTGCTCAAACCTGTCTATGTTAGGATTGGAGTATCAGACTAACATGGAGTTTATTAGAGAGGGCACTCTCCCCTTCGTCTTCTAAGAGCGTAGTGCTCTTAGGAATTTAATTATCATTAATTACTTGCTATTATAATTTAATCAATGGTCTTAGAAATTTGCCATGTACTGAGAAAATTGTTGCTCCTTAAATCCGGAAGCAACTATAGCTTGTATTGATGAATAATCGGGCATTGCCCTTACACCCTTCCGAAGGAAGGTTTACAGGAGATTTGATATGTTTACATGTAACAACGTCGGAGGAGGTTTCCGTGCCAAGTTCTTGGGATTGTATCTCCTCCGACCATTTTCAATTTGTAGGCTCCATTTCCATACGCTTCGGCCACTTGGTACGGGCCCTCCCAGTTAGGCCCTAGCTTGCCCTGGTTTTCCACTCTACTGGCTTCATTGCTTCGGAACACATAATCCCCTGGTTTAAACGCAGTGGCCCTTACCCTTTGATTGTAATACCCCTCAACTTGTCTTTTATACCTCTCTTCGTTGATTGCTGCTATTTCTCTTCTTTCTTCTAAGAGGTTCAAGTGAAGGCGAAGCTCTTCGGAGTTGGTCTCCGTGGTTTGCATTCTGTTGGTGGGCATACCAATTTCCGCAGGCATAACTGCTTCTGTCCCGTAGGTCAAACTGAAAGGGGTCTCCCCGTTGCTTGTTTTGACCATCGTTCTGTGGGCCCATAGCACATGTACCAAGTGGTCCAGCCAGCTTCCTCCTTCCTTATCCAATCGGGTTTTAATCCCTTCCACTATACTTCTGTTAGCACGTTCCACTTGGCCGTTAGCTTGTGGGTGGGCAACGGAAGTAAACTTCTGATGGATCTTCATCTCTTTGCACCATGACTTGAGTGGATTATCCGCAAACTGCTTCCCATTGTCTGATACCAAGATCCCCGGCAGACCGAACCTGCACCCGATGTTTTCAAAAACAAACTTTTTAACCTGGGGTCCGGTAATTGAAGCCAACGGCTTTGCTTCCACCCATTTGGTGAAGTAGTCTACTGCTACCAACAGAAATTTCACTCCCCCTGTGGCAACGGGAAAGGGTCCCACTATGTCAATGCCCCATTGGTGAAATGGCCATGCTGAAGTTACTGAAATCAGGGAGTGCTTAGGCAACTTGGGCACCGGTGAGTATCGCTGGCAACTGATGCATCTTTGGATCTCATCAGTTGCGTCCCGATGCATGTTAGTGCAAGATATGCAATGACTGGATGTTCTATTATGTTTTGGTTACATTGTATTATATTAGCCTGATATAGTTAGCTTAGTGGGCTGCTCACGGACTTGCATGTCCGTGAGGCCCAATAGGTCCAAGCCCAAAACTAGCTGAACATGTTACTCTATAAATAGAGGTGTTCAGGGTAGTTTTAGGGGTTGGTTTTTGGTAGAGAATTCGTGTTATGCTTCCGGATTGTAACAAGCGTTATTGTTAATCAGAAGCTTTAGAATTCGGTAATTGTGTTTCTTTGTTTATTTCGTTCGATTATAATCTGTGCATACTAATTACGAGATTCCGCCTCGTGATTGGTGAGTTTAATCCTGTAGATCGGACCACTGGGACCTACAATTGGTATCAGAGCAAACACATCGTTTGCTCTCTATCGAGATTTGGTTCAGGGTTAAATTCAGGTTTAATCGATTCTGGAAATTAGGGTTCTTAATACATCTTCGACGGCTGTTTGTGAGATTTAGGGTTTTTATTGCATCTTCGGCGGCGGGATTACAGATTAGGGTTTCTCTGCTTGTTCGTGGATACATCCCCAAGGATACATCTTCGTAGAAACATCTTCGCAGTAACATCTTCGTGAATACATCTTCGTAGGTACATCTTCGTAGGAACATCTTCGTGGATACATCTTCGTTAGTGGAACTTCCAAGTCTTCGTGCCTCTTCGCCGAACACCCTCTTCGTGATACACAAACATCTTCGCCAACCATCTTCGTCATACATCTTCTCCAACCACATACCTCTTCGCCGAACACATACTTCTTCGCCGAACACATACATCTTCGCCGAACACAACCATCTTCGCCAAACATCTTCATCTTCGCCGAACACATACATCTTCGCCAACCTCATACATCTTCGCCGAACACATCTTCGTGATAACATATCTTCGTGACCATACATCTTCGTGACTACACATCTTCGTGACCATACATCTTCGTGACTACACAACTTCGTGACCATACATCTTCGTGACCATACATCTTCGTGACTATACCTCTCATATCTTCGCTGATTACGTTTAAAATGGATTCAAGACAATCAATTAATACTCCTCCTAAGTTAATCAAATCTTCACAGTATTACGAATGGGTTGATAAATTCGAATCCTTCTGTCGGTATAATGACGTTCAAATGTGGATATTATGTGTTGACACAAAATACATACGCCCAATGCAGGCTGCAAATGCAAGTGGTGGTGAACCTATTCCTATTGAAATCTCTTCCTTCACAGCTGAGCATAGGAGAGTATATGACGCTGAAAACCGAGCATGGGCAAGTCTGAAAATGGCTTTGCCTATTGAAACGATATACCTATGTCAAGTTCACAAAACTGCTTATGAACTTTGGAAAGCAATCGAGAATCAATACGTTGGGAGTGCCGCTCAACAAAAAAGTAGGGGAAGTGTTCTTAAACGACAATTCAATACATTCAAAGCAGGTTTAAATGAAAGTTTTGAAGCCACTGTCAACAGATATCACAATCTACTTTCTGACCTTGCAAGAGCTAGTATAACTATTGGAGAAGAAGAGGTAGAACGATTTTTGGATGCATTACCCAAACGATGGGAAGTATACGTGAACTTAGTAAAAGATGAAATCTACCAGGCAAAAGAAATAACTCTACAACAGGTAATTGAGAGATTTAGAGGATATGAACAAACCCGTTTAGCTATTGACGCTGTTGCAGATGACACACCCTATGGACAACCCTCATCTGATGCTTCCGTGAATGCAACTGCGTTAATATCTGAAAATTGTCAAGCAAGTTCTGAAACTCATTCCTCTACCGATACCACTACCACTGCAGGAGTTCCAAAAGCTACCAATTCTCATCAAAGAATGCCAATGAGTGTTAAATCAGCAGAAGAAAGTTTAGAAATCCTATCATGTTTCTTATCTGCTTACGGTAATCAAGTTCAAGGTAAAATCACTGATCCAGGATTATGGGACGAAGACTTTAGTCAAGTCGATCAGGATGACCTAGAGGAAATGGACTTACAATGGCAAACTGCCATGATTACAAATAGGATCAAGAGATTTATGACTAGAATAGGACGCAGTCCCAGAACCGGAAAAGCAGGTTTTGATAAATCCAAGGTGCGTTGTTTCAACTGTCAAGGTCATGGTCACTTCGCTAGAGAATGTCAACAACCTAAGGTTGAATATAATCAAAGCCAAGACAAAAACAAGACCTCTTCTTCGCAACCACAACGCAGCTTAGCGCCACAGGCTATGATAGTTCAACACGATGATCGAACTTATGATTGGCAAATCTGTACTGATGAAAGAATCAAGCTCTCATGGCTTCCATTGAAGAAATTCGCAGTGAAGTCAGTAACACAGAAGCAGCATCAGGTACTGAAAGTAATTCAAACTCCAGCGAAGAATATACTGAAGAAGCAGAAGAAAGTCAAAACACCTCTCAAGTTTGCAGCTGCAACATCGATCTATCCAACGAGAACCTCATCGCTAAAATGGCTGACCTCGACTCGAACAAGGCAAAGGTACTTCTTGACTCTCAATCTATGAAAGATTTTTGTAAATCCTATACGGTTTTAACTCTCCAAAATGATAATCTGACTAAGTTAGTCTCCAATTTGGAATCTCAGCAAACTGCTTTCAGACAAACAATTGCAAATTTAACTTATCAAAGAGATGAATTTTCAAAGCAATATTATAAAACTGAATCAGATCGAACAACTCTTTTATCAAATGTCGGTATTTTGACACAAAAAGTCGACTTATTATATAAATGCATCGAAACTGAAAAGAAAATTTTTGCTGAGAAGGTCCAAGAGTTAAACCTTTGTGAAATACAACTAACTGAGCAGGAAAGAAAGTTCGAGCAATTCCGTACTTCGTCAAGTACTTTGAATTCCATTTTGAGTCGTCAGCGTACAAGTGGAAAGTCTGAAGGCCTAGGGTATAATGAAACACCACCTCCGTATAACAACAACTTTAGTTTTTTCAAGAACGGGCCTCCACAACCTGAAAATTGTGAATCTTCAAGCTCCACGGATCAGAAAAATAAAGCAAATCAAGAGCAACAAGCCACAAACGCTCCACCTCAAACCTCAACATGTGAACCTTTGAAGGAAACATTCATATCAAGTAACGACATCAAATCCAAGCAAAGTTCATCCTCTGATGCTGATCAAGATCAATCAAATAAGATGGAAACTTTAAACTGCTTCAAATGTCGTGAACGTGGACACGTGGCTTCCGTTTGCACGAACAAGCGAAAAGAAACTCAAGCTAAAACCACTCCCACGCAGTCAGCTAAAACCACTCCCACGCAGTCAGCTAAATTCACTCCCACGAAACCAGTTCAAATTCTACGAAACCCACTCACGAGAGTCCAGCTTCAAACTCACGACATTATGGACACAGCAAACCAAGTACGGGACAATTTTCTCAACGTCCACACCAGCGACCACAACAACCTTTTGTTCCATCATATCGCCAACACCACTATGATCACCGCTCCCACAGTCCTCCACGACATCACCATCATAATCATTACCCAAGTCCTCCACAATACCATCATAATCATCACGGAAATTACAATCACAGCTCTCCACGTCCTCATTATGAACCACGTCATTACACAAATTCTCGTTACAGTTCCCCACCAATGAGTCATAGAGTTCCTTACAACTCTAACTGTCATTACCCTACACGCCACTCATCTCCAATCTCTCATCAAAATAAGGGAATTTACAAACGTGTCACATATGTGACTGAGAACGGTCAATCCAGGTCTGTCATGGCCTGGGTTCCCCATGACAACTAATAATTTTATCTTGTGTGCAGGAACCGAGTCACCGACTCGTCAACAACTGGTACGTTGACAGTGGCTGTTCCAGGCATATGACAGGAGAACGAAGTCTGCTTAACAACTTCGAATCTGGAAAGAAAGGTCGAGTAAATTTTGCTGGAGAAAAAGGAGGAGAGATAACTGGAATCGGTTCAGTTACAAATGGAAAAATCACACTGAAGGATGTATTTTACGTCAGGCAGCTAGAACACAACTTGCTTAGTGTTTCTCAAATCTGCGACAATGATAATCCCGTGTATTTTAACAAGAAGGAGGTTGTAATTCTTAAATCCGGAATTGATATTCCTGAGGATCTGATACTGATGCGTGCACCAAGAATGAAAAACACATATATTATGGATATGAACAACACTGAACTTACCACAGATTCAACATGTCTATTATCCAAGTCAACTAGTGAAGAAGCCATGATTTGGCACAGAAAGATGGCACATCTACACTTTCGGAAGATGAACGAGATCACCAAGAAAGAGCTAGTTCTTGGAGTTCCACTCAAAAGATTCGAGTATGAAGATAAATGCATTCCATGTAAACTCGGAAAGCAACACAAGCAACATCACAAGTCCAAGGCCATCAACACAATCGAGACAACATTCGAGCTAATGCACACTGATCTTTTCGGTCCTATTGCCCAAAGGAGCTTCGGAGGAAAATACTACTGTCTCGTGATCACCGATGATTACTCTCGCTACTCTTGGGTCTACTTCTTAGGCACTAAGAGTGAAACAGCCGGCACGCTAATCAACTTCTTCGATATGATCAAGAATGTATACAAAGCAAATGTTAAGCGTCTGCGCAGCGATAATGGGACAGAGTTCAAAAATTCCACGATGACCTTCTACTGTCTTGCAAATGGAATTGTTCAACAACAAAGCGCTCCATACGAACCACAGCAAAATGGTGTCGCTGAGAGGAAAAACAGAACATTGATAGAGGCCGCACGCACCATGTTAGCTGACTCACTCCTCCCTGTTACATTTTGGGGGGAGGCAGTGAATACAGCATGTTACGTCCTTAATCGAGTGTTGACGGTGAAACGGTTTAATAAAACAAGTTATGAATTGCTAAATAGTCGTAAGCCTAATCTTGCTGGATTGGAACCCTTTGGGGCTCCTTGCACCGTTTTGAAAACAAATTATACCACCAAGTTCGCACCCAAAGCTGTCCAGGGATACTTCCTTGGATATGTTGAGGGCTGCGCAAACAAAAGAGTTTATCTTAAACCTTCACGTACAGTGGAAATTGTTTTTAACTTGGAAATAACTAGTTACACGTTTGAAAAACAAACCGGTCCAGCTATAGCTTTTGACTATGATGCTCTATTTAAATCATTTAACCTTTCTCCAAGTGTGTCTCATACAGGTACAGAGAACCCGAGCTTCTCCTCTGATGATGAAGATACAGTTTTTCCTCGTCCTCATATTATTCAAAATATCGTCACTGAACCTGCTGATACCGATGATCAAGCAGATGACCAAAGCGAAGTGGCAGAACCACTCGACGACGATATTCCAGCCGATGATCAAGAAAATGTGGCAGAACCACATAATGCAACAGCTCAAGACGATGCGGCATTCCCGCCCGTCACGTCTCGTATTCACAAGGATCACCCAGCCGACAACATTATTGGCGATCCCGATGCACCTGTTCAAACTCGAACACAAATAGAGGATTTACAAGGCATGTATGCCTTGGTCACCACCTCCGAAGAATTCAACAATTGTCGATTTCTTTGCTTCGTTTCTCAAGACGTTCCCGCTAACATTCATATGGCTCTTAAGGATGCCAACTGGGTCCATGCCTGTCAAGAGGAATTAGCTCAATTCGAGAAACTAGGGGTCTGGATACTTGTGATACTGCCCGTTGACGCCTACGCTATAGGCACTAAATGGGTTTTCCGATGTAAACGAGACGACCGTGGAATCATCACTCGAAATAAAGCTCGATTAGTGGTACAAGGGTTTTATCAGGAAGAAGGATTGGACTTTCAGGATGTTTTCGCCCCAGTCGCTCGCCTCGAGGCTGTTCGTCTTTTCCTCGCTTATGCCTCTCACATGGGATTTACAGTTTACCAACTCGATGTTAAAAGTGCTTTCCTTTATGGTAAAATCGACGACACATTCTATGTTCAACAACCCCCTGGCTTCGAAGACCCACAACACCCTGACAAGGTTTACAAGCTCAACAAAGCTTTATACGGTCTTCATCAAGCTCCACGGCTGTGGTACGGAACATTGTCAACTTTTCTCTTAGAATCCGGTTTCAAGAGAGGTCGTATCGATAGCACTCTGTTTATCAAAGATTCATCCAAGGCTAAACTATTGGTTCAAGTCTACGTGGATGATATTATTTTCGGTTCCACTGATACTCAAATGTGTAAGGACTTTGAAAAGCTCATGAAAGACAAATTCGAGATGAGCGCGATGGGTGAACTCAAATTATTTCTAGGACTACAGGTCGAACAACTACCAGACGGAATGTTTGTTCATCAATCGAATTATGTCACTGAAATGCTGAAGAAATTCAACATGACCGATGCCAAGCCAATTGCTACTCCCATTTCTCAGCAGCACAATCTTGAACCAAACGCACAAAACGATCCTGATATGGATCCCACTGTTTATCGCGGCATCATAGGCTCTTTAATGTATCTTACTGCATCTCGTCCTGACATAATGTTTGTTGTATGTTTATGTGCCAGGTTTCAAGCTTGTCCTAAGATGTCACATCACTCTGCTGTAAAGAGGATTCTTCGCTACGTTAAAGGCCGACCGCGGCTGGGTCTCTGGTATCCCAAAGGAAGCGACCTCTTTCTCGAAGCATTCACCGACTCGGATCTGGGTGGATGCAATATCGATCGAAAGTCAACCTCCGGTGGTTGTCAATTTTTGGGAGGACGCCTCGTGTCTTGGCAATGCAAGAAACAGACAACCGTCTCCGTCTCATCCTGTGAAGCTGAATATATCGCTGCGGGTAGCTGTGTCTCACAGGTTCTCTGGATACAACAACAGATGCTGGATTACGGTTTATTCTATACCTCTACTCCTATTAATATAGATAATGAGGCTGCCGTTTCTGTTATTAAAAATCCTGTTAAACATAGCAAAACCCGTCATATTGATTTCAAGCACCACTTTATTAGAGACTATTATGAAAAGAAACTCATCGATATCATTCGTGTCTCTTCCGAAGACAACTTGGCCGACCTCTTCACTAAATCATTTGATAAATCTCGCTTCGAGTCACTTGTTCACCGTATTGGACTTCGCAACTTAGAGTAACCAACGTTTTTCTTAAAAAAAAAAAAAAAAAAAAAAAAAAAAAAAAAAAAAAAATTAGAGTAACTTAGTTATAAATCTAAATTCGAGATGAAGATAACTCTTGCTTATGACTTTTAGTCTTAGATCGGGTTTTTGCTACTTACATGCATGTATAATTTTCATAGTTTTTTAGTTTAAATTCCAGTGTCTTGTGGCCCTTCGTCTCATTATTGAATTCAGTTGTGTGGTTTGCTATCTTAGAGCTCTATAGCTTCTAACTATTAAACGACTTGAGTTTGCAGATTGCAACAAAGGTTGAGAATGGATTTCTGTTACGAAGTCATGTGATACACTAACAGATGGGGGACACTTTTATCAAATTTAAAAGTATTTTATTGGTGTGTTAATAAGTGTTTGAATTCACATAAGCGGCCTTTGGAACTCAAGTAAGTACACACTCGGGGTGCCTTGATCATCTAGCCACCTAAGGTCCTTACGGGTCTGGGATCGGTTGGTAGAAAGCTCATTAAAGGGTTCCATAGAAAGTCGCAGGATTCAAATACCTTAAAAAGGCTTCATAGAAGTTCAGTCACAGACTTGCACAATTATACCAATACGCTAAACTGTTTTAAACAAATTTAATAAAGGTTATCTTAATGTTAGCTTCATATGTTGCACTGTCAAGGTTGGTAACCACTCCATCCCACTTTGTACCATGGAAGGATTCACAAATACCTTGAGTGTCTCAAACTTTTGTCGAATAGTTATTAACTTCTGAGTGCTGTAAGCCTAAATCTAAGATCGTTTACTTGTAATTAAAACACAACTTTTTGGTGTGAGGCTGAACGGTTAAATTGGACAACTACACAAACATGGGTTTAAATTAAATTTCTTTGGAACCCCGATAAGCAATCTGATCGAATTTTGTTTTCTAATTGTATACTACATCGTTTGCTCAATTAACGTTTTATTTCCTTTTTAGTTTTATTAATTATTTCTCTTATTTATGTCTGTTTATTAATCTTTTAAAAACGTTGGTTATATTCTCCAAAGTCCACTGGGCCAAGACTGCTAGGCCCATCTCTTGCCAGGCCCATCTGAGGCCTTTATATACCCGTCCGGTAAATACAATTTTCACTTTTCACTTTTCAATTTTTTTTACATTCTCGGAGACTTAGGGTTTTTCTCTCTCACGCACGAAGTTCTTCAAGTAAGTTCCTCTTATCTTCGTTGATATTCATATAATGTGTTCGTGGTTCTAGGTGTTTATGTATGATGATATGGGTTTTATTCAAAATCTGGGTATTTTTTTCTTCATAATCTGGGCTTAAACATGTTCGTGATCTACATGTGTTCTTGATGTGTTCGTGTAAAATTGTTATGTTATTGCTTGATGATCATCTTCGCCATCTAGGAGTCCAGAAATAGGTTATGCCTTAGAATTTTTTCCCAAAATTTGCACGAAGACACGTCTTCGTCCTTATTAGGTATGTCAGACGAAGA
Organism: Senecio squalidus; assembly: GCA_910822075.1. Classification (NCBI taxonomy): domain Eukaryota; kingdom Viridiplantae; phylum Streptophyta; class Magnoliopsida; order Asterales; family Asteraceae; genus Senecio; species Senecio squalidus. The sequence continues at coordinate 60,393,014 of CAJVGC010000582.1, read as the reverse complement.
CACGTCTTCGTCCCCTTTAGGGTTGTCAGACGAAGACCCTTGTTCGTCCCCTTTAGGATAGCTAGACGAAGACCCATCTTCGTCTCTATTATCTGTGTCAGACGAAGACCCATCTTCGCCATTATTGTGTGTGTCTGACGAAGACCCATTTTGGTCCCTATTTTGTGTGTCAGACGAAGACTCATCTTCGTCACACTGATGTCCATCACACGAAGACCCATCTTCGTCACTTCTAAGTTTAGAAAACGAAGACACGTCCTCGTCTCAGACGAAGACACATGGACGAACACCTTCTTCGTCTCTATATATTAACCATGTGTTTGTTTTACATGATATATGCTCATACCTGCTCCACGAACATGCATGCTCGCCAACTCTAAGTTAGGCATACATGTTCGTGTCTATTATCTCTAACATGTTCGTGTTTACAGATTTCACAGATGGCGAGACAATTTGATAGACGACACAATCAGGCAGTGAGTTTCGCTCTGGACGACCCTGCATCAGTTCCGTTTCGCGAGACCATTCTATTTTTACAACACTCACGGATGTCGTTTATTCTAAGTGAAGATCTTCCGATAAGTATTCCGTTGGTTCAGCAGTTCCTCACCAACCTTACACATGTCGATCTTCTACATCCGGTTACTGCGACACACAAGGACGGCTTACGAACAGTGGTCAATGATCGGGAAATTATTTTCAGCAGTACAACTCTTCGGGAAATATTTCAACTTGGCCGCAGTTCATCTGAGAGTGCCCCTTCATCATTTGGCACCCGATTTCTTGGACGAAAGTTGCCATTACTGGGATACGCCGGGCCGTTCCCCACTGTTTCTTTTCCTAAGGGAAAGTTTCTCGGACCATGGCGGTATTTGGTCCACGTGTTTGTCTCCGTGTTTAAGTTTTCCAAGACATCCCATGACAACATCGACAATGTATTGCTTTCGATGATGCTCAGCCTGGTACTCAATCGACCTTATCCTGTAGCTGAGTATGTCTTCCAAATGTTCCAAAATGATCTGACGGTGACTGCGCCCAACACACTCATGCTGTACCCAAGATTCATTATGATCATCTTACGACACTTCATCCCTGATCTCCAACTTCCGAATCTTGAGACGCGGGTTATGCAGATTGGTTCTACAAAGTTGTTCCACACTTGTCTAAAGATTCATCCACGACCTGCTCACGAGGCCCAACCCACGGCTGAACCTCTCTTTGGGGCACTCGTTGATCTGCGGTTCGTTGACACCGATGTTGATGAGGACGCTCATTTTCTATCGAGCGAGCCTCGTACTGTGTCTACTGGTCCTACATCGCCTAGCAAGCCAAAGGCTAGGCCAAAGCGCAAAGCAAAGATTCCTATCGCCGTGGACTCTACCTCCAGCGATACCACTTTCCGGGATGTTGAAAATTATCACGAGAGTCCTCCGCTCTCTGCCATTCCCGAGCAGCCACCTCATACTCCACCTGGGAGCCATCAGTCCATTGCCACTGAGGTGATCGCAACTTCTCCTGCTCCGAATACTAGTGCTGTTGATACTCCTACGCAAGTTAACGATGCAGCAACTGAGGAACTTAACTTGGATGATGTTACTTCCTCGTTTCATCCCTCCAATCGCGGGAAACGCCCATTCCCTGGCAATGATGAGTCTGGTTCCTCCACTGCACCTGAGCGCCCACGCAAGAAAAGGGCCACGGAGGATCAACCTAATCTTCATAACTTATATTCTCTTGTTTTGCAGCTTTCTGAACAGGTTGCTACTTTGATAAAGTCTGATGCTGAGAAGTCCCTCCGCATTTCTTCCCTCGAAGCTCAAGTTGCATTGCTCTCGAAGCGGTCATCTGCTCAGGGGGGAGGAACCGTGCAAACCATCTGCGGTCAGGCAACGAAGGGATGATCCCAATGATGATCCAGATGCAGCACGCCAAAGAGAGCAGATTGCCTCTACTTCTCAAGCACTGGTTATCTACCGCTCTGCAGATCAGGGGGAGCAATCTCAGCAACACAAACAAACTGGAGAAAATCAGGAACAGGAGATTGAGGAAAGTACGGACGATACATGGCTATTTGAGGAAGACGGTGATTATGGTTTTCAATCACCAGCATCTACATCTACTGCAACTACTGAGAAAGCTGATGTTGAAGAAGAAGGGGAAAGCGTTCCGAAACCAAGTCTTGAAGAACGACGAGGATGGTTTCGCAAGCTCGATCCTAAGAAGCAGAAACCGATCATCAGCAAATTTTTCATCAGAGAACGTCAGCCACATCGGGGTATAATAAGCTGGTTGTTTGACTCTGAATTGCAGGTATTTGTGATAAAGAGATTTGAAGGAGTTCAGTACTTAAGCAAGGATCGGGAAAAGTTTAATTCATTCCCGAGGTCGGAACTCATCTGTCTGTCAAAGCTCAATCTGATAAACAAAGGAAAAGACGAGTATGCAAAATGGGTAGAAAGAAGGATCAAGGAAGAAGCCAAAAGCGGGACTTTCAAAGAATTTACTCCAGCTATCGGGAAGATCATGATCTCAAAGAAGAAGATAGATCCGGAAACAGGCAAACTTGCGAGAAGAATGCGATATCCTCCTATCGCTTGCTTGACAAAGATACCAATGAAGGACTTTGGTCGTGATATACTAGGTGATTTGCATGTTTGGGCTGTAGATTCTGAAACCGGTGAAGCTGTGATGTATAAGAAAGACGATGAAGTCAGAGATGGTATGACCGAGATTCTGAGAGTCATTGATGCTACTCAACTGGCGAATCTGACGGAAAACGACCTGAAGATGTTAAACAAAGATCACATTGTTACTCTGGCTGGATGGGAAGATATTGGTAGAGATTACCAAAGGATTGTTCAAGGCTGTTTGAACTTGCAGGTTAATGCAGATAGCGATATGTTGATCAGAGAATAGAAGCATCAGTCAAGGGGGAGTTTGTTAGTGCAAGATATGCAATGACTGGATGTTCTATTATGTTTTGATTACATTGTATTATATTAGCCTGATATAGTTAGCTTAGTGGGCTGCTCACGGACTTGCATGTCCGTGAGGCCCAATAGGTCCAAGCCCAAAACTAGCTGAACATGTTACTCTATAAATAGAGGTGTTCAGGGTAGTTTTAGGGGTTGGTTTTTGGTAGAGAATTCGTGTTATGCTTCCGGATTGTAACAAGCGTTATTGTTAATCAGAAGCTTTAGAATTCGGTAATTGTGTTTCTTTGTTTATTTCGTTCGATTATAATCTGTGCATACTAATTACGAGATTCCGTCTCGTGATTGGTGAGTTTAATCATGTAGATCGGACCACTGGGACCTACAATGCATCGAGGGCCAATAATACCCTAAGTTCATGATTTTCGCCACCGTAGCTCTTGGGCCAGAGTGCATCCCACACGCCCCGTTGTGTACCTCCCTTATAACATAATTGGCCTGCGTTGGTCCAACACATCGCAGCAATGGCATCAAGTACGACTTCTTGTAAAGAGTTTCTCCTTCTAGGACATACATAGGACTTTTAGCCCTGATTTTCCTAGCTTCGGCTTGGTCATTTGGTAGCGAACCGTCTTTAAGAAATCGGATGATGGGTGTCATCCAGCTGGGCCCTTCTGTCAGGATCGTATTAGTCTGGATGAACTAATAAGTTTGCTAACGATTAAGATCGAGATCTATTGAAGAAGTTCAGCAGCGGATGAACACTTCAATATTACGAGTTATCGAACAACTAATAATGAATAATGAATAAACAAATTATTGTCGAATTGTAAGCCTCAATTGCATTAATCAAATTATATCAATACAACGTGTTATGTTCTCTCTACAAGGATCTATATTTATAGACCTTGAGGCTCGTTCTAGATAAACTAGAAATCTACATCTATCCTTATCTAAACATAGAATAAGAAAACTTTACTTATTTAACAAAAGGAAGTCTAATCTAATTATAACTCTATCTAATTAGATTTGATACTTGCAAGATAAGTTTTGTCTTCCGCGTGTCTTGGCTTGACTTTCTCCTTATCTTGATTCTGACTTTGTCCGTAGTAACTTTATCTCCCGTAATAACATTAGTAATATGTTGAACATCCGCACTAACTTGTTCTTGTGTTCTTCCGTAGTAACTTCTTAACTTCAAACTGAATGTTTAAGTTACTTTCATTTGTTTATTAGGTTTCATTGTTTATGGTTAAACTATATCAACTAAGTTATAACCCAACAATCTCCCCCTAACCTTGAACTTTTATGGCACATCAAAAGTACAAGTTTCATGCTTCAACAGTATTAACTACTTCATTCATAGAGCAGTATTAACTATTACAACTAAGAGTTTTACAAGTCAGTTTCCATCTTGTTCTTTTCTACTATTCTTTGACACAAGATTTTCCAAATAAGTTCTTGAGCAATCATTGAATCTCCTGGTCCATTCAACTTCAATTCAATCAGCTCATCCAATGTCTTTAATGAGTGTGGATACTGGTGACTTACCAAGTAGAATTCCCTTGCTCCGTGTCTTCTTATAATTGAGTATGCTTCACATTTCTCATACACATACCAGTTAAGTACAGGATTATTAGGTCCTTCTTTCTTGAAGACAGAACTTGTTTTCTTGTAGTCAGGTTCAAACAACCCACACAGAACATCCATTGCTAGATCAGTACCAGGACATACTCCTTTTCTTTGATGTGAGTATTTCCTTATGCCAATCTCATACATTCTCTCCAGATCATCCCTATCAAAATCTCTGAATACCCAATGAAAAGCTATAAGATTTTTCTTTGACTTATCTGCTCTTGTAACTTCATATTCGGTTTTCAAAGGTCCACCAACATATTTCCAATCAATGATCATTGGAGGTTTCACCTTCAATGGAGTATACTTCAAACCATCACCATGGTTGATATATGCTGAATAATCTCCCCCTTGAGCAGTACTTGGAGGATTTTGTTCCATATGTTCAGGCTCAATTTTAACATCAGCAAATGGAATTTCTGGATTTTCTTGAGAGGCAGTAGCATCATCACCCATCCTTTGTCTTTTAGATGGAGGAACTGGAATCCTTTTTGATGACAACTTCTTTCTTTTCTGCTTCTCTTCTGATTGTTTGACTTTAGAAATAGGTTCAGGTTGAAATACCTTTCTTCCTGTTCTAAGGGCTGCATCCAACACTTTTTGTGCATTTAGCTTCCTTTTCTCTTCAAGCTTTGCAAGTGCTGCTTCCCTTTTGGATTCCTTTTGTCTTTCTTCCTTCACAAGCTCTAGGATAGAAGCTAGCTTCATAGGGCCTAAGGATCTGCCACTATGACCTTTGCTTTTGAGATAGTTTGTGTACTTCTTTCTATCCTCAGCTATCTTGACTTGTGTAGGAGTAGGTTTGGACACTTTCTTCTTCTCAGGCTTTGCTTTGGTTTTTGCTTGTTTAAGCTCCTCTTCATGCATCTTCTGTGCTAGAAGCTCATCTTCTTTTTCCAAAGACTTTTTCAAACCCTTCTTGGCTAGTCTGTCCAAAATGTCATCATTAACCATCTCCTGGGCTTTTATTGCATCTTCAGCAGCAGCTCTTTGCATTCTGTTGTACAACTCTGCAGCTTCATTCTCTTGTCTGATTGCCTCTATCTCCTCAGCAGTCATACCTTGAAAGTTAATTGCTTCTTGAGAAAGTCTTTCTTTTTGTTCTTCAGCTAACTTCCTTTCTCTTGCTTCTTCTTCAGCTTTTAGTTCAGCATCCATTCTTATTTGCAGTTCTGCTGCTGCATTTTCTCTTCTCACATTTTCAATCTCCTTCACAGACATATTCTTGAAGAATAGTTCTTCTTTAGCAATCATGTCTTCTTCAGCAAGTTCATCTTTTGATTTCTTTACTACAACAGATTTTCCTTTTCCCTTTTCATCATTAAGGTTGACCATTTGGATTTTATTCTTTTTCTTGTCAACTGTTATGAATCCAACTCTTCCTGCAGAAACAGATAAACCAGCAGCCTGTTCAGGTAATGTTAGAGAAGTTGCTGAGGTTGTAACTACCTCAGCAGCTGCTGCTCTTTGTCTAGCAACTGCTTCAGCAATCAACTTCTTTCTTTTCTCCTCTTCTGCTTTCTTCTGTTCTTGTTTCTGCTTTTCATTTTTGATCTTCTGCAGCTGTGATGATAGTGTAGCTTCATCTTGCATTACAGCAGTTCTTGACAATTCTGTTCTTATAAGAACATTTGCAGCTTCTTCTTGATCAATGGTGGAAGGAACTTCTGTGACAATGGTAGAAGGAGTTGTAGCTTCAGATTGAATTGCCTGAAATTGTGAGGAAGCTTGATTGAACGTGGGAGGAATGGTTGTGAATAGGTAGGAATGATCTTCCTCCTCTGTTTCTGGAGCTGGACTAATGATCATTGGGTCCGTAGCAACTTGCTCCATTTCAGCCGTACTAACTAAGTCCGTAGCAACTGGACTAGTTGTCATGGGGTCCGTAGCAACTGGGTCAGTAGTAACTGGGCTAGTTACCATAGGATCCTCCGTAGTAAGTTGATCTGTAGAAACTTGGTCCGCAGTAACCATTTCGGCATCTTGATCCGCAGCAACTTTTGGTGAAGTTTCATCTTCCATCTCGTCTATGGTTTCTTCGACCATTTGCTTGACTTCTTGCTGCTGCTGCTTCCCCTTATGTGGAGTATCTACTTCCATCTCTTCACCCTCTGTATCTATCACCATATTAGCATCAAAGTCTGTCTCCCCCTCAACTTCACTATCCGTCTCCATTTGTTCATCTTGATTGGAGGTGGCAGTGATGACAGTTTCTGTGCTAGTCTTGTCTTCTCCCCTACTTTCTCCAGATGATAACACATTCAAATCTTTCTCCCCCTTGTTGTCATCTGATGGGGAGTCATCTGAAGAAGATGAGCTGGATGGCATTGGTGAATTTCCAGCATCTTGTGTGATGATTCTTTTGGGCAATAGCTGGACTGATATTAAAGCTTGTTGTGCCAGCACCTGTTGCACCAAAGATGTTAAAGAAGACAGCATCTCTTCTTGCTTTTCAACCCTCACCATTAGTTTCTGGTACATACCCATCAATTCCTTGTAATTACCACCACTACCCTCACCCCTTTCCTGTTGGGTACCAACAGGTGGAAGATCCTCGGGAAAAGAGAAACCCTCCTGCCTAGCAGAAGCAGGTATCTCCCCCATGGTCTCTTGGCGCCAGGGACCACCTTCCCAATCTGAGAACAAGTTCTCAGCAAGGGATGGTGTTGCCGTAGTTTGGGTCTTATTTATGTTGTCACTGTCCTGAGCTCTACTATACGAAGTAGAGGCTGCAGTAGTGGCAGCCCTCCCCACATGGTCTTCCCTCTCCTTAGTGACCAACTCAGTGAACAAGGGGGTATGTTCAAGGTTTTCCCCTAATGTGTGATGCAATCCTGAAGATGTTTCAGGGATTGCTTTTGCAGTAGTAGTATGAGGGATGGTTGTAGAAACAAGAGGCTGAGTAACCCTCTTGATTCTCTTAGAAGCAACTTTGATGGGTTTGTGAGGCGCAGAAACTTTTGGTTTTGTCACTTTAGCAGTAGTGACTGAAGCAGTAGCAACTGGAGTAGAACTCACAGTAGCAACTGGAGGTACTTGGGCAGTAGCACTTACCGTAGCAACCTTTGGGTTTCCACCTGCAGTACTGGCTACAGATATGGCACTAGTGCCAACAGATATTGCCGTAGTACTGAGAGTGGCAGCTGTGGGTTGGGACAGAGGAAGAGTTTCTTATCCTGCAGCTGTGGGAATTGTGACCACCAACATTTTTGAGAATAGTGGTGTCACACGAGATGGTCCACCCTTGTTTATTTGCCTCATGTTAGTAAAAACTTTTCTTGAATGAGCATGTGAGACAAAATGTTTTTCAGATCTTGGGAGATCATTGTGAACACAATTTATGCAATGTTGAAGAAATCTTGGATACATAAGAAATTTATTTGGACTGTCAATATTTCTTCTCATTGCGTCAAAAATCATGTATGAAAAATTAAAAGTACCCCCCGTAGCCAAGCATACCATGGCATTGGCTAATGTTGAATTTCCTTCATGCCACCCTGTTCTTTTGGGGGACAAACATTGTTGCAAAGTATGCAACATGAATTTCCATTGAGGGGAAAGTTTAGCTTTTAAAAATGTGGAAACGTTTAGATCCCCCTCATATCCCATGTTAGTAAAAGCAGTTACCAGGGTGTCATAAGGGACATGTTCCATACCTTCCTCATCTTGAAGGTTCAGGTGTGTTCGGAGAGAGGATTCTGTCACTTGGATTGCTTTACCCCGCACCACAGCATTGATAGCAATATCATCGTTATCCAACGTGGCAGACGTCCAAAAATCCCTAATATGGGATTCATCAATCTCCGGATTTATTGTTAACGCCGTTTTGATCTTCGATTGATCAAAGAAATCAATTATTTGATGGAAATCGGCGTTATCGGTATTCTTTTCCAAGTAAGCGACCATGTTGTGAGTCTTGTAAAATTGCAATTGATCCGCCATTGTTGATTCTGTGAAATGATTAGAAACAGAGATAAACAAGAATGTGAGTGATTAGTTACAACGGCCAGGAAAAATGGTTTATAAACTCTAACGGTAACTTTTTGGAAGACTTAGGGGTTTTTACAACGGAAATTTTAAAATTATGCAATTAACCCCCTTGTATACCGAAATTTTTTAGCAACTTGACTCCCTTGATTAGACGCGGGTAATCATTCAAAAATGACGGTCTAATTAAAAATCGCCACGTGTAGCTAGTATCTGAACCTCGCGCCTGAATTTTAAAAATTAGTTCCAATCAGGTTTTAACACGTGTTATTGTTATGTGCTCTGTGACTGACACGTGTAAAGTGGGGTTACAAGTTGTGTTTTGACTTGTCAAATCATCATTAATTAGGGCATTCTTATTGATTAAGAAACCTTTATTAATAAAATAATCTGCAGTATTAACATAAAGATCCGTAGTAAGTAGGTTAAACGTCCGTAGGAATGGTTCATGGACCGTATTAACTGGACTGTCCGTAGCAACGTGAGTTACTGGCAGTATTAAACCAGAGGTCCGTAGCAACTTCTTACTCGTCCGTATTAACCATTCCGTCCAAAAATTTATTAGCGTAGGGCAGTAGTAGTTAAACCTTCCCTTAGCCTTAAAATTTGGTCGTACTAATCATACTTTGGATACTTTTTGTCTTTACTATTAATATTGCAGTAGTAACATAGTACAATACTAGAGAGTAAGGTACTTGATTTTCATCATAAGGTTACTACTGCTTCTTCGAAGGGACTTAAGATGTTAAACGTAATAGAAATACTGAGAGAAGGGCAGTTGAGTTATTCTTCCGTATTAAGCATTCCAATGCTTGTGACCAAAAACGTGAATCTTCCAACATCAAACGCCTTTGTGAGGAGGTCAGCGAGTTGATTGTCAGTATGGATCTTCTCAACATGGATTAGTTTCTTTTCGTTGCAGTCCCTTATAAAGTGGTAGCGTATCTCTATGTGTTTTGTCTTGGAGTGTTTGACTGGGTTGTTGATGATGCTTATTGTGCTTTGGTTGTCAATGAATATTGGCGTGTTCATGAAGGAGTATCCATAGTCCATCATCTGATTTTGAATCCAAAGTACTTGAGCACAACAACTAGCAGCAGCAATGTACTCTGCTTCTGTTGAAGAGGTTGATACCGTTGTTTGTTTCTTGCACTGCCATGACACCAGTCTTGAGCCAATGAATTGGCATCCTCTAGTTGTCGACTTTCTGTCTAAATTCTCACCTCCATAGTCGCTATCAGTATAGGCTATTAAGTCCAATGTAGAGTCTTTAGGATACCATAAACCTAGATTAGGTTTGCCCTTTAGATATCTAAAGATTCTCTTTACAGCTATGAGGTGTGACATCTTTGGTCTTGTTTGGTATCTTGCGCATACACACACTCCAAACATGATGTCTGGTCTTGATGCTGTGAGATACATGAGAGATCCTATCATAGATCTATAGTTGTGTATATCCACATCCTCCCCCTCAAGATCAGCAATCATTTGTTTGTGAGTTTCCACCGGAGTACTCGCCACCTTTGCATCTGATAGTCCAAATTTTGTAAGGATGTCTTTGACATATTTGGTTTGGCTTATAAGCATGCCATCCGGTTTTTGTTTGACTTGAAGGCCCAAAAAGAAGGTGAGTTCGCCCATTGAGCTCATCTGAAATTTAGTGTGCATGAGATCTTCAAAGTCCTTGCATAATGAATCCTTTGTGGAGCCAAAGATGATATCATCCACGTAGATTTGTACAAGAAGAATATCGGACTGGGATTTCTTGTAGAATAGGGTCTTGTCAATTGTGCCGCGTTGAAAATTGTTTTGAAGAAGATAATCTGATAGTGTGTCATACCATGCACGTGGTGCTTGATGAAGTCCATATAGGGCTTTGATCAGTTTGTACACCTTGTGTGGATGTTGAGGGTCTTCAAATCCAGGAGGTTGTTTGACATACACCTCTTCTTCAATGACTCCGTATAGGAAGGCACTCTTGACGTCCATTTGATATACCTTGAATCCCATAAATGATGCAAAGGCTAGGAATAAGCGTATGGCTTCTATCCTAGCTACGGGAGCAAATACTTCTTCATAGTCAATGCCTTCTTCTTGAGTGTAGCCCTGGGCAACCAGTCTTGCCTTATTTTTGACTACAATTCCACGCTCATCTTTCTTGTTCCTGAAAATCCAGCGTGTACCAATCACCTTTTTGCCATATGGGACCTCAACAAGTACCCAAACCCCTTGAATCTTGAACTGGAGAAGTTCTGCCTGACATGCTTCTATCCAGTGTGGATCTAGTAGAGCCTCTTGAATTTTCTTTGGCTCCATTTGAGAGAGGAAGCATGCGAAAAGACATGTGTTTATGAGGGCACTTTGAGAATCCTTTTTGGATTTGATTTGACTTCTAGTTTCCATGGAGAAGTCAAGTGAGCCAATGATTTGATCAGGAGGATGGTTCTTAGCAACACGAGAAGATGGGATCTTCTCAATACGTAGTTCACCACCCAGGTTTGTCTCATTCATATCTGGCATGTCATTGCTAGGATTAGCGGGATTGAATGGAGAAGGTGTGGTTGGAGGAGTAGTAAATGAAGGAGAGGTGACTGATTTAGGAATATTGGTAGTGTAAGGCTCAAATCCTTCAGTGACAATCTGTTCAACTCCATTCTCATCCTCTTCAATTAGGTGTGGAACACCATTAGGACGTGTTGCATTATCCGTAGCAGTTGGTGATGGAGGAGGGACAACTTCATCTTCCTTGGTAGAGTCGTCCTCTGGGGCTTTTGATTCAACAACTGGATCCTCCAAAATGATTGGAAGATTTATGTATTCCATCACATCCAAGCGGGCAGTACCTGTAATAGGAACCGTAGTAACAGGTACCGTTGTTGCGGATTTTGTTGCCGTATGAACTTGCTCAGTAGCAACCTGGTCCGTATCAACCTGTTTTGGATGAAACTCAAAGTTAGAGTTTAGCGATCTTGTTAAGGCATCCAAATCAAATACCCAATCTGGGCCATGTCCCTTCTTGTTGGGTGTGTATTCATTAATGTGACATT
>CAJVGC010000582.1:60320237-60381312 GCA_910822075.1 Senecio squalidus | reverse complement strand
AGGTAAAAAGAAAATAATGAAGGGAGATTTCGGTATAAATAGAAAAAAAGGGAGGCGCAGGATAACGGTATGGCGCGGGATAGGCACGAATCCCGAAAATAAACGAGCGTCTGAAACTGTCAGGGAGGCGCGTGAGGGTCAAAGGAATGTTTGTAGACAGGCGCGTGGGGAGAGTGAAACGGCGGCATTTATGGGAGATGTGACCTTGCAATAATGACTGACACACGCACGTTTGCCCTTTGGGTTATTAAAGCAACACGCAACGGTTGCATTAATGAGCATGACAAGACAACGTTTGACCCTTCGGAAATAAAGACCGGATGAGTTACCATGAGGAAAAGCAACGGCTAGGAAAGTAATTGGAAGAGTCTAGTATAACGGTGCTAGGGCTCCGTCATACTAGACTGGGGGGGGGGGGGGGGGGGGATGTTGGAGTATATATGGATATACTCCAAAAGTGACTTTTCACCCTACTGCTTCGGTAAAGCTACCTTCAGCAAGCTCAATGGAGCGCCAGGCCGAAGCTACTTGCAGCTGATTAAGCTGACGACATCAAACCGCCAGTACAAGAAACGCCAAACGTGTCACGTGCTCGGCTGACATAAAGTACCTGACAGACGGCTAAAAGAACTGTACCACGTGGTACAGCAGAAAAGGTACTGAAGGTTGACCAATCGCCCGCTGAGTAATAAGGAGACGCCGAAGGTGCTGTCTATGGACCGGACTCGTCAAGGAAGGGAATATAGTGCGCCGAAAGAGGGAACAATCTATTATCCAAGGGATAATGGACCGAAGCACCAGGTAGTATAAATAGGGCCCCGTCACCCTTGGGGCATTCCGCAGGCATGTGGCCGCTCTCACCACACTTGTAACAGCTTCTGTCACCACCACCACTGCCTTCGGGGATCTCTTGGCTCTGCACCATGGTCTCCGGTTCAGTCACCATCGGAGTGGCCGTCTCCTCCGGTCCAGTAGGTCTCTCGCCTACAAAAATTAAAGTAAAAAATAAGGTAAGTAAGAAGCCGTAGCAAAGGCACGATGGATAACCAAAGGAAAAGGAAAACTCTTACCAGAAGGAGGAGCAGAAGTGGAAGTAGCCTGAAGCACTCTATCCACCTCCTCCAAATTTTGAGGAGTAGGGTCTGCAGGAGGGTGAGCAGCAGACTCTGTGGAGCACCAAAAATTAGACTGATGAATGGACTCAGAAGAAGAGGAAGATAACACTACGACCGAAGGGAAAGAGGAGCATGGTGAGGCAGGAAAAAAGGGGTAAACAATACGACCAGAGCCTGACCATTCCTCTTCCTCTTTGGAAAATATGTGTACCTTTTCGAGCAGCCTTCTTGTGCCTACGAGGCTTGCTGCCAGAGGCTTCGGTCCGAACCCTTTCCTCTTTTTAGGAACAGAGGCTTCAGCCACCACTTCCTCAGCCGCCGCAGCCGAAGCAGCGGGAAGTAACGAACGTAGAGTAGCCGAAGGCTCTACGAACTTACCGCCAACTTGTTCGACTATCCCTGCTTCGTCGACCTCTAGCACGACACGGGGAAAGTGAACGCCCTCTACGCTCTCGAGCTTCAGATACTCCAGCAGCGTCAAGGCTAGCCAAGTAAATGAAAAAGACACATGTGAGTACAAAAAAAAAAAAAAAAAAAGAGAGAGAAAGAGAAAACTTACTTCGGCTCCCAATAGCAATGGAAGGCTTTTGGTTAACGGGGATCCAGTTCCGGCACACGCCAGCCAGAATCAGCACCTCAGTGGGGTAGGAGCGAACATGAATGGGGTTCGCCACGATAAGCTCTATTTGGCCCCTCTCCACCGTAGGAGCCGGAGCCTCATCCTTAAAACCCCCGGTTGTAACGGACCGCCAGGGCATAGCAATGGGAGCGAGAGAAGCGCTTACCCAGAAGAAGGACTCCTTCCACTTCTTCAGACCAGTTGGGACGAAGGTAAAGCAGTCCCTGTCCACCAGTTCATTCTTCGCCTGGCGTTCCACCATAAACCAGTCGCCGTTGCGAGCTAGTTTGAAAAACTGACGCCACAAACTAAGAGTGGCGCCGAAGCCCAGCGCTCGACACAAAATCTCAAAGGACATAATCCTGAGAACGCCCAGAGGATTCATCTGAACAGGAGTGATCCGATAGTGCTCAATCACTGAAAGAAAGAACTCAGTGAAAGGCAGACGAAGGTTTGAAAACTCAAACCACTTACAATATACGGCGATGGATCCCTGAGGGCAATCCAACACCGTGTTCTTAACAAGGGGCTCAGTAGCACGCCAGTTGGCGGCGATTTCATATTGTTCACAGAATTTCTGGTATGAACAAGAGTGCAGAAAGAAGTGGAAAGGTCGGATTTACCCATTGTATGGGGTGGAGTATAAACGAAACAACGAGCAATGGCGAAAATAGGAAAAATAAATATGAAGGAATTAAGATTTCTGGGCAAGAAGAAAGAAAACAGAAGAAGAAGATTTACTAAGACTGATGAATGGACTCAGAAGAAGAGGAAGATAACACTACGACCGAAGGGAAAGAGGAGCATGGTGAGGCAGGAAAAAAGGGGTAAACAATACGACCAGAGCCTGACCATTCCTCTTCCTCTTTGGAAGTAAGGTCAATATGTGTACCTTTTCGAGCAGCCTTCTTGTGCCTACGAGGCTTGCTGCCAGAGGCTTCGGTCCGAACCCTTTTCCTCTTTTTAGGAACAGAGGCTTCAGCCACCACTTCCTCAGCCGCCGCAGCCGAAGCAGCGGGAAGTAACGAACGTAGAGTAGCCGAAGGCTCTACGAACTTACCGCCAACTTGTTCGACTATCCCTGCTTCGTCGACCTCTAGCACGACACGGGGAAAGTGAACGCCCTCTACGCTCTCGAGCTTCAGATACTCCAGCAGCGTCAAGGCTAGCCAAGTAAATGAAAAAGACACATGTGAGTACAAAAAAAAAAAAAAAAAAAAAAAAAAAAAAAAAAAAGAGAGAAAGAGAAAACTTACTTCGGCTCCCAATAGCAATGGAAGGCTTTTGGTTAACGGGGATCCAGTTCCGGCACACGCCAGCCAGAATCAGCACCTCAGTGGGGTAGGAGCGAACATGAATGGGGTTCGCCAAGATAAGCTCTATTTGGCCCCTCTCCACGTCCGTAGGAGCCGGAGCCTCATCCTTAAAACCCCCGGTTGTAACGGACCGCCAGGGCATAGCAATGGGAGCGAGAGAAGCGCTTACCCAGAAGAAGGACTCCTTCCACTTCTTCAGACCAGTTGGGACGAAGGTAAAGCAGTCCCTGTCCACCAGTTCATTCTTCGCCTGGCGTTCCACCATAAACCAGTCGCCGTTGCGAGCTAGTTTGAAAAACTGACGCCACAAACTAAGAGTGGCGCCGAAGCCCAGCGCTCGACACAAAATCTCAAAGGACATAATCCTGAGAACGCCCAGAGGATTCATCTGAACAGGAGTGATCCGATAGTGCTCAATCACTGAAAGAAAGAACTCAGTGAAAGGCAGACGAAGGTTTGAAAACTCAAACCACTTACAATATACGGCGATGGATCCCTGAGGGCAATCCAACACCGTGTTCTTAACAAGGGGCTCAGTAGCACGCCAGTTGGCGGCGATTTCATATTGTTCACAGAATTTCTGGAATTCTTTATGAACAAGAGTGCAGAAAGAAGTGGAAAGGTCGGATTTACCCATTGTATGGGGTGGAGTATAAACGAAACAACGAGCAATGGCGAAAATAGGAAAAATAAATAGGAAGGAATTAAGATTTCTGGGCAAGAAGAAAGAAAACAGAAGAAGAAGATTTACTAAGAAGGAGGTAAAAAGAAAATAATGAAGGGAGATTTCGGTATAAATAGAAAAAAAGGGAGGCGCAGGATAACGGTATGGCGCGGGATAGGCACGAATCCCGAAAATAAACGAGCGTCTGAAACTGTCAGGGAGGCGCGTGAGGGTCAAAGGAATGTTTGTAGACAGGCGCGTGGGGAGAGTGAAACGGCGGCATTTATGGGAGATGTGACCTTGCAATAATGACTGACACACGCACGTTTGCCCTTTGGGTTATTAAAGCAACACGCAACGGTTGCATTAATGAGCATGACAAGACAACGTTTGACCCTTCGGAAATAAAGACCGGATGAGTTACCATGAGGAAAAGCAACGGCTAGGAAAGTAATTGGAAGAGTCTAGTATAACGGTGCTAGGGCTCCGTCATACTAGACTGGGGGGGGGGGGGGGGGGGATGTTGGAGTATATATGGATATACTCCAAAAGTGACTTTTCACCCTACTGCTTCGGTAAAGCTACCTTCAGCAAGCTCAATGGAGCGCCAGGCCGTACTTGCAGCTGATTAAGCTGACGACATCAAACCGCCAGTACAAGAAACGCCAAACGTGTCACGTGCTCGGCTGACATAAAGTACCTGACAGACGCCTAAAAGAACTGTACCACGTGGTACAGCAGAAAAGGTACTGAAGGTTGACCAATCGCCCGCTGAGTAATAAGGAGACGCCGAAGGTGCTGTCTATGGACCGGACTCGTCAAGGAAGGGAATATAGTGCGCCGAAAGAGGGAACAATCTATTATCCAAGGGATAATGGACCGAAGCACCAGGTAGTATAAATAGGTCCCCGTCACCCTTGGGGCATTCCGCAGGCATGTGGCCGCTCTCACCACACTTGTAACAGCTTCTGTCACCACCACCACTGCCTTCGGGGATCTCTTGGCTCTGCACCATGGTCTCCGGTTCAGTCACCATCGGAGTGGCCGTCTCCTCCGGTCCAGTAGGTCTCTCGCCTACAAAAATTAAAGTAAAAAATAAGGTAAGTAAGAAGCCGTAGCAAAGGCACGATGGATAACCAAAGGAAAAGGAAAACTCTTACCAGAAGGAGGAGCAGAAGTGGAAGTAGCCTGAAGCACTCTATCCACCTCCTCCAAATTTTGAGGAGTAGGGTCTGCAGGAGGGTGAGCAGCAGACTCTGTGGAGCACCAAAAATTAGACTGATGAATGGACTCAGAAGAAGAGGAAGATAACACTACGACCGAAGGGAAAGAGGAGCATGGTGAGGCAGGAAAAAAGGGGTAAACAATACGACCAGAGCCTGACCATTCCTCTTCCTCTTTGGAAGTAAGGTCAATATGTGTACCTTTTCGAGCAGCCTTCTTGTGCCTACGATGCTTGCTGCCAGAGGCTTCGGTCCGAACCCTTTCCTCTTTTTAGGAACAGAGGCTTCAGCCACCACTTCCTCAGCCGCCGCAGCCGAAGCAGCGGGAAGTAACGAACGTAGAGTAGCCGAAGGCTCTACGAACTTACCGCCAACTTGTTCGACTATCCCTGCTTCGTCGACCTCTAGCACGACACGGGGAAAGTGAACGCCCTCTACGCTCTCGAGCTTCAGATACTCCAGCAGCGTCAAGGCTAGCCAAGTAAATGAAAAAGACACATGTGAGTACAAAAAAAAAAAAAAAAAAGAGAGAGAAAGAGAAAACTTACTTCGGCTCCCAATAGCAATGGAAGGCTTTTGGTTAACGGGGATCCAGTTCCGGCACACGCCAGCCAGAATCAGCACCTCAGTGGGGTAGGAGCGAACATGAATGGGGTTCGCCACGATAAGCTCTATTTGGCCCCTCTCCACGTCCGTAGGAGCCGGAGCCTCATCCTTAAAACCCCCGGTTGTAACGGACCGCCAGGGCATAGCAATGGGAGCGAGAGAAGCGCTTACCCAGAAGAAGGACTCCTTCCACTTCTTCAGACCAGTTGGGACGAAGGTAAAGCAGTCCCTGTCCACCAGTTCATTCTTCGCCTGGCGTTCCACCATAAACCAGTCGCCGTTGCGAGCTAGTTTGAAAAACTGACGCCACAAACTAAGAGTGGCGCCGAAGCCCAGCGCTCGACACAAAATCTCAAAGGACATAATCCTGAGAACGCCCAGAGGATTCATCTGAACAGGAGTGATCCGATAGTGCTCAATCACTGAAAGAAAGAACTCAGTGAAAGGCAGACGAAGGTTTGAAAACTCAAACCACTTACAATATACGGCGATGGATCCCTGAGGGCAATCCAACACCGTGTTCTTAACAAGGGGCTCAGTAGCACGCTAGTTGGCGGCGATTTCATATTGTTCACAGAATTTCTGGAATTCTTTATGAACAAGAGTGCAGAAAGAAGTGGAAAGGTCGGATTTACCCATTGTATGGGGTGGAGTATAAACGAAACAACGAGCAATGGCGAAAATAGGAAAAATAAATATGAAGGAATTAAGATTTCTGGGCAAGAAGAAAGAAAACAGAAGAAGAAGATTTACTAAGAAGGAGGTAAAAAGAAAATAATGAAGGGAGATTTCGGTATAAATAGAAAAAAAGGGAGGCGCAGGATAACGGTATGGCGCGGGATAGGCACGAATCCCGAAAATAAAGGAGCGTCTGAAACTGTCAGGGAGGCGCGTGAGGGTCAAAGGAATGTTTGTAGACAGGCGCGTGGGGAGAGTGAAACGGCGGCATTTATGGGAGATGTGACCTTGCAATAATGACTGACACACGCACGTTTGCCCTTTGGGTTATTAAAGCAACACGCAACGGTTGCATTAATGAGCATGACAAGACAACGTTTGACCCTTCGGAAATAAAGACCGGATGAGTTACCATGAGGAAAAGCAACGGCTAGGAAAGTAATTGGAAGAGTCTAGTATAACGGTGCTAGGGCTCCGTCATACTAGACTGGGGGGGGGGGGGGGGGGGGGGATGTTGGAGTATATATGGATATACTCCAAAAGTGACTTTTCACCCTACTGCTTCGGTAAAGCTACCTTCAGCAAGCTCAATGGAGCGCCAGGCCGAAGCTACTTGCTGACGACATCAAACCGCCAGTACAAGAAACGCCAAACGTGTCACGTGCTCGGCTGACATAAAGTACTTGACAGACGGCTAAAAGGACTGTACCACGTGGTACAGCAGAAAAGGTACTGAAGGTTGACCAATCGCCCGCTGAGTAATAAGGAGACGCCGAAGGTGCTGTCTATGGACCGGACTCGTCAAGGAAGGGAATATAGTGCGCCGAAAGAGGGAACAATCTATTATCCAAGGGATAATGGACCGAAGCACCAGGTAGTATAAATAGGGCCAGACCCATTCCAGGAAAAGGGATCTGAACCTTACACACACTAAATCAAGAACATTCTCCTTAAATGTTCTTGATTATTCCTTCATCTTCTTCAATACATTAACTTCTTATAACCTTTAAACCCTAAATTCTTATCATGAATACTTACTCTCACGCCCGAGCCTTATCGGGGACACCTCCCCGATAAGCTTTAGGCGTTTGTTTCGTGTGACAGATTTCTAGTTATTTCGAAGATTGTTCGTAGTACAAGTCCCCGAGGATTTTTACTTCAACATTAATGTAGGTCCAAGCTCGACTCAAAAAGGATTCGAGCCTGCTTAGAGAGCCGAATAGCTAAAAACTATAGATTTCGTATTAGCCGTTAACCAAGTACCTTATACATACATAAACTGAATAAAGCTCAACATAATTTCTTATAAACTCAACACCGATTCATTAACAAACAAATCGATGATATTATCCCTTCACAAGGTTCATATATGTAGTGGATCTTAATATGGAAACACTAGTAAAGTTATATATTTTATAGCTGATGTTGCGCGAATCTCATCATCTAGTCTCACAATGTTCACATCTTCAAAATCATTGTCACTTCAATTATCTAGAATGTCAATTTACTTTTATAGTTTGTCATCTTTTGTTAAGGAATGTAAGAAACAAGGGTGTTACATTCGCGCTTCGCTGCGGGTTTATCATTTACTAATTAATTAAAAATTTAACATGTGTTTTTTGCCTTTTTTTTTTCTTTTCACGTATCTATCAATCATCTTTCTAAGTGTTTATCATTTACTAATTAATTAAAAATTTAACATGTGTTTTTTGCCTTTTTTTTTTCTTTTCACGTATCTATCAATCATCTTTCTAAGTGTTTCTAACTTCCCACTCATTATTGTGGGTTTTAAATATATAAAATTTTACACGTAAATGTTTTCATATATAAAACAATTTTTCCTTCTATAATAAACATAAAAAGGTAAAAAGATTAAATAATTGTAAGCTTAAGCATATTATAAAATAAATAAGAATGATTATAAATAAATATAATAAAACTTATATAATAAAATTAGTACTTTATAAATATGAAGGGTTGAAAAAATCATCTTAAGAGTGGAGGGATGCTTTTTATAAAGAATATAAATTCTAAGGTCTCTTTTAAAACTTTCAAATATATTTTTGTGTATAATTTTAACTAGAGGATCTCTCGTGCTTCGCACGAGTTCGATTACAGTTCATATAAACAAAAAAGCCCTTTCATCAACGTGTTTCCCATAACCTCCGTCGCATGCAAGATGAAGCCATGCTTCGTGCCCGGGTATGGGCTGAGGGTTTTTTTTTGGGTTTTTTTGGGCTTCGTTTGGGCTTATTATTGTTGGGCTTCCACGTCTTTTTTATTTCTTACTTCTCGTAACTTTTTTTTTACTTTAAATAATACTTTTACGACCTTCCATCCCATCAGCTCCGGATCAAGTCATTGATCGAAGCGAGAAGAGGAGAGGATGTCGTTTATCCTACTCCGGATAAAACGACTTGACTTTTTGTTTTTTTACTTTTTTATCGAAATATAAATGTAGCTATTTGCTAAAACGATGCCGTTATTTATTATTAATCTGAGTAGATGTTCGTATTAGTTGAATCCAAAAAAAATTCTGAGGGGTAGAAAGCGTAAAAGTATTATTTAAAGCTGAGGGGGGGAAAACGCAAAAGCATATAAAGTGCAGACAGGAAAAGCTAAAAGTTGTTTAAAGTTTAGGGTGAAAAAGAGTTAAATTTTTTAAAGTTGAGGGTGAAAAAGAGTTAAAATTTTTAAAGTTGAGGGGGGGAAAACGTTAAAGTTTTTAAAGTTGAGGGGGGAAACCGCTAAAGTCTTTAAAGTCGAGGGACTAAATTTAAAAAAACCAAAATATTAAAAAATTGTTCTTTGCACGCTTAGCAATACTTTTATGTGAATTAATAGGGAGGATAATAACAATATACAATATATTATTAATAATAATATATAATAATAATATAATAGTATATAATATCTAGGAATTTGAAAGTGGCTGTGTGAATAGTGCAAAACTACATTTGACCATCTAGTAAAGACATTTGACCAGTTACTAGTGTATATAGGATAAATTAGTGTCAAAACGAATTAGATGAGATCCCTTTGAAATATTTAAATATGTACGGTTTACAATTTCTTTTATATACGATATATTTAACATATATTTAACAATTTCTTTTATATACGATATATTTAACATAAATATGCATGCGTTCGACCATTCAATTTTATTTTATGGTAAATGACATTGTCAGAATTTAGTATTTACATGCAATTTTTTTTGCATTGCATGTACCGGTGAAATGTGTTTAAATGCTATTCTATTACTGTAACAGTTTTTTTTTATATTTATTATTGGCAAGGTTATAGATAACGTAAGGCGTGGCGTGGCGGCATGAGCAAGCCTCAAGCTTTGCAAGAAATGGCGAGACATGGCGTTTTTCAAGGCGTGAAAAAGCGGCAAAAAATTAATATATTTTATAATTTTATATATACTTTTATATATATTTTTACTATTATTAAGTTATATCAACACCAATAAATTATAAAAAGTTAATAATTTCATATATCAATATACAACTAATGTAAAATATAGTAACCAAGCTTTACAAAGAAGTTATCCATCATTTCGTGTCGGCTACTCCAAGCCTTGAGAAACGGCGACATGGCGGCGCCATGGCGGCTACTCCAAGCCTTGAGAAATGGCGAGACATGACGGTTTCATGACGGGTTATTTAGAACACTGATTATTGGTCTTCTTTTCAATCAATGAGGTAGCGCAACTTTTTATAGTCAAATAAACATTTGTGGCGTTAAAAAATTTAATAAATAGACAAGAGAGTATTTTGTTTTTTATATTTGGGATGTAATAAACATAACATTACAACTTGAGGATCTTGTTTGTTTTGAATACTTATTGAAAATCTAATAACAATCTTTTTGGGTGGTTTTGTATCATCCAAAAACCAGATTAATCGACATTGTTCCCCAGGTTCGAAATATTCAACCACCCTAAGAAGATCCAATGGTAAGGCGTCTGAATATTTTTATAAGAGTTATTCATATTCGAACCTCACTAAGTAAATATTTTTGGATGGCGAGTAAAACGGTTCGGAAATAATGAGGTATTTTACGGTTAGAATTATCCAAAGTAAATTTGTACTATAAATGATTGATGAAGTACAAAGTGAATCCGGTATTGTTCAAGTCACCTACCAAAATTAAATGCATTCATTTTCATTTATTCTTAGGTGAAATTTGATTTTGACTTAAAGACGGATATGAAATTGTCTTAATCGATAAAGTCTTAAGGAATATGTTTGTTTTTAATTTAATCTAAACAACAAGACTTAATAAATAAATAAAAAGTTATTGGAGTGTAGTCCTTCCCATTAAGTCTCTAATTTCTCAATTTTATTTTATAAAATATTATTTGATATTTAAATATAATAGTTTTAAAACTTTAGTAACTAATTAATAATTTATAATATGTAATTATAATTTTTCCAAAATTATAAAATAGTTATTTTAATATCCATTTTATTAGTTATATCCGCGCGGAAAAAAATAAAAATTGAATCGTAAATGTTATGTTTATGTAGATTTTAATTTATTATAAGAAAATAATGTTAAATGTATAATACATATATACTTTTACGTTTATACACATGTTGTTTATAATTATAATAATATATAACACATTTAATTTTATACACATGTTTTGATATTTTGTATTAGGAGATTTTAAAATAATAATAAGGTAAATTATAGTCCAAATTGAACGACTCTATAAATAAATTATAATTATGTTTTTTATTTTAGTAGAGATAGAATGAAAGAGAGAATGTAATTATGTATTGTAAAAGGGTGTAAAATGAAAATAATATTTGATGACATCATCAATATGATCTAACGGCTGACATCAAAGAAGTTAATCATCTAAGGGACCTTACATTGTCATGTGGCATTTAAGGCCCCTCTTTTATTATATATTAAAGATTCTAACAAAAATTTAAATCTTACTTATTTACTCGTAATATGATAAATAGTTTGATCTAGACTTTTATAAATAGGGTTTATTTAATTTTTCTTTATATTTTATGAATTTTTGTTTAATGTTTGAGATTTAAACATGCTATTTGTACTATTAAATGTAAATTCTAATAAAATTAATAGTAACATTTCTAAAACAATAATTTTTATGTTGTTATATTATTAATTTAGAACTTTTACTTTAAGGTTTATATAAAGAAATATATTTTATTAGATTCAAAATGTAATTAAAAAAATGTTATTTCATTATCATTATCATTAAATTTATTTATTTACAATATAAAACAAACACTGATATTTTTTATTTTACACATACATCACTTATTTAAATAAGACACTATATGACTTATGAGATAAATAGACAAACAAGCCCATAGTAACATTGTCAGAAAATAGAATTTCCATCCATTTTTTATTTGCAACTAGTCTCTCCAGTTAGTAACTCGGTAGCATATGTACATATTTAATAGGGTATGCAACTGCATACCTTTTAGAAAAAAAAAAGATACTAACTTTAAAATTTTTAATTTTACACTTATTTGTAGATAGATACTAGTGTTGTTTATCCTTTGAAAATTTACCATATACCCTACAAAAATAATTTTAGAAAGCCCATTTAAAACGAATAATATAAAGCCCATTTAACATTTATAACCAATATTTAAATGAATTTTAAACTTTTGAGTTTTGCTACTTGATTAATAACAAGTAGAGTGAATCCCGCGCTTCGCTGCGGACTTAAAGTTTATACGTATTTAATTGTGTCTATTTTAATTAAAATATATTGACTAACGATATATCTCATCTTTGTAGCAGAGTTTTTTTGAAAAAAATCAACCACAAAACTTTGTAAAAAAAACACCAAATTATTTTATAAAACCAAAACATACTAAATACCAAATCAAAACTAGTCTCTTTATATAAAAAAAAAAGCTTAAAAGAAAAAAATTTAAAATAGAAAATAAAAAGTAAAAAATAAAAAAAATGGAGGGAAATGGGGTTCGACCTTGCGCTTCTTGGCTACACAACATTGGGCATAACCAAGCTGGCAAATTCTTGTGTTATAACATACTTTGTAAACACTGCAATTTATAAATAGTTGCGCAAAAAGAAAGAAAAACAAATGTCAGCGCCAAGGATCGAACCCAAGGCCCTTGTGTAAATAGCAAATGACATAACCACTGATGCAAGTAACTGTTTTGTGTTAAATTTGGAAAAATATTGAATTTAAACACAAAAATAAGGAAAATTTGCAGCTGTATTTTGTTGACTAATTTGACTTTCAGAAATTATATTAATTTTTCATTGTTCAAAACGGCAATATTGTGCATGAAACGGCAAAAGCATTTTGATGAATGTTCTTTATAGTAATATGCTTATTCAGCGATTGACTTATTTATTTACTTGTTTATCAAACCCAAAACCCGACCCGATCCACAAAATCGAACCAATAACTAAAGATTATTGGATTAAATTGATTAACGAAAATCTATTCTAAATATTACATACCATGATACATTTTTCTGGATCTGCCAATAGTTAGTATGACTAATGAATTCTTTAAATGTTTGGTATTATTGTTAATGTTTTTATCTTTGTTAAACGGTTTGTCACACCGAACAAATGAATGGAAAACAATGATTTCTATACCCAAGTATGCTAAACTATAAACGTAGTACATGATAAGCAGGGATCGAACCTAAGAAACGCGTTTTTATAAATTTCATGTCTTGACCTTAGAATACGAATTACAATTAGTAAAAAGGGGGGTTTTTTAGAATTGAGATATGTTAACTAATTAATAACAAGGTAATAAAATTAAGAGTTGTAAAACAATAATAAAAAGGTGATTTGGTCTCGATTCCACTTGTTTGATTATATCAACTAACCAAGAAATGATGTTATTAAGCTATGTTCTGATGTGGAAAATCTAGTTTTCCGAAAACGCTTACTCTAGACTACAACACCGGGCAGTGGACCCTTATCGGTCGTAATATAGTATTGACAAGTTCGGGTTCGAACACAGGGACTATAGTAAATTGAGTATGTAGACCTACAAATAACAAGTAACAAAGTGGGGGTTTTTTGTAAATTAACTAAAAGTAACGATTTAATGAGTGTTTGTAATTCAAGATTGAGAAAGCCGCTTGCTTGGACCGTTTACGAATGTATAATCTTTTCTAAGTACGAAATGTTGATTTACTTCTTTTGTAAAACCAAGTTCCTTTCGAATACCGGATTGCTACAATTACCCAACCGTGCAACCACTCCTTTCGAATATGGTTAACACCCCAAATAATTATGCATAAAGAATCAAGCCGATGTGTAAGAATAAATCTTTAAACTTCCTTTCGAATAGTTTACTAGTTATTAGACCCATTTATCTTATTTCATAAACTAGCACTTGTGTTTAAACTTAGTTATTTCGATTAGTATTAGCGATTCCTTTCGAATACCGATAACTTTTATCAACTATAGACCGGTTGAATAATTTATTCCAATTTTAGTAAATTCCCGAGTTCTTTTCTAATACCCGATTTTGTTTACCAAATAAGAACATAAGCAATCTAATAATACAATTAAAGTTTAAACCCATATGGACCCCCAATTAACCAAACACATACCTATCAAACAATTTCATACTTAAAATCAACCACGCAAACGATCACATATCCAAGCAAACGTATTGAAATTAGCTACTCATATTAAACGTAAAACATATAATAGATTAAAAAGTCATAATTGTACTGAATAAGATGATGATGATTGAGTCTAAAAACTCAATTGAAATATAACAACACCTAAAGTAAACTTGCAATTGAAATTAATTAACACTTGTGAACATAATGATTAAACTAGCTTCGAAATTGACTTCCAAAGCTCTCCAAATTATGATTTCTCCGTTGCTAATGATGGAAATTGATGTATGGAATGATGATGGTGGAAATACTGGTTGGGGCACTTCCAAAGCTCACAATGACCCCTCAAATGCAGATGTTTATGGCAATAAAGCCAAAAACGTAAGAACCCAAATTCACTCCACTGCGTTGCAGTCACGGGGCATTGCGGCGCAGTGGCACTCCAGACTCGGCACATTGTTTACTTTGTTCCTTACTTGCGTTCTTTTGTCCAAAAAGCCTTGTTTTGCTCCAAACAAGATCAAATACCTAAATACATACTTTTACACGAAACATGAGTACAAAAGGGCATATCCATTACGTTTTGAACTAAAAATATAACAAATATCGCTAGTAAATATTCATATAAATGAGCGATATCAATTATGTTGTATTTATGTTTGTACTAGAAGTTACTAATGAGCTCTAGTCCCTTTCGTTTACCAAGTTGTTTAAGTTAAAATAAGTTATTCGAATTAAACCTAACATTTTCAATTCATTTTAAACAAGCTTTTAGAATGAATTTAAAAAGATAACATTACCGCATTTTGTAAACATTCCAAACAAAGTTTAATACTCCTCAAAAGCTTGGAAGTTTGAGAACTTGTAATTTTGGTTTAACCATTGACGAACAATGAGGTGCCCCAATATTGAATTGATAGAACAATTACGGATTCTATAATTCAATGTGGCAAGATTAAATCCAACCCAACCCGAATGGCCAATAAGAATTGGGATACAATTCAACCGTAATAAGCTAACCACAACCAAAATTACTAAATAGAACATAAATGAACATAAAGTCTTTGATTAATTGATGCAAACAAGTGTTTTCAAGACCAAATCACTAGGTTTCTAGCCACTCATGACTAGTGAAATAAACATACTAGAAAATTAAATTAAACGTTCAATGCTTACAACGATTAAAAAAAAGTGTTCTTCAATGATACGATTCTTCCAATTGTCTCTATGATGTTCTCCACTCCAAAGTTCTGTAGAAAATCAGTTTCTTTTTGTGTAAATGTTGGGAAAATCAGCAATTAAACCCAAAGTATAAGTCTGTTTAATTAAAGTCTAAGTCTGAGTCTGAGTGACTTTGAGTCTGAGTCATTTTGAGTCTGACTGACTAGCATTATGGGACTGAGTTAGTCAGCTCCATAATGTATCTTGAACCGAAAGTTTCGGAAGTTAGTTAGATAAAATCTTCTACCTTTTTAGAAAATTTTCTAAGATTCGTTCTTATCAAGCTCCCTCTATTGTGTATAAATAGGGAGCTTGAGTCTTGTATTTCGGTTGTCGTTTTTACTTGAATCAAACTGAGTGTTATTCAATCTTGCTAATTGTTATAATTCCGCTATAAGTTGTTAACAAGAACTGTGTTTTTATCAAGAGTGATAATTAACGTTTGAATACTTATTTTCCAATTGATTCAATCATACAAGATTAATTAATTATCTGTATATCTAGTAATTGGGATCGTACTCAGACCTAACAACTGGTATCAGAGAAAATAAGATTGAAATTTTCATATTCAAAAATCTTAAACGATCAATCAGTAATAACTCAATTAATAAAAATGTCTTCATCATCACAAACACCTGCTATGGCTGGAAAATGAATTCCAATTTTCAATAGACATAACTTTGCCCATTGGAAACTCAAAGCTGAGTGGCATCTGTCTGGAATTCATGATGAAATGATGACAAAAATCATTTTGAGAATACGTACATTAGACTCTAAGCCATAATCCCAAAAAGATAATGGTAAAGTTGTAAGGTTCATCATAGATCGTACCATGTCAAGCAAGCTTCGATTTCTCCTTTCCGATACACCATTATGTTGTGGTGCATAGGGATGAGTAAGTTGTTGGACAATTCCACGCGCTTGTAGATGATCCTAAACTCTAGGCTTATGTATTCACCACCTCGATCCGATCGGAGAATTTTGATGGTTTTTTCGAGTTGGTTTTCTACCTCGTTTTGAAACACTTTGAATGTTTCAAACACCTAATGTTTATGTTTAAGTAAATAAACATAACCATAGTGGCTAAAATCATCCGTAAATGTTACGAAGTAGTAAGCTCCTTGACATATGCCTAAAGGGACCACATACATCACTATGTATGATTCCTAGTAGATCGGTTACCCTTTGATTCTCATGCGAGAAGGGTTTCCATGCCATTTTGCCCGATACACAAGACTCACACCTATCAAATGAATCATCACTTGATTTCAAAGACCTTCACGTTGAAGCCTTTCGGTACGGTGTTTGTCTATGTGTGCAAGACGACAATGCCATAGGGAGGATGAGTCCAAGTTAGACTTGGCTTGTTTAGTGCTTATATTAAACATTGAATTATTAGTATATGAAATACGATCATGAAAATCAATTTCAAATATTCCATTAATAGTAATACATTTAAAATAATGAATATTATTCTTTAACCTGAAATACCAAAATCTATAAATGCATTATTAAAACCATTATCTTTTAATACTGAAACTGAAACAATTCCCCTAACAATAGAAGGAACATAATTACAATTGTCTAATACAAGAATTATTCCCGAGGGTAATTTTAAGTCGTAACTTTCGATGGCTTCCACTGCTACTCATATGTCGTTGTCGAAGTACACATACAAGGATCCATTCTTCAGCTTCTTCTTTCCTCTAAACCCCCTGCAAGGACTTACAAATATGAGTACCACTACGAGTGTTATATACCCAAGTATTTGTTTTAGAGAAAAAAAATAATTCGATAGTGATTGTAACTCTGCCCTTAGCTTGTAGCGGTTGCTTTTTCTTCTTTTTCTAGGCCTGACCACCACCAATCGCAGTGATTTGGTTGTCATTCACCTTATTCTTGGAAATGCTCTTTTTGAATTCCACCAGCATAACATTGAGTTCGTTAATGTTTTTTTTCATACTCTGCATGTTATAGTTGCATGTAAACTCCTCAAACTCCGGTGAAAGAGAATTGAGGACAATGCTTATAGCCACAGGCTCATGATATGAGTATTGCATTCTATCCACGCGATCAAACAAGCTTTTCATGACTAGAACGTGAGTCCCCATTGGTGTTCCAGAAACATGTTTACATGCATGTACATCTCGAATCAAGTCATTTAGCTCAAGGCCGACTTGTTTCTCATACAATGCACGCAACTCAGTGATCATCCTATCAGGCCATTTGCTCTCGAATTGCTTACATAACTCAAGAGTCATATTCCTGAGCATGAGATAAGCAACTTCATTTTGAATCTTATAAGTTGCCTTATAATGATCACGCTTTGCTTGAGTAGCAGTGGCATTTGGCTCAGCGATCATAGGTGTAGTAACGATATCAAGTCTTTCCATCACTTTTAGGACAATCCTCAGTGATCGATACCAATCGTTAAAGTTTGGTCCAGAAAACTTATTGCTTCTTAACGCTGTTTTGGTTTCACCCAAAATCTCATCAGTAGTGGATTTTTGTGTCACTTCTATAAAATAGAAGGAAAGCTCTCATTAGTACTTCCGACATTAAATTTCTTACCAGAAATGTAAAACTCATGGTTTATTTTTCGTTAAGTCTAGGATCCAAATGACATGTCACTGTTCCATCAGTTGATCTGCTAGGAACTAAATGATACTCAAAAGGTAAGTGACGTTCAATAATATCATTTACCGATGCAATTCCTAGATTATAGGACTTAATGTCATTGCTCGATCAAGCATCAAAATGGTGACCGTGACATTAATCATGCTTCTTCGCATCTTATTTCCATTGGCGTTTACAGTCTCACTGCATAACCCGATTTAAGTCGTCCAACTGAAGACTACAGATAGTCCACCACCGTCTCACGATGAGTGTTAATCTACCTTGGATACCCTTCACCAACGTCTCACGTAGAATGATGAGTAAGTACAAGTTTTCTAAGCAATATGGAAAGCAATATGACTTTATTCCATGGGTGACAAAATCTATGTACGAAGAGGCATGCACACAACTTCGTCACATAATTGAGTGTTTAAAAAAAGAGTTTTTATTACTGGTTCTAAACGTGTTTCTATGATTTCCTAATTCCTATACACCAAGTGTATATAATAATCAAACGTACCATCGTCATCATAAAACCCTTTCGGTAGCTCTACAAAAGGTACGACCAGGAAAGCTTGTGAGGGTAGAGGATGACAAAGCATCTCTTAAAATCTAACCTCATTAGGAGTAGAATACATCTGCAAAACTTTCATAGACATCGTCCTTTATGTAGGTGAGCCTATTTGGAAATTATAAATTGAGGATGTGCATTTAATTATGAATTACCAATCACACATTTTTTTTTTTAAAGTTTCGGTTTTTCTTTTAATATATTTTGCAATTTACTACGTTCCGTCGCGGGAGCAAATTATGGTATAACCCAACCCAATGCGTTTTAAAACTTTTAAAAGAGTCAAAATATATAAATAAATCGTTACATAATTCTTTAGTCACATTAAAATTTATTTCTTTTAAAAACCATTTGACAAAAATAATAACATGAAATAAAGAATTAATCTACGCAACAAATTAGGTCAACCCTAAAGCAAAAAGTCTCTATGGTCATTGTTCACATTTTGATTAACTCACGTTTCAAAGGAAACAGACCACATACATCCGTCCAAATAAACAAGTAATTCGTATATCAAATAAACCCCACACAACCTTTTATAATCCAAAATCTATTGGTGTCGCACATATTCAATTAACATTTAGTATTATGACGATAATTCAATTTACCTTTTAACAATACCAATGTATCTAATTATGTCTACAAAGTTATGCCTGTAACTTTATAAACATAATTTGCATCAAAATTAAACATGGCAAAGATAACACTTATAAACATAAAATTTTGAAAGGTAGATTGATTTCAAATGAACTCCTTAATTCGTAAACATAAAAGTTTAAACTAATTATCTTTTAACTTTTAACCAATTAGTTTTAACAATTTAACCAAACCTTTTGTTTCCATTTGTTTATTTATATAGAACTGAAAATTAAAATTTTAAAAAAAATTACTGAAAAAAAAAAATATTTCTTTTTTTTTTTTTCGCAAAAAAAAAAAAACAACAAATTTGAAATCAACCCTTGATCCCATCACAATTTTTGATGTTTTTGAATCCAAAATAAAAATTAACCTATGTTTTGGCTGATACCACTATAGGTATACAACACGAGTCATATTGTCAAACAATACATGGCAGGGGAAATCAGGATCACATAGGAATAATTAAATCGGATTAAGTTATACCTTTAAGCCTTGAATAATTTCTTTGAAAGCAATAGATCTAAGTGTAAGATCTATATTTAGTTTCGTACACGACACCGTCTTTATCGATACGCTTGTATACTAGTACTTGCCCTGATCGAGTCAACGATCTTGACTTCCTTTCCTTTGCTTGAATCAACGAAAACCGAAAACCCCTTTCTTTTGGTTGTTCGGCCGAAACCAAGAGGAAGAGGGAGAGAGATTTTTGATGTATGATAGTTTTAAACTAATCTATAAAGGTTAATTTATAGATAGACAAAACTTAAACTCCAAGTTAACCATTGACTTACAAAAATAATCTCTCTAGTTATTTAATTATTAACATTTAACACTTAACTAATATTTAATATTTTAAAGGCAAATAAGCAATATCTCAATATCGATGTGTACGCTCCCAAAGGCTCACACATTTACGGTCACATATATGTTAAAACCATTCAAATACCAACAGTGTGCTGACGTGACGCTGAGTTGACAATAACAATTGGTCGGTTGTAGTCACTGTTAGGAGTAGTATAATGACTCAAAATTGGTCTTCAAATAATATGAAACCCACCTAAATAACTAGGGATCTAAAAAGTTGAGCACAAATCTGTTTTACATACAAATAACGGTTCAGTGGGCGTAAACCGGTTTTTGCACGGGCCTATATGTAAAATATTGCACGGAAAATAATTTAAGTGGTGTCCAAATTACTCCCAAATATACTAACGTGACAAATTGAGCGTCCATCTTAAGTTTAATTTGCATGTTTATGACTTGTGAACTAATTACCGAAATTTAATAATTATTGTGAGCTAGACTTTCGAGAAGGTTAGATGAGTAATCAACTTATCTAATTAAATACTTTATGTGCAGACGTAATGTCCATATTAGACAAGATAGTTGATTCTGAAAACCTAAATTCAGGAAAATGTTGAAAATTGAAGGCGTAATGACTCCATCAAATGACTAGAAGACATTGCTAAATTAGCTGGTTGTGTTCCATTGGATAACGACTCCTCCTATAAATGGTTAAATATACGAGAGACACATTTGTGTTTCTAGTTGAGTGTTGAGTTAAGTCTCCATCTTACTTGATTTTATCACTTTTAGAGTTCTAGAACCGATAAATAAGGAATGCAAATATAAATAGTAAATATTTGATAAAAATAAATGTTACTATACTTATAACAAATACTAATTTATCTTTCATCTTAACTATATTATAAATAATTTTCTCATACTCTTAATTTCTTAAAATTTAAATAATTAAAATTACTTATCTACCCTTATTCAATTCAAACACATAGAAATTAGAGTTAATTACATAATTGGTCCCTGAGCTTGTTCCAATTTAACGGGTTCAGTTCCTGAGTCGAAAATCCTACGAATTCAGTCCCTGGGTCATCAATTTGGCTACAAGAATAGTTCTTTGTCACTTAAAATGACTAAAATACCCTTAATAAATAAATATTAATTTATCTATATCATGAACACTCATCTTCTTCCTCAAATCATTATTTCCAAAATCAAACCTAAATAAATTAAATCAAATCTTTCAATATCATAAATTCATATTAAAGCAAAACCCCATTTCTTTGATATTACCATCACTTTATTACTCCATTGTTGATATTACCATGTATACATACGAGATTCATCATCATCAACCTTTATTTTTCTTTAAAAAAAAACACAGATCTCTTCAAATCCTTAACCACAACCAGCGTCCGTCATCACCATTCACCACTATCCGATTTGGTGGTTTCCTCGAAACTAACCGATTTCATTTTTTTCTAACCACATACAGGTTTCGAATCTTGAGTTTTAGAAGAATTTTATTTGGGTCCTTGAAGTCGAAATTGATTTGGGGTTTTGAAATTGAGTTTTTAATAAATTGATTTATGTTACCGAAGCATAGATCTGGTGTTTTAATGCGATTTATTATTCGGATCCATTTTGATTTTTATGTATATGTTTAAAAATTATGGGCATTGAGTAAAATGTGTAGGTGATTTACTAGAGGGAATAGAGTGATGGTAATATCAAAGAAATGGGGTTTTGCTTTGATATGAATTTATGATATTGAAAGATTTGATTTGATTTATTTAGGTTTGATTTTGGGAATAATGATTTGAGGAAGAAGATGGGTGTTCATGATATAGATAAATTAATATTTATTTATTAAGGGTATTTTAGTCATTTTAAGTGACAAATGGACTATTCTTATAGCCAAATTAATGACCCAGGGACTGAACCCGTAGGATTTTCGACCCAGGGACTGAACCCGTTAAATTGAAACAAGCTCAGGGACCAATTACGTAATTAACTCTTGAAATTATAATTAAGTTAAATGACTTATTTACCCTTTTCCTTATTAAATTCGATATCTTTATAATTTATTTCATAATAATGTATTCAAGGTTTTTTTTAATTCTATATTTTAAGTAAGTTAACTTTTAGAGAAAATATATTTAAAATATTTATTTTTATAAAATAAAAAAAAAGTTAATATTTGAATCCAGAATTAATTTTTGGTATTTGATTTTTTCCCCACTATATGAACAAGTCTAACATTTTAAATTTCCAGATAATTGTATTAAAATACGAACAACTACTAATTATATTCTTACCACATTATTTTAAAGATAAATTGTTTGTAATTTGTAGTATTTGCAAGATTTGATATATTTATTTTGCTAGAAATTGTTATGATGGTTGTTTATGTTGCTTTTGTAGACAAATTATGTTTAAATGTTTGTTAAGAGATATTAAACAAGTTTTCGGGTTTTTTTAAGTTTTAATTCTTTAATAAATATTAGCGTTGATTATACGGTTTAGTTGATAATCATCTGTGATAATTATATACTTTTTTTGTGAAAAATTTAAAAGATAGATATACAATACAGATAAAATACAATACAAATTAAAATACATAATAAAATGATAACAATATGTTTATTTTTTATTTATGTTGTATAGTAAAGTATTTATAAATATTTAACATTTATGTCTTAAACTACCAAGAAACTTATATCATAAAACGGATTTTGTATTATGCTTGATACGTATTAAAAAAAATGCATAGATAAATAGACATCTCAATAATCCTTATAAAGCATATAACAATTCAAAACCCGTCAATCTTAAATAAACATTTAAGATAGTGAACATAAAACGTGAACACTTGAATACAAGTATGGTAAAATGGTCATTTGATATAACTAACTGAAATAAGTTAATCCTAATGGGCTAAAAGATTGCGAGTGTATAATGTTTATAAATAAAGAGTGTGTGGTGTACTTTCAAAATCAAGAGGATTAAACATGTCCTATTTGTCAAATCGTAAGAAACATGATGAGGTTAGTAAGGATTACATCGCCTGTCAAGATTGTACCGCCAGTATGCCATCGCCTGACAGGCTGTCATCACCTGTCAATCGCCCGACAGGCTGTCATCACCTGTCAATCGCCTGACAGGCTGTCATCACCTGTCAGTCGCCTGACAGGCTGTCATCGCCTGTGAGGTGGTCGACATATGTCATCACTTGCCAAGTACCGCCTGTCAGGTTGTCTTAGGTTGTCTGTCATCGCCTGTCAGGCTGTCATCGCATGTCAGGTGGTCGACATATATCATCACTTGCCAAGTACCGCCTGTCAGGTTGTCTTAGGTTGTCAACGCTTGTCGTACCATATTTGAAGGTGCTTGCCCTTGTCTTGGACCACAGTCATAATGACGCTTGACAACCACTTTACTACTGTCGTAATGGTGAGACGTCGCATCTTAACACTAATAAAGATAGAAGACGATTCATATACCACTGATTGATTATTAAGGCAGTTTAAGTATTCATGATCGTCATTAATTGATGGACGTTCCCTATACTTAAACTGGTCGTATAAATATATAGTCCAAACCATTGTCGACATTATCTTAATCTCACTTCAACACACACACGCAAAAGCTTAAACAGAGTTCATATACTCTTGCTTTCATCTTCAACCTTGATCACCCTAGGTTCGTCAAGAGCTTGTTGGGTTTGCAATGTGATCATCACAGGAGATCCAAGGTTGATATCACCTCACCTTCGTGTTTGACAATCGTTGCTCGAACATTGGCGCCATCCGTGGACACGTTTTTTAAACGGCGTTTCACTTTTCCCAATTCCTTTTTTTTCTCTCTCTGTAATCAATCATTTCCATGGAGGCAACAAATTCATCGCAGGTCATTTCTTCAGCGCCAGGATGACCACTACTGTGATTACCACTGCACCGGAAGCGGTGATGACTTCACCTGTTCATACCACAATCCCAGAATCATACGTCGATTCTGAGTATACAGTGTCGGATTTAAGGACGACACGGGGGTATCCCTCTTTAGCAAGTCCCCTTTTTTCCACAAGGCTGGCTGGAACAAGTATGTTTACTTCACCACCACCAGTGACATCCATCCCTCCATTTCAGCCTCTTTTGTCCCACGGGACAAGCTCTCAGGAGGATGGCACGGATCAGGTCAGACAACCTGTTTCAAACTTTCCTCAGACCGCTACTCAAGGGGTTCGGGAGGATCCCATTGTGGAACTGCTTAGAAGGTTGGCTCAGAGCACTCAGCCACCACTACCCCCACCACCACCCGCTTCGTCAGATATGTTGTCACAATTAGTGGAGGCATTGCGCCCAACGCCTCAGCCAGCGCCCGTACAACCAGTGGATCCGTTGTCACAACTCCTGGAGCGGCTAAGGCAACCAAGCACACACACCCCGCCAACACCTCTACCACATGACACATCTAACGACATGCTCAGAGTGTTGTAAACCTTAGTGACGGCAGCAGTTCCACCCCGTGCAGCCACTATGCCTTTGTCAGTGGTTACTTCAAAATTCTGTGACTGGGTTGCCAAATTCCCACTCCCAGATAAGCAAAAAGTCCCGTCCGTTGTTGGTACTTACGACGGTACTCGAGATCCAGACGACCACCTTGCTCTGTTTGAACAGGCTATTATGACGGAGAAATGGTTAGACCCAGTCGCTTGCCACATGTTCCCTGGAACACTACAAGGTTTCGCTCGTGATTGGTTTGCTGACTTGCCTGAGAGGAGTATTCAAGATTTCGCAGATCTAAAAGCCAAGTTTGTGACTCAATTTGTACAACAAAAGAAGCAACATAGAACTCATATAGAGGCTCATTTGATACGACAAAAAGAAGGAGAGGGGTTGCGTGACTTTATCCAGCGATACACACAAGAATGCCAGAAGATCGCCATGTTACCAGAGAGTCAACAAATTTCTGGCTTTACTCTTTCCCTACTTCCAGGACAATTGCAAGAAAAGTTAATCAAGAGAACTCCAATTACTTTCAAAGAAGCCACGGACAGGGCATATGACTATCTAAGGTCAAAGGAAACTGTCTCCCTGACAAGAGAGGTCGGCGACAAGTCATGGACCGACACTCGACGAGATGAAAGGAGCAATAGGAGGTTTGGCCCATACGATAAACATGCGTCTGAGCCTACTCTTAGCAAAACACCAAAAGAAATCTTGATAACAGAGCAGGTGTGCGCTACCTTCTCACCTCCACCCCAGATGGAGCATAGGTCAAGTACGAAAAACATGAATAAATACTGTGATTTCCATGAAGACCATGGACACGACACAAATGTCTGTAGAGAGCTCAAAAGGGAAATCAGGCGGGCTTTGGAAGAAGGCAAGCTAGAACACCTTGTCCCTGGCGCTAAGCAGCAAGCAAATAAAACTCCACCTAAGAAGAGTTATGCATGGCAAAAGAAGGGGGAAGACACAGAACACCCCGGACCACCTGATGGTCATGTCTTCATGATACATGAAGGAGCCAATATGAACTGACCTATCAAGGTGCAATAGTCTTTACTGTCATTTTTTCCTTTATGTTTTCAATAAATGTTTCCAAGCACATGGAATGTCATGGTCATGTATGAAATTGGCAATAATTGCATTTGGTCTGATCTTGTATCCCAATATTATCGCACAATATCATTTTTCTATGGCATTTGCATAAACAAATAAATATTGAAGTAAGGATTCAATACAAAAAGCATAAGGCCACAATAGACATCTCAGTCTAAAGCCAACCATGCACTTTCATTACGTACAATGTTACAACTTGAACACGCATGCGTACGTACACAACTAAGAACATAGTTCAATACAACATGTACGAAGCCAAGAAAGACAACCCTGTCTGGCCAAATACCATACAATCATATTCGTCTTTTAATCTACTTGATAAAAGATAAGCACTTCTCATTGGGAAGCGACAATTCTCGTGAGTAAACAAAGTAAAGGTTAACCAACAAAAGTGCCATTGGCACAGTGTCACAGGCCCAATGTGAAGCATACTCAAATCTACCTATGTCATTGGCATGCAAAGGAACCATGGGCCCTCAAAAAGTGTCATATGCACAACCAAATATACACACTGTCATGCACACCCAAGACGGTGTCATGGACAACATCCATAATAAAAACTATAAAAAACAAAAATGTGTTATTGGCTTGATCATCCAATAAAACATTATTTTTAAAAGCTAGACAATGTCACAAAGCAAGGCTAAGCCTAGACATACAATTACAATAGAATTAATCATTGGCTATCGCGGGTCACCCGGTACCGCTGATTGTCACCATAAATTTAATACTACATATTTTGTTATATTTGATTAGTATTGGAGCCCACGGTGAGGACAAATCCAAGACCAGTGAGGAAAACTAATTAAAATAATGAATTTTGTAATGGTGGTAAATGGTGGGAGCCAGTGAGGAAAAGGACAGCCAACTCAAAGCTTTGCCAGATGAAAAACTTTGATTTAATCCAAGACCAGGTCCAATAGTAACCTCACTACTCCACATGGACACACTCACATGTACCCGGATTATTCACCTTCGTCGATATACATACTACTTTCTTATGTTAGGAAAAAAGAGTTTCTTACATTCGACTATACCGCCGGTATGGCAGCGGGTGTGAACCGCCGGTGGGTGTCATATGTAAAATTACTTAATTGGTTTTCGTTACGTGAACTAAATCTGGCCCGATACATGGTGACACCATAGGCGTGGACTAATTTTTTGTACAGCCTATCGCCGGTCGTTCAAAGGGACACCGGCAACCGCCGGTACTATGGCTTAAACAGCTTTGCTTGCGTCCGCTTCCCTCGATACCGCCGGTACCTGGCCTAAACAGCCGGTACCCGGCTTTGTCCCTCGATACAGCCGGTACCTGGCCTAAACAGCCGGTACCCGGCTTTGTCCCTCGATACAGCCGGTACCTGGCCTAAACAGCCGGTACCCAGCTTTGTCCCTCGATACAGCCGGTACCTGGCCTAAACAACCGGTACCGGGCTTGCTTTGTCCCCTCGATACCGCCGGTTTGCTTGCCTCGATCCACTATCGGCTATATACAGCCGGTCCCTTAACCGCCGGTCCGGTCCCTTGCCGTCGGTCATCATTATCGCGGGTAAAAGAACGTATAATGATCATCAGGCAAGTTTGCCAATGATGAACATGTATCAGCAAAACCATCCAAGAAATTTGATAATGAATAGGGGAATGCAATGGTGCATGACAACATGTACATGTACATGCCTCATGCATCTCCTGTTTTTCGTCGTGCTCATTGTGCCCACTATTTCCCACTTTCTTTTTTAAAACATATCATGCTATGTTGTTTGTTGTTGGGTTGGGAGAATAAAAAAGTGACCAAAAAATTGATTGATGCCAACAAATAGTACAAGTGTTAATGCATGGTGTACAAGTTGGATTTGGTAAGATTTGGTCTTGTAATCTTGTTACTAGTTATATGCTATTGCGCTAGCTTAATTTTATATTATTAGTAAGTTGTTTTTGGGAATTGTATTGATACTAATACAACTATGATCGGATATGATTAGACGAGCTAGCAGTTATTACTTGAAAAAAAAAAAAAAAAAAAAAAAAAAAAATTTACGAAGTAACGAGTGATGATAGTTACGCTTTGCAAACCGTTGTTTTGGCAACTCCTAACTCGGGGGCATGATGAGGTTAGTAAGGATTACATCGCCTGTCAAGATTGTACCGCCTGTATGCCATCGCCTGACAGGCTGTCATCACCTGTCAATCGCCCGACAGGCTGTCATCACCTGTCAATCGCCTGACAGGCTGTCATCGCCTGTGAGGTGGTCGACATATGTCATCACTTGCCAAGTACCGCCTGTCAGATTGTCTTAGGTTGTCTGTCATCGCCTGTCAGGCTGTCATCGCATGTCAGGTGGTCGACATATGTCATCACTTGCCAAGTACCGCCTGTCAGGTTGTCTTAGGTTGTCAACGCTTGTCGTACCATATTTGAAGGTGCTTGCCCTTGTCTTGGACCACAGTCATAATGACGCTTGACAACCACTTTACTACTGTCGTAATGGTGAGACGTCGCATCTTAACACTAATAAAGATGGAAGACGATTCATATACCACTGATTGATTATTAAGGCAGTTTAAGTATTCATGATCGTCATTAATTGATGGACGTTCCCTATACTTAAACTGGTCGTATAAATATATAGTCCAAACCATTGTCGACATTATCTTAATCTCACTTCAACACACACACGCAAAAGCTTAAGCAGAGTTCATATACTCTTGCTTTCATCTTCAACCTTGATCACCCTAGGTTCGTCAAGAGCTTGTTGGGTTTGCACTGTGATCATCACAGGAGATCCAAGGTTGATATCACCTCACCTTCGTGTTTGACAATCGTTGCTCGAACAAAACATATTTGTAATTTTCTCTACTTTATATTTTGTTATACATATATGATTTCACCAAATGCGCTAATAGCGTAGAATAAGTCGAATTACCCAAATAGGTTGAATAACTAAAGATAAAATTTTTCGAATTGTCGAAGGATAAACTAATAGAAGATGTAATTTATTAATGGTCAGAATAGATAATGTTACCCCATATTAATGTGCATTAATGTATTTAAAACAAGATATGAACTTCGTAAAATCATCATTTAATCCTTTAGGCATGGGAAAAACATTTTCCAACCCTTTAAAACTTAAAACAACTAAACAATTCTAGAGTTTAAACATTGATTGATAAAATTTAAGGGTATTTATATTTTCTAACTAGTAAAAAGTTAAAAAGAAAATGTTAGGGTGTGCAAATCCGGTTAACCGAATCGGGTCGGACTCGGACTCGGACCGGACCGAGACTGAAAATGTTTAAAACTGGGGACAGAAAACCGGACCGATTCTATCCGGTCCGGTTCGGGTTCTTGTCGGGCGGTTCGGGTCTGTGGCTTAGTAGATCGAATAACCCGATTTTTCCAGTGTTGTACCATAAAAATAAAAATAAAAAGTGTAACTATCAAGAATCTCTTCGATCAACTAATCCCAAATCAATATGAATCTATATTTTACAAAAACAAACTAAACTTTAATTTTAACACAACAACAAGTGTATATACTTACTTTTTGAATTTAAATCCTAAATTGAAAAATTATGATTTGTTGATAATCCAAAATATGATGAGTAAGCTTTGAAGATTCGAACATATGCAAGAAGATGGAGAGAAAAAATTCGAAGTCAAAAGAAATAAAGAAATTAGGGATAAAATTGGGTTATATCTGATTATAAAAAGGTTGCATAAAATACCCAACTTATGGTTATATCTGATTATAAAGCCTGTTTCATTTAATATTATTAGTTTTGCCAAAATTAAAAGTCAGGACAAAGTTGTAGCCTACTGGTAAGGAAAGCTTCTCGTGGCCTGTGGGTACCATGTTTGAACCCAAGCAACAACGATAATTTGTTTAGTGTGGAAACTAACAGACTCGGGTATAACCGATTTGAACCGGTCCTAGATCCGGACCTAACCGAAACCCAAAAAATAGGAAATTCGAGACCCGAGGACCAGACCAGTTCTTATCGGGCGGGACATAATCGGGCCGGCGGGACCAACTTTGCACATGCCTACCAAGGGTTCCTCTATAATCTTTATAGGATATTTAGAATATCATGTAAAAAAATAGTCACTCCAACTATACTATAAGTTTTGAGAAAATCAGCAAGATATAAATAATCAATTGTATAAGACCGTCTCCAAGAGTTATCTATAATCTTCATATACTATATATTTGGAATATTATGAAGAAAAAAAAACTCACTTCAACCGGACTCTAAATTTAGAGAAAAATATTAAAGTATTGAATCTATATAACCATATATTAATATTTTACTCATTTGATGGTTTTAATATAAATACTTGTCCAATTGAAAAAATTTGAAAGTGTTAGAAGTTTGTATTTTAGAATATATGGTTGACGAATGATTATTTTTTATAGTATTAACATTCTGAAAACAACTTTTACATACTCTAAAAATAAAGGATAAGATTTGAGATGGTCTAAGTATTTTATGTTTATTTTTTCAGAACATTAAGAGTTAAAAATAAAATTTTATGAATTTTTTTTTGCCTTTACCGCATGTAATTACTCCCCAAACTTAAAACCATAAATAATAGTTTAAGAAAGAATTAAATGGATAGATAAACTGATTAAGGAATTATGTTAACAATAATCCCCGAGATATAATTAACAAAACAAATCTTATATTGAGCGTGAGTATACCTTACAAATAAAAAGTAAGCGCTAAAAAATCTTCAATGATAACTACTACCAACTTTTAAAGAGCGTTTATTAACTTGTACATTAACCATAAATTCATCCCAAATATAACAAATTATAATCTTATAGACTATTTTTAACATTTTCCACTACATAAAGTTTGTGATTCAAAGTATTATCGACCCTTAAATATAAGCGAACTATCACAATATATATGGGGCCATGGATTAGCTATTCATTTAATGAAAAATAATTATTATAATTCTTTTTCGTCCCACATTTTCAAACACTCTCTCCATTTAGTTTAGTATAATTCACATCGATGGAAACCGTCGGTAAACCTTCACCACCGTCGCTATCACTTACCTTACCATGGAAAACACGCATTGCTCTTTACTTCATAACCACCTTCACCGACACCTGTTGTCGCAAAAACGGTACCGTCAACCGACGTCTTATCAACCTAGTCGATTTCCGGTCACCACCTTACTCAAAATCCAACGTCACATCACACGATATCGTGGTAGATCAGGCAAAAAACCTGTGGTTCCGTGTTTATATACCTACACAACATGTCGGTGAAGATCTTCCAGTGATTTTGTTTTTTCATGGTGGCGGATTTGTGTTTTTGTCACCGGATGGTGTGGCGTATGATGCCGTGTGTAGGAGGTTTGCTAGGAAAGTTCCCGGGGTTGTTGTTTCGGTTAATTATAGGCTTGCACCGGAGAATAAGTATCCGGCGCAACATGATGATTGCTTTGATGTGTTGAAGTTTTTAGA
The DNA here is from genome assembly GCA_910822075.1 of Senecio squalidus. Classification (NCBI taxonomy): domain Eukaryota; kingdom Viridiplantae; phylum Streptophyta; class Magnoliopsida; order Asterales; family Asteraceae; genus Senecio; species Senecio squalidus. The sequence continues at coordinate 60,350,514 of CAJVGC010000582.1, read as the reverse complement.
TGATGATGAGAATCGATCGAAATCGTTGTTACCGGAGAATGCGAATTTGATGAAGTGTTTTCTTGCTGGAGATAGTGCTGGTGGAAACCTAGCTCATCATGTTACTCAACGAGCTTGTCAATTTAACTTCAAACGACTCAAGGTATGCCTATTATTTAGATATATTGAGGGGTGTTTGTTTGGGCTTATATAAGAAGCTTACGACTTATTTCGGTTTATGTTTCATAAGCCCGGATTTTCCGGCTTATGTAACTATTTATGGACTTATTACTGTTTATTATGTCATAATACACAGTAATAAGCTCATAAACGGTTATATAAACCGAAAAATACGGACTTACGAAACATAAGTCGAAATGTCAATAAGTCATAAACCGCTTATATAAGGCCAAACAAATACCCCTGAGTATATGTGTTGGAATGTTATTTTCTAACGGGTAATTTCTCTTCAAATTTTTAAATTAAAAAATTAATCAATTACATCAATATCCAAAAATAGCAATGATCTTTCAAGGTCTTAAACAACTATGTTAATCTTTTTTTAAACTAAATAGAAAACCAATGATATATTGTGTGAATGTTGATCAAATCAACTTGTAAGTGATAGAATAGCTCGACTATAATGTACAAGAAATAATCATTTCTAAAAAACTGTCATTCATGTTTATAAATTTTGGGGACTTCATAAATTTGAGGACTAAAAGCGATTGATTTATTAACTTTATGATTAAGTCGACCGAGACGATATGTGAGATTATGATGAACCACGTTTAGATTCTAATCCCTTTTACTTAAAAGAAAATACTAGACAAAAAATTTCCTACCTAAAAACTCATGTAAAGTGTTACATCACGATTCGTATATTATTGAATATATTCATTTATTATCCTACCCTATTCGTAACGTCAATGTCGTCATTATTTTGAGCATACTAATTGCATCTAGAAATTTTGAAGAGTTTAGTTCACATTATAGTCATATTATCAACTTGTAGTTGGTTTAATTAGTTTGATCATTCATTGAAGAAAAGAAAAGGCAAGTAAGAAAATCTAGGATATTGGGTTTGCGCTCGAGTATTGAATATGTATGGGTTAAACCCGCAATTTTTAGTGAGTATGTAAAATACTTACGTTTGTAGGTTTTAGTTCTATATGCATAAATCAAAACTCATTAATCAAACATTTATGATAGAAATGAACGTAAATCCTTTCATCTTGTACCCTCAAAAATGTCAGTAGATCAATAGGAGTTTATCTCATTGATAGGAGATTGTGATTTCCTAGGAGAAGTCTTGGTTCGTGTTATAATTTAGGGTTTGTGATAATCTCGGATTTCTCAATGTATCGTGTAAGTTCATTTTCCGTATTAAGTATTTCGACCCTATCAATTGCCTGAGGGTTGCACGAAATCCTAATCGGGATAATACAATGAGAATTGACAATTTGTGTTCTTGGCAGTGAATCACAAATCGGAAATGTAAGGAATTATGTATATTTTCGTTAGTTTTCAAATGAGAATGAAAATCTGTATTAGATACAGAATTGACAGCAGTTACAAACGGTTTTGTGACGGTTTCAACCGTCATAAAACTGTCCCAACTTTAGGGAATTAGGCGGGAAAATTCAGTAATCAGCTTAAAGTTGATTAGTAAAAATCGTTTAGCAATGTGAAAGCCATGATCCGGGAGAAAGAAGGTATTTCTCAATACCGACACGCACTGATCTTTAACGAAAAGAGGCTCGAGGACCTGGCAGCGGGATCCCAGCAAGGGGCTCAGCCCCTTGACCCCGCAAGGGGGCGCAGCCCCCTTGACCCCTGCTTTACTGTCGTTGTTGAGTTCATATTAGCTCAACGAGTGTGCACTCCACACTTCCCTGACTCGTTTCCGAGCTGATCATGAAATCACATCATTCTCTAGTAAATCACATTACCTAAATGACCGTTGATGACACTAAAATCACCAACAGTTCGAGCCTCCCTCTGAGGGATTCTCCTTAGGTGAATATTAGATGATAACTAACTTCGGTGTAATGTTCGTAGGTCGTATTTGCCCAATTGGATGTCACTGTGGCCCCGAATCACTAATATTGATGTCGTTTAAAAAAAAAAAAATGTCGCTGTTTTTTGTTTATAATTTATTTATTTAAACTTAAATTCAAATATCCTAAATTCTCAAGCTTTTAAGTGGGAGACAAGACAAGTCGAAACATCTCAAAATCATCGTAGGATCATTCCTTACGATGACAAAGAGAATTAAAGAACTGAACCAACAACTCACCATCACATCTATGCTTCCTTAGAAAGACTAGATAAGTATTGAACATTGCTTATGATGATACGAAGAAGTGGACTTTTTTAGAAACCAAATTAAGTTAATTTTCCATTTATATTGATTAACACAAATATTATACATTTCTAAAAGAAAAGTTCAATTAAAACAAATATTAGTTATTAGAAAAAAATATATCAATTAAAACTAAAGGAACCTTACGCAAATAATAATAATAATAATAATAATAATAATAAATGAGTTTTGCTATATGATACCTAGTGGCTACCGATTACTAGCATTTAATGTGTATTAATTAAAATTTAAATTTCTTAATATATTGATAAATGTACTCAATGGAAGTAGATAAACGTATATAATTAATGTATATTATATGCATTTTGTCGACATATTAGAAAATTTTAAGTTTAGTTAATGCATAATAAATGTTGATAATTGATGCCCACTAGACACCATATAGCAAAATCGGTAATAAATAAGTAATCTAGTCCTTGTCGCCCTCTTCGTCACATGTCACACGTAAAATAATCGTGTTTCACTTCAGATAATCGTGTTTCACTTCATCATGTTTTGAATGTTTTAGAGAAATGTTTGTCCATCGGAACCTTGAACCCCTTGAACATTACATTTCTTTACCGAAACCCTCTATTTTCTCCATTGTTTTTGTTAAATTTGTGAGGTTTTAAGAAGTTATTCTCAGACGCCGTCGTCTGAACAACGTGAGAAAGTAGCATCCGATGAACTCGGACTCTTTTGACGACGAACAGGCTGCTTTGAAATAAATGGTTTTCGTTCGGGTTTGGGATATGATCTCCTTCAAGATTGATCGGGCGGTACTCTACATTTTCGTCCTCGAAACTGTTTGTTGGTCTTATGACAAGGAAAATATCAATGAGTTAGTCAGCGAGTTTATGGAGCAAGTAAGGCATAGGAAACGCAAAAAGAAAAAAAAATGTAGGTGAAGTCATCATTAGTAGGAATGAAAATTTGATACCATCATCCAAAAGTTTCGAATGATTTTCTGGCTTGGGAAAACGAAGTAATGATCTAGATTTTCTGCTATGCCAAAACTTCTTGTGCTTTTAGTCTTTTGAGGGGTCAAAATGGCTATTTTTTGTTTTTTGATGTTTAGTTTATATTTTTAATATTTCTTCTTATTTTATTTATTATTTAGGAATGTTAGAATACTTTCGTAATTATAGTAATCTAGAACTCTAAAGACTACTTTTGTAGCCAATAAATAAGGAGTAGGTTTTTATACTTTTCAGTGCCATAGGAACTCCTTCGTTATCGTTTGAGTTATCCCTATTGGTTTACCATAGGTATGCTTGCTGGGGCTTTGAAAAAACTTATTGCCGTTTTTTATTTATTCTAAAACCAACTTTTTAACTAAAACTCCAATCAAGTTTGTTTACGTTTATGTTTTACGTCATTATAACAACTTTTGGAAGGAAAAAATAAATAAATAAACAACTTTGCGACATTCTTAAAACAAGTCATGTCAACTCGTAATAATAGTTCCTTTTGTTCGTGCTTTGGATGTTTCATGAGCCTCAAACATATGGCCTTCGTCGTCGCTCCCACTTTCCTGCCTATCGACAAGCTTTTGGTATATGCTTTGGAAAACTTTTCATCTCTTTGAAGTTTCGACCATTTGTCTCTTAGTTGATCCACACTACGGTTGGTATCGACCATGGTTTTCACCAGGATTCTCTTGGTATCTACTAACAATGTTAGTGCGAAAGCCACATCAGACCTTCTGCATCTAACCGCATACATGATAAGTCCTACTGCCGAAGCATAAGGTATCATCCGCATGCGCTCCACCTCCCGAGGTGTAGAAATACATTGTGTGATACTTAAGTCAAGTCGTTCTTGCATTGGCACATTTCCACGCTTGAAATTTTCCATATTAAATCGCTTTAGTATTTTTTCAATGTAAGCCCTTTGACTCGATTTGATTAACCGCTTTTGTCTCTCTAGAGATCTTGATTCCTAAAATTAATGTCGCTTCTCCTAAATCTTTCATGGCGAAACACTTTCAAAGATAAGATTTAACATCTTTTAACATTGGAATGTGATTTCCCATTATCAATAGGTCATCTACATATAGAATTTGGAAAGTAACATTACTCCCACTTTTTGATATACACATGACTCATCGGGATTTTAAGTAAAACCAAATTTTTTGATTTCCGCATCAAATCGCTTATTCCAACTTCATGATGCTTGCTTAAGTCCATAAATGGATCTCTTAGGTTTGCATACTTTGTTAGGGTTTAAGGGATCAATAAAACCTTCTGGTTGATTCATATAGACGTCTTCGTCTAGATAATCATTCAAGAAAGCTGTCTTGACATCCATTTGCTATATCTCATACTCATAGAACGCCGCTATAGCTAAGAGAATTCTAATAGCTCTTATGTCTGCCACTGGGGAGAAGGTTTCTTCATAATCTATACCATAGACTTGAGTAAAACCTTTTGCCACGAGACGAGCTTTATAGATGTGTATATTTCCATCCATGTCGGTCTTTATTTAAAAAGCCATTTACAATCCACCGTTTAGGTATTTGGAGGACGATAAACCAAATCCCAAACGTCGTTATCTTTCATGGACTGCATCTCCACATTCGCAGCCTTAAGCCATTTTTCAGAGTTGGGCCCTGATAATGCAACTTTGAAGGTTCGAGGTTCATTAAGATCCCCTAACACATGTTCCTCATTGCGTAAATATACATTTGGTTTAGTTTGTGAGGTGCCTGTATTGTCCTTTCGGACCTACGAATTGGAGTAACATCAACTTGAGGTTGGGACTGAGGCATACCATGAGGCTCAATCGTCCCCCCCCCCCCCCCCCCCAAATTGATGTTCACTAGTATGAGTAGAAGGTGATGTATCTTCCTCTTGAATCTCATCAAGGTCTACAAGCCTCCCATTGTTTTCTTGAACGATAAGCTTCATTTCCTAAAACTTTGCATAACGCCACTTTAACAGTTTGTTGGAACTATATAGAGACTGCGTACAGCAGACTCTGGAGCCAAAAACATAATGGTAGAGAAGTAAGGTTCATCATCGATCTAACCATGTCAAGAAAGGTTCGATTCTTACTCTCCGATACGCCATTGTGCTGTGGGGTATAGGGAGGAGTAAGTTGTTGTACAATTGCTTGAAGATGTTCCTTAAACTCTTGGCTTAAGTATTCACCACCGCGATCCGCTCGAAGGATCTGGATGGTTTTTCCGAGTCAATTTTCTACTTCGTTTTGGAACAGTTTGAATGTTTCAAACACCTCATGTTTATGTTTAAGCAAGTAGACATAACCATAACGACTGAAATCATCCGTAAATGTAACGAAATAGCTAAAGCCTTTCTTTGACACATGTCTAAAGGGACCACATACATCAGTATGTATGATTCCTAATAGATCGGTTGCCCTTTGCGTTTTATGCGAAAAAGGTTTCCTTGCCATTTTGCCAGATACACAAGATTTACATTTGTCAAATGAATCATCGTTTTACTTTAAAAGCCCTTCACGTTGAAGCCTTTCAATGCGATGCTTGCCTATGTGTGCAAGAGGACAATGTCATACATAGGTTGAGATCAAATTGGACTTAACGCGTTTAGTGCTAATATTAAACATAGAATTATTTTTTAAAGACGAATAATCATGCAAATCTATTTCAAACATGCCATTAATTTCAATTGCATTAAAATAATGAACATTATTTTTAGAAACAGAAATACCGAATTCAATAAAACAGGTAGTGAATCCATTATTCTTTAAAACAGAAACTAAAACAATTCCCCTAACAATAGTACGTGCATAATCACAATTGACTAAAACAATAACCATGCTCGAGGATAAATGTAACTCAAAACTTCCAATGGCTTTTACAGTTGCACGTATGTCATTGCCCACGTACAAGTATAAAGATTCATTCTTCAGCTTCTTCTTCGCTCTAAATCCCTGTAAGGAATTACAAATATGAGTACAACGACCAGTATCATATATCCAAGTATTTGTTTTAGAGAAAGAATATAATTCTATAGTGAAGATATTTGAAGGTCCGGCGTTGCTGACTCGCTTCTTATCTTGCACCTAGGCTAGGTACTTAGGAGAATTCCTCTTCCAATGCCCCACCACTCCATAGTGAGGGAAATCATCATCCTTAGTAGGGTGCTCCTTTCTAGCTTGAAGGGAATGCTTAGGCCTGGGAAAATAAACAACACCTTGTTTATTCTTTCCGTCCTGCTTATCTTTTCCCTTAGCTTGCGGTTGTTTCTTCTTTTTCTGAACCCTACCACAATTGATCGCTAGGATCTGGTTGGTAACCGATTTCTTAGGAAGATTTTCTCAAACTCTACGAGTATCGTATGAAGTTCATTGAGAGTCCTATCCATACCATTCATATTGTACTTAAGTGTAAATTCATCAAAACCTTGTGAAAGGGAATTGAGAACAATACTAACAACAATAGGTTGATAGTAGGGGTAATTCATCCTTTCCAACCGATCAAAGAAGCTTCTCGTGTTGAGAATATGAGTTCCTACTGGCGTTTCATCAACATGCCTACACTAATGTAATTCTCGAATCAAGTTGTTCAGTTCAAGACCGACTTGTTTCTCATACACAGTGCGAAGCTCAGTGATCATTTCATCAGACCACTTATTCTCAAACTCCATTTGTAGTTCAGGAGTCATACCGCTGAGCATTAAGCATACAACTTCATTATGACGTTTATACGTTGTTTGATAAGATGCCCAAACTGCCCCCATCAGTTGAGTCAGGCTCCAGAATCATCGATAAAGTAAGGACTGGTAATCGCTTCATCACTCGGAGAACAATTCTCAACTGGAGAAACCAATCATTAAAATTTGGTCCACTAAGTTTTTCGCTTTTGAACATTGTTCTGATTTCTGACATAATCACGTTAGATTCGGGATTTTCTGTCATTTCTACAAAACAAAAACAAAATTCAGTTTAGACTTTCGATAAATAAATTCTTAAGAAAATTTAAAACGGTTTAATATTCATTAAGACTAGGATCCAGATTACGTAACCACTGCTCCATCAGTTGATCTGCTAGGAACAAGTGTTACTCAAATGGTAAATGACGTTCTATAATAGCATCTTTTTGTGCAATTACTAGAAATGAGACTTAATGTCAATTAATGATCAAGCATCAATATGGTGATCATGACATTAATCATGTTCCATCGCATATTATTTCCTCGTCATTAAGGTCTCACCGCTTAAGTCGTCCAGATGAAGACAACAGATATTCCACCACAGTCTCACAATGAGTGGTAATCCACCTTAGAAACTCTTTACCTACGTCTCGCGTAGAAGTAACGAGCAAGTACAAGCTGTCTTGGCAACATGGATGACAATTAACTTAATTTAATGGGTGACAAAATATTTTTTGTATAAAGAAGCATGCATACAACTTCGTAACATAATTAGTATTTTTTAAAAGTTAAAACGATTTTGATACTTTTATAATAATTTTACGTGCGACAAGATGTCTAATTCCTATACACCACGTGTATTAATTAAATGTAAAATCTTTATTATAAGACCCTTTCGGTAGCTCTATTCAAATATGACCAAGTAAGAACGGTGAGGGTGGTCAGAGCGAAGCATATTAAAAACTGACCTCATTAACAACATTCTTTTTAAAATAAATATAAAAAATGAAAAGTTAAATTTGTATTTAAAATAGAGGGGTTAAAATGAAAATAGTTAATGATAATGTCATATGAAATCATCATTTTGATCTAAGGATGTAAAATTAATCTTGAAACTCATCTAAGGGACCATACTTTGTCAATTGGCTTTTAATGTATCTCTTTTAATATATATTAGTTTATTTCCTACTTATATGCGGAGAATTGTAACGTAAAAAACAAATTTATTATATATAGATACTTAGTAAACATCGTGTGTCATTATGAATACATAACAATGCGAGTTGTGATATCAGATATTTTTTGTTTAGTTTATATGTATGTGTTTTCAGCTTCACTTTTATATTCGTATACATAGAGAACTTTGTCGAAAATAATACAATTCTAACCTATTAAAAAATTGAGGTCTAGTGTTTATAAAGTCAATGTGAGGGTTGCATTCTGCTAACTTTTTATATGTGTGTCATTTGAGTATTTTGGATGATTCTACTCTATCGAATTATAGATTTTAAATTATATCGTGGGTTATGTCATGTTGTTAAAAGTAGATATTCGGTGAATTTTATATTCAATTTTGCTTTATTTAAGTGTAAAGTCTTAGAGTTCAAATTAGATAAATTTACAATATGATTTTTTTAGTTTTTGTTAGTCTAGTATCGTTGTAGTGGGTTATGTCATATGGTCAAAAGTAAGTCTTTTTTGATTTTTATATTCAATTTTGGTTATTTAAGAGCAGAGTTTTAGAGGTTAAATTAAATGGTTTCACAATATGAATTTTTAGTTTTTTGTTAGTCTAGTGTAGTTGAATGTATTAATACACAAAATATCCTCTTTTTTATAATGTCAACATTCCCTTTTATTATTTGGTATATTTCTTCATTACTTGTGCAATCTATAATCTGTTTATTGTTAAATAAAAACAAAAATTGAATGTCTCTTTATGTATGTCAACATTAACTCTTTTTTTTCGTACGGTTATAAATGTTTTTTTTTTTTGTTAGAAAAAAAGAAACCAAAAAATGAAATCGTTTTTATTTTTATTAAAAAATGTTTAATATATAGAAATATTTAAGATTTAAGGTAATGGTCTCAAACTATATCTTTTAGAATAAATATAGTAAAGGTGAAAGTTAAAATTGTATTTAAAATGAAGGGGTTAAAATGTAATAGCTAATGATGATGTCATATGGCATCATCATTTTGATCTAAGGGGTAAAATTAAACTAAAACTCATCTAGTGATCCATATATTGTCATATGGCTTTTAATGATCTCTTTTAATATATGCTATAGATTATAGATAAATTCTAACAATTATTTTATTTATAGTTTTGTTGTTCTCAAATTCAAGAAAAGTATGATCGGATCGTACAAGGATTCTAAGATCTTATCAACATCGGAATTTTACTAATATCCCATGCTTTTATAGATCATGGATCGTTTTTGACGAGATCATAAAATAATAAGATTTTAATATCAAGATCGGGAAGTTAACAACTTTCCTAATATTCACTTGTAACTTTTATAAGTAGATATTTTATAGCTACTTTTTATTGTTATCAATTCTCTATTATACTTATTTTTTTTTTTTTTATTATTAATCAAAAATTGATTTTTAGTCAAAAATCCGATTTAGGGTCTTTTTACATTTTTATAATGCGATAAGCGTTTATGAAATTTGTATCTAAACCTCGTGCCAATCCATCGTTAGTGTAAATTGTGGCCTAGTTCGACTTAATGTATTAAAGTCGTTGGATATAGCTCATTTAAATTTAAGTGAATATCTTCTGTTCATCTAAAGTTTGTGTGCAAACATGTCGTGATTATTGTGGCCACTTTCGAAATAATTTGGAATGTAACGAAAACTTTCATCATGTTTGAAGGTAATCGGAGTGATAGCAATTCAGCCGTTCTTTGGCGGGGAGGGGAGAACTGAGTCCGAGATAACACTTGATGGAACACCATTAATTTCCATAAAGCGAACAGATTGGATGTGGAAGGCGTTTTTACCACCAGGGGAAGGGTTCAACCGGGACCATCCAATTATCAATGTTAGTGGCCCAAAAGCGGTGGACATATCGAAAATGGAATTTCCACCAACGATGGTGGTTGTTAGTGGATTCGACGCTTTACATGACTGGCAAAAACGGTACTACGAGTGGCTAAAAAGGTCCGGGAAAGAAGCGTACTTGTTTGAGTACCCAACTATGTGCCATGCTTTCTACATCTTCCCGGAATTGCCAGAATCCAGACAACTTTTTGGCCAGGTGAGCGAATTCATTAACAAGATATCAAGTAGTGTTGGCTCTACTTGAAAAATTCGTAAACCATGACTAGCAACTCATCTTATCACCGATGCATTACCCGTACTGTATAGTATAATTTGTGCCATTAGTTCATAACTGGTGTTTGAACCCGGAGGTATCTAACTAGGCTCAACGACAAGTGTTTTACAGTTTATTTCTTATTTCAGTAAATGAAACTCTTTTGTTTTGCTATTGATATGTTTATTTATATTGAGGGAGCAAGTGCTTCACATATCAAATTGAATAACTTTGATTTAGTATCGATTCAGTACCATTATCCGAAAAACCTCACCCTGAACTGCATTTAAATTTGTTTCGTTTTGGGATAGTCATTAGTCTGATTAACTTGTAATCTGACCGACAACTACTGTTATTTGAAGTAAAAAGATTTGTGTAATGAGACGAGACATAGAATGAGATCCCGTCATATCCTACAGTTAAAAGCGGCTATGCGGATTTTTTTTGGTATAGGTTTCATTCTCAATATCCAAACCTATATATTCATATCAAACATTTTCTTTAATCATTCTCATTCCCTATCTTTCATTCCAAACTACTTAATCCAAACACACCCGAGAACTGTTATAAGACTTGGGTTCATATCCAACAAACCTCCCTTCAAACTCAAATATTCCTTTCAACGATAGTCCATGTGGTTTTATATTTTCTACCGCCGATTCTTATTCAAACAAGCTGAGCAGTGAGCACACAACGAAGATTTGGAAACAAGGCATACTAAGCATGGAAAGACACAATGATGATCAATACGTCGTCGAAATCAGCAAATTCCATGATTTGAAGCCTAGTTCTGATGCTCAATACTCGACAAGATTATATCTTCACACTGAAAATCGAGGAGGTTGAGCTCGATAAATTTATCAAAATGTGCGAGAAAACCGAGCAACTTCTCAGAGACCGAGTGGAACAGTGAATTTATATAATCAAGGTTTCACTGGTGCTGGTCTTGATGGCAATGTATCTAATATACTTCCTACTTCTCCGATACAAATCGAAGTAAAAAAAATATATCATTTAAAGCTAAAATCATTTGATTATCTCAATATCAAAACCTATAACTGGTCATAGTACTCAAACTCTTTCATCAGGCTATGTTACGTGTAATTTTCTTGGAGCGGAGGAGGAATATTATGTAGTAATAAAGCATAACTATGGAGAGAAGATTATGAGAATTAGATACAATAAAATTTTAGATGATCTTAATATGAACAATAGCATTATGAAGCTCGCAAATTGTCTCCAATTCCATGAATTTTACAGTTTTTTTTCTTGGATTCTTGAAACTACTTCATGCAGAGATATATTCTACCTTACCAATTGCCGGTGCTGTCGGCCTCACGGGACTGATAAAACTCATCTGGTTTCACTATGTTAACATCTTCAAATTCATTGTCATCTGAAAGTTACAAACCAAATTCATTTCAGATTAGCAGTCCGGATATATCTCATAAACAAAATAATAAAATAGAATGATCAGTTGGAGATTCAATAACTATGGCTTAGTGATGGTAATTATTCCCAAAACGTTGGCAATTTGACAAATGAAAATATGAGACATAGGCAAGGTAGTCTGAAAAACGTTGAAAGAATATTTTTCGACATTTTGGAGGTGTTTAACAAACAATGTATGAATAAGGCGAATGGGTAGGTAGAAATGCTTGGATAGAGGGTAAAAATTTTTTTTTTCTCTTTTTGTATAAAATGAAGCATGTCAATTCAGGTTGGGTTGACCAGACACATTTTTGCTCCAAAAATTTGAACTTTGTAAAAAAACTTATTGAGTCAAATATGATAATAAAATTTATCTCACTAATAGTCTAATGTTTATGTAAAATTGTAAATAATTTAAGAGGTTTTACGGATTTAAATCAAATACAGTTCAAGCAAAGTTAGACCAGTTTGCTTAACGTTATGTTTTTGAATTTACTGTTATCTCCCATAAAGACATAGAAGATAACCTGTAAATAGGTCGAAACTGCTACCTCTTCTAAATAAAGCGAGAACCAGACAAGTAAAACTAACTTCTGATAAATTTACAAAATAAGAGTAAGATACCTTTTCGCAACACGAGGGCCACAACATCATCATTTTCAACCTGAAAAAGATGTGAAAGAAAAATATCAAAAAGATATGAAAACAACAATACTGAGTAAAGTGATTGTCGGTTAACAGATTGTTCTCTTCTATCCACTACACTATGTATATCCTTGAAGTGGGTAGCATATTATATAATATATAATTTTATGAAGTGATAATATTGCAGAACGTGACAGAAAAAAAAAGTCCAACACCTTTTGATCTGCCAATGTCTTCGAATCCTCCAAGACTTCTCCAGTTGCTACTAAAATCAGACGCTGATCATTAACTGGTTGATCAATGAGATCATGCAGCTTTTGCTTAATGTCGAGAATTTTCTCAGTTGCATCACATTGCAGAAAATAGGTTGTCTTATTGCGCTTAACACGAATGTACATAGCCTGCATTGAAATCATAAAAAAGAAGGGGGAAAAAAGGTCTGTTTTAAAACTCTATGACAAGGGAACACAATATCACCACAGACAAGACGGTTGATTTTATCTTTGCAGGGGCATATTTAATAATGAATAGTAAACATTATGTGCCTCAAAACCAGACAGATAAAATAATTACTGTTATTAGATAATTATCAAACAGAGGGCAAAAAATGCAGTTTACTGTAGCAGATAGAGAACCTTTTTAATGACAAGCTTAATACAGTATAAACTTTATATGGACGTTGATGACTTCACGCCTATTTAGCCGTTATTATTTTGTATTTATAGAAACCAAAAACATATTAAGTAACGTGTCCCATTTGCTTTCCAACTTTAAAGTATAGTTCAGTTTCTTTGTTTATCTGTTTTTATTACCACAAAACGTTAAAATGAATTACGAAATCAGGATATATTTATAGAAGAACAATCTCTTGACGTCACGAAAATATTTAAAACAAGCTGTTTTAATTACAATGCGGTATCAGTTCCCTCTTCTGTCCATTACATGTCGTAATTTGAATCAATCAATTGTAAAAGACAGAAATGTTTATTCCCAGTTACTATCCTACACAATTTTTTCAGCTAAACAAATCAAACTTGATCATGAAACAGAGGTTTTCATTTTAATCCAGACACTTAACAACGAAATTAGAACATACTTGATCATACATAAATGAATTTCGATATCTCGGGATTGATTTTAAAACAACAGATTGATATCAGAATTCAAACAAACTAAAATTCAATCACATTTTTACCCTAAATATTCAAAATCACAACATTAAACATCCAACTTACAATTGAAACAAATCAATATCAGAATTTAAACAAATTAAACTTTAATTACATTTTAATCCTAATATTTTATGATCAAAATTGCAAGTAATCAGAACATGCAATAAGTAAAAATTAGATTGGAAATCATATAACAAATGTAAATGCAGATAGGAATGCAAACCATTGGAAGGATTTTTCAGATAATCGCCGACGATCGGTAACTCGCCGGAGTCGATGACGTAATTTAGGGTTTCTGGTTTTTCTCTTTTTCTATAATTTTGTCCTCCTTGTATGTGTCAAGTTTGTTTTTGTCATCATAGAAATAGTGGTGTCATTTGTGTAAAATTAAAAGAAACGAAAGTAATTTAAAGAAAAAGAAATTAAAGTTAGAAAAATAATCTTTTTTATTTTATAATCACTCTAAATATGATCGGATAGTTTTATTAAATAAAATATATAAACTTTAACTTCTAATCATTTTCTTTTATTTGCTTTTCCTCCTATAAAAACTTGAGAACACGACAATTTTTTTATTTCTTTTCTTTTACATTTTTTACCCTAAAAATAAAGCTTGAGAACACAGTGTAAAAGTTAATGATATGCGGTAAAAATGTTTCCGAATGTTATCCAACCGAAGCGGTCAATTTATGTTAATTCGACGTCACATCAATAAATCCAAAACCGACTGACTAATGTCAATAGTGATTTGTCACTTAGTTTTTGTGCTCACGATTTACTTTAAACATAATACACATACAAAAAGAGTGTTTTTTTATACTTGTAGGCTCACATCTTCATCAGTTTCATTATCGAGAAACCGATTCAAAACCACCAATGAAGGCAACCGAATAAATTGCACAAATGGTGTCACTTTAAATGACGCTCGTTACTTCCCAGGGTTAATTGTTTGGAAATGCATCGAACTTGTCACTGAAACCTATTGTATATATCCAAATTTTAAATGCTCTAATGTATGCGTTAAATTCATATTAAAAGTTATTGTATGTAGGTGTTTACCTTCTCTTTAGGTAACAAGTAATAATTTATTTTTAATAATTTTTTTATAATATGTTGACTTTGTTTATTTGTTTTATGGTCCATCATTCCTTTAGTTTGGCCATCTTCGTCGTTTATTCCAAGGTCCTCAAACAGTTTTTCTAAAGGCTTATCTCCATTGTCTCGATACAATGATATATTAAATCTCCATTCACATCACCACTAAATCTAGCAAATCCAGCAGCCACCATCCCACCACCACCAACTCCAGCAGCCAAAAAATCCGGCGACAACCACCACCAACTCCGGCAGCCACCACCAACCGCTGTTGCATATTTTCGAAGTCCGGTTTCCAAACAATTAACCCAACTACCTCCGATTAGATTTCCTTCAAACAATTAACCCAACTACCTCCGATTTCAACAGTTTTCCTTCAAACGGACTTCGACTCATGGATTAGATTAGATTAGATATCCTACCTTCGATTTCCTTCAAATGAAACCCAAATCGACTCAAGATCCGATTTCATACCTCCGATCCTGAACATGTGTTTGATATCTAGGTGAAATCGGAGGTAGTTTGGTGTGAGTGATTTTGAAGTTTGATCGATGGTTATGATATTCCGTTTCACCTTGAAGGAAATCGAAGGTGACGGAAATCGAGGTAGTTTGGTGTGAGTGATTTTGAAGTTTGAAGTTTGAAGGAAATCGAAGTCCGTTTCAAGGTGAAATCGGAGGTAGTTTGGTGTGAGTGATTTATGGATTATATCAAGGTGAAATCGGATTACATAAAGACAGACTTGTCACTTTGGATCCGTCTTTGTGATGAAGAAAGGAGTAAAAACTTATCTTATATATATATTATTTAATTTAATTCAATAATAATAATACGTGGCTGCCACATCATATATTAAGTATTAGAAATATATAAAACCTGATCCACGTCATCATTGAGCCGGTTAAAGGTTAAATCATGCTGACATTAGACTAATTTGGAAGATAACTGAATACAATAGATGGTTTAGGATATGGATGCATACAATAGTTTTGAGTGTAAAGTTCGATGCATTTCCAAACAATTAACCCTTACTTCCCAAGCCAACAAAGCAATTGCAGAAGTCTTAGGGTATAATTAACTTCAAATTTGAAGTAAACTAGGGGACTCTCGTGCGTTGCACGAGGTCCGGTTGCATTATGGGAACTCTACGATACGCTTGGCAATACGAACCTAATGGTTAGCTTTTGATGCCACCATACCACAGGGTTTCTTCTGATCTGTGTTTGCTGTTATGTAATGAGTGAAGCAAAGTATTAGTTAAACTCAATTGAACATAAATTATATAAAATGTCATTGATTCAAGAAGGAATGAAGAAGAGTAGAAACTAATAAGTTATGCCTTATATGCACAATGGAACCCGTTCCTGTAAGCTCCATCTCTGACAGATTCTCGTTGTAACATTAAACGGGTTTTAACCATGTCCATAGGTGCAGTTATGAGAGTGCTTACTGCTCCCGCTACTGTACTTGAGCTTCACATAATGCAAGTTACAGTTATATAAAAGCGCATCTGAGACCGTGTGGAATATAATTAACTACTTTAAACCAAAACTACTACTTTCAATGAAGTAAATGGGAAAAAATACATATTTACGTGTGACCCAGTTACGTTTCTAAATAGTATTGAAGTACTTCGTTTGTTACTTCAAGGATCAGAGGTAGGAATGCGTACATGAAATGAAGATAGAATCCTTCTTCAAGAGCCGTCCATTTTACCAAGACCTACATGATAGCCACATAACAATAACGTAAACATGAAAATATACATTTTAAAAGCTAATGTGAAAACAGCAGTTTTGGAAGTTACCGTTTTAAACTCATCGTATGTAGCCATCTGTGATGGCGTTAAAGCCCCTGCCCTGACCATAGCAGGTCCAACCTCCTTCCAGAGAGCCATCATTCCCTCTTTTGCGGCAATCTTCTGTAGTTCACCAATTAATTTTCTACGCAAATTGTGGTCCATTTGCAAGCGCACCTATAAAACAGCCAGCAGGTACTTGATAAATAGAGAAGATGTTATAGGTGGCAACCAAAAAAAAGGAGGAATAGGCGGGTTGAGTAACGGGTCAAGACAAATTCGGATCGTTGGGTTGACCCAGAATACTTTTTGTCCATTTTTTAATTTTTTGTAATAATGGGATAACGTATGCATAGACCACCCGAATCTGAAAACAGTAAATGAAAATTTTCGAATACTTCAATAAATACACGATTTACATGTTTTTACCTTTAAAACTTCCATAGGGTTGGTCAGCAAAGTGGCAAAAGCACCAGAAACAGCTCCAGATGCTATCTTCATGAAGATGTTATTGGACTTAAAGGCGAATTCACAGAAATTTTTAGAAGGTTCATACAAACCAAATCGTAGACCTCCATAAAGAACTGACCTCGTCAATGCTCGATCAAAACATAGAAAAAGATATACAAACACAACATTTTTATATTCATTTACTTCCACCTATCATGTCCTAAATGAACAACAAAAAATAAACATCCTTTTAAGTTAAGGATGTCTGCCTATTTACTCCCACAAACACATGTAAAGAAAAACAAACGCATCATATCAGTGTCGATACCCCTTTTGCAATCTATTTTCAAATTCATTACACATATATAAAGACAATATATTTGTATGTATGAACGTAATCATAGCTTCCACCCATGAGTCAACCTAATCTAAAGCTTCGTATGAAGAAAAGAAATAAAATTCAGAGATCACATACCTCTAAGGTGCAGAAAAACGAAAAGCAACGAAGAAATTTCACCTGAAAATAGGGCAACATTTCACACTAATCAGAGCCTATAAACGTTCGTATAAGTAAAATAACAAAAATCACAGATATGAAGTACCTCGAAGATAAGTGATTATCCATGGTTGCAACAGCGGACCTCTAAATGTAGAATAAACATACATTTTTAGACAAATGGGTTCGAGTTCCATGTAGGTGAGTATTTGTGGTTCAGTCAATTTCATAAGAAAGATTTAAATAATAAAAGATAACCTTCATAAAGTTTCATGAACTAAAATGGTTATGGGGCTCAGATTTGTTAACAATCAAACAAAGTGGACTAATCTTCCATGGCTGCAAACCTGCTTATCGGTTGCAATGCAATTTGACATAACCATCCGAGTTGCCCTGCCAAGATACAGATAATCTCAACTCTGCTTGAATTCACTCAGACGTGTTAAAGAAATTCATCATCATAGCCTCTTCATAAAGATCATCAATCAAATGTATTCTTCAAACTTTAAAGACAATAAGCGTAATTAGTACCAGCACAGAGGAACAGGCGGCCACACGTCAGGCAAAGGGAAGTACAAAGCGCCAGCGCAGAACGCAGTAAAGAAAATACCTGACAACGAAAAAACATCCAACCCGTATACGAAAGCCCAAAGAAAACGGGTTAAAGCCCAAATCGGGCACAAAGTTTAAGAATCCCATCAAAATGTTTTCACTAAAAAGACTCTAAACTGATAAGTGATTATCCATAGTTGCAACACCAGACCTCTAAACGTAGAATAAACATATATTCTGAGACAAATGGGTTCGAGTTCCATGTAGGTGAGTATTTGTAGTTCAATCAATTTCACAAGAAAAATTTAAGTAATAAAAAGATAAGCTTGATAAAGTTTCAGGAACTAAAATGATTACGGGGCTCAGATTTGTTAACAATCAAACAAAGTTGATTAATCTGCCATGGCTGCAAACTTACTTATCGGTTGCAATGCAATTTGACATAACCATCCGAGTTGCCCTGCCCAGATACATATAATCTCAACTTTGCTTGAATTCACTCAGACGTGTTAAAGAAATTCATCATCATAGCCTCTCGATAAAAATCGTCAATCAAATGTATTCTTCAAACTTTAAAGAGAATAAGCGTAATTAGTACCATTTATGTAATTTACTCTTAATAAGCAAACCTATGAACTTATCTTATCATAAGCCTATGAGCTGCTTAATAAAAATAAGCTAAAACAAACAAACAAACAGGCCCTGTTTGTTGTTTGTATGTTTTTTTAGGTTGTTGAAGAAAATCACATGCAAGAAATGCCTCATTTGGTCTGAGTGAAAAAGGCTCAGATCTGCAAATACGGAAACCGGAAAGGGGATCGAACAACGTCATGGCTGCAATCGGGTTG
Source organism: Senecio squalidus (assembly GCA_910822075.1). NCBI lineage: Eukaryota > Viridiplantae > Streptophyta > Magnoliopsida > Asterales > Asteraceae > Senecio > Senecio squalidus. Next base: position 60,331,724 of record CAJVGC010000582.1, on the reverse strand, counting down.
CCCCGCCAAGATACGAGCCGAATATCACCCTGCTCAGGTAACCCATAATCCATTCATTTACCAAACGATTAATCTGAAGACAAAGGAAGACAGAAAGAAGAGATTAGCAGCTGCGATGAATGTAAAATAATCACAATCAGTCGGAAAATAATCGGGAAACGAAGAAAACCGGTAGAGAGGAAGAAGATTACGTCCACAAGAAGCACAAATGCCACCAGCCTGAAACCACTCGGAAAACGAACGAAGCTAGCACAGAGGAACAGGCAGCCACGCGTCAGGCAAAGTGAAGTACAAAGCGCCAGCGCAGAAGCCACTAAAGAAAATAGCCGACAACGAAAAAACATCCAGCCCGTATACGAAAGCCCAAAGAAAACGGGTTAAAGCCCAAATCGGACACGAATTTCAAGTGAAAGACGGAAATTGAATAGAAGAACAATATTAAGCTAACCTCATATGTGATTTGAGCCATTTAATCTAACTTAATCAAAAATCACTTTGTGGTTAATACGGAGTTCTATTAATAGTTACACTTTATAAGCAAAATCATGAGTAGTGGGATACAAAAATTACTTTATAGCAACGAACAAGTTTGCTAAGAAATGAAGGTGTTCGTCGTGAATTAACTACCAACGTGGTTAGGGTAAATAAAAGAACACGAAGATAACCTTATTTTGTGATTACAAATATTTTGGATAACCTTAGTTCGTGGTTAAACTTTGATTGGTTTGAACTTTGACGGTTAACTTCTATAAACAAAAATAAAATCATCTACATCTACTACGTTGATTCAATATTAATGAAATATAGAATCATAATACTTTGTCCTAGTGTGATATTACCTAGAGCCAATGTAAGGGGTCTTTTGTTTTTTCGGAATATTTAAGTCTGAATCTGAAAACCAGTTCTGAATGATAAGAGGTTGTGTCTGAAATCTGAAAGCATAATCATTAAGATTGTTTGAAAAATATACTTTCATATATATCTTAATTCTTTTTTCTTGTTTTTATCATATTTTCAAGCTATTAGAATAGCTAAATTGCACGAAAAATAAAATTAACAAATAACTAAATGTAAGAAAAACATTCAAAAGGTTGTTAGATCAAAAGACAACGTCTTCACCAATAACACTCTAACAATAATACCGACAAAGTACGGTAAATGAAAATCCATAAACTAACATGACAAAATCATTTAAAGTAAATCATTCTCCATTGTGCATCAACTGATCAACAATCTCTTCACGCAAGTTTATCATTAATTGTTGATCTGATGCACTACCTTGTGACTGGAATTCTTGATTCTGATTATTTTTTGTTTCATTTTCATTTTCGACTTGTATCTCTATTTGATTAGACATAGAAAATAACTCATCATTAACGCATTCCTTTCGTATAAAATTATGAACCGCAAAGCATGCAATAACAACGTCCATTTGTGTATCAAATGAGAACGTTGACATCTTTTTCAAAATCGGGAAACGTGCTTTCAAGACTCCATACGCCCGTTCAATAACATTTCTAAGTTTTGCATGAGCATGATTGAACTTTTCATTTTTGCTCATTGCACGTTGACGACGAAAGTCTCCAAGCCAATATCTAACATTACGATGTGGTGCCATAATATTAATTCTAATTAGAGGTATTAAGAGGTATTAAGATATAAAATATAGCTTATCAAATAAGAGGAAAAAAAGGGATATCAAGATCTTATCCAAAAAAATTTTCAAAACCTCTTATTTACTATTTCACTTATTGGATAATACAATTAGATATCATTAAGAGCTTAACATGAAAAACAAACGACCCCTAAGTGTTGGTGTTGGTTCCTGATATGCCTTTTATAAAATATGAATCGAGGTAGACTTCAACTTTCGTAACGAGCCGTTTTACCACCTTCTCATTGCATGTGTGTGGTCTTTACAGAAAAGTTGTACGGCTTTGTGACAACTATTTTTCTCTTTAAGAATGTCTTCAACGAGGTGAACCCGTGTGTCACGCGGATTATAAACTTTTTTGCATTTAAGTGTGAAGTTGAATCACTACATATTTACCATACATTTTTAATGATGCCAGTTTAGCATTCGTTTATAAACAGGATATGACTTTTCAAAACTTTATTATTATTATTATTATTTAGAAGAAACGGTCATAGATTATAAAGTGATGTATAAAACACTTACACACAATGATCTTAAAATATAGTTTACGTGGTTTAAAACAAAATGACATTTTTTTTATTAAATTAGCGTATTTTATAATTCATTTATTTTAGTTTTCGATATATTAAAAGCAAAAACCTGTCCAAAATACTACTTACCAAATAGTTAAAAGAAATTTTGGTAAATATTAGTATTTTCAATTTTAATTAGTTGTATTTGTCACATTATTCTAGGACTACAACAAATGATGTAAAATTAGAAAGCGGATAAACAATATAAAACAAATAAATGATGATTAAAAACTCATTTTCATATTATTTTATTTCAAATAAAATTATCTCACAAATCGTTTAATGTTGGACAAAATAAATCATACGATCGTCTTGTTCTCCTCCTTAACTATTTAGAGCACCTCTTTAATTAGTTAGAGCAGTGATTTTGGATAATATCGACGATTTTTTTTATTTTTTTTTTGAACTGAAATCATAAAAATAAATGAATAAATTTTGAAAACATAAATTTTATAAACTATCTTGACCCATCAATAAAATCGTAATTTGACAAATTTTTATTTGTTAGTTTTTTGACAAATGTTAATGCCCGTAAGGTAAACCAGATGTAATATTAACATTAAATATGAATTTCAAAACATAGAAACATTACGCGATTAATAATTAGACCTATACAAATCTCACAAAATTAACTTGTGATTTTACTATAAGTCATATGTGATTTTACTATGTATGTAGAATTTCAGAACTCGTAAGGTAATAACATATATAATTTTAATTATAAATATGAATTTTAAAGCACAACAATGTTATATGATATATAACCTATATGACTTTGCATGGATACGCTACATGATGTATATTCAACTCTATCCTATATATACCCAAGAAAAAGATAGGTCATATGATGTATAACTTATACAGCTTTGAAGTTTTTACATAGATATGTTATATGATATATAACCTATATAGACTCAGGAAAAAAAAATTGGATTTTGACAACTTCGTTTTCATGTTTGAAAAAATATTGAAATTCGTAAGGTAAAATTGGATGTGATTTTAAAGTTTAATGTGAAGTTTAAAACATAGATACGTTAATAGATGTATATTCAACTATATTGAAAAGAAAAAATATTGAAAAATCACATGTCATACTTCTAAAATCATATGTGATTAAACTCTAGTTTTATATTATAAAATTTCAAAAATGAGTAAAATGAACCCGTAATAAAATATGTCGAAAGTATATCGAGTGAGTGCTCTTTAAAATGAGAAATAATGTTTGTTTCAACGGTGTAGTTTGTTCCTTTTATGCATTAAATGTCTTTGAAATAATTTTAAACAAAAATAAAGTCACGACCCACCTATTTTAGGAGGTCATTCACTAAGGTTTAGTTAGACATTTGGATACTTCTATACAATTCAAGGAGCTTCAAGGAACCTAGACCCTTTAATAAGGTCATGGAAGACAATGGAAGGTCATGGAAGGTCATGGAAGCATGGAGACATGGAGTGTGTAGAGGTTTCTATCGTAAATATCTAGATAGAATGTTCTAGAGTACGAGAGATCTAGGGAATTACGTTAGGGTAGACTTGTAGTGTAAATATGACATTCCTCCTCGTTTGTAATCATCCTCAATTCCTTCAATCCTCAAATCCTACAATCTTGTGTTCTTTCTCTCATTTGTAAACATTCATATTTAAGTAATAGAGTAACATTTCCCATTTAGTCTCGCGTTGTTCTTTCTTGATCTTTTTGCCTTGTTTACAAGCATGGTCGGGAGTGAGGCTGACTTAGTTCAAGAACAAATGTTGGAGCACACTAGAGTGATGGTGAAGCTTCCAAATATTATAGTTTAGAGTAGTGTTAGTTTCAATCTGGGTGAATTGTGTTCATCACCCGAATTGAATAATAAAGTGTAAACTCAGGAAGGATTTAGGTAGGGTGAACTAACTCTTCACCAGAGTAAATTTAAGTTTACCCGAACTAAATATAACTGAGTAGTAATTTTATGTTTCACCCGAAATATTTTTTAATAAACATAAGGGTGGTAGTAATGTAATAGTTAGGTAGAGTAGACCTATAAATAGAGGTTGGGATCATGCAGAATGTACAAGTTTGAGAAATATAATATCTGTAACTGAATTTCCCGCCATCTAAGGCTTCTAATAAACTCTTTCTTTATTCATTTATTTCCTATTCTAAATCTATCAAAGCTTAGTTCAATTGCTAATAAATTCGCGATTAGTAATTGTATTCATTCACTGATTGTGAGCTGTGAAGATTTCAAGACCTGACAAGTGGTATCAAAGTTGGTTATCAACTCAATTTGATTCAGCTTATGTTACAGTTGAAGTGTTTGGAATTGCTTGAAGATTTAGAGTATTAAGATCAACGTTCGTTCAGAGTTTCAGAGATTTAATTTTGGCGGTAAGGTTTAGTTTTTGAGATATTATATTAGATCAAACGATATAAGTGTTTTTGTGGATTAAGGAGTATTGTTTGAGGTAATTGTTAATGTTTTAGTGAATTTAAGAGAATTAGATTCAGTTTGGGGATGTTGTGTTCATCCGAATTAAATTTCCAATCATCCGAGATAAAATCAATCGATCAAATCATCATGTTTGTTGTACCAACAAACGTTCCTGCGATCAATTGCGATAATGAGACAGGATCTGGTGGTAGGCCTCCTAAGTTCCTACCTGGTTAGGATTTCATGATGTGGAAGTTGAGGTTTAAGGCATTGGTATACTACAATGATAGACAAATTTGGACGTCTATTGTCAATGGACCTCATAGGCCAATGATACAGGAGACAGGAGGTACAGGAATGATTGATGTTGATCCTGAGAGATATACAGAGGCTGATAACAAGCTCATTGATCGAGATTTCATGGCATTAAGAGCAATCATTTTGGCTTTACCAACAGAGATCTATAACAATTTTAAGGACTGTGTATCAGCAAAGGAGTTAATGGATGGCATGGAACTAAGGTATGAGGGAAGCCTAGAGCTTACAGAGAGTAAGAGGGACATGCTGAAGAAGTTGTATGAGGCATTTGAGCACATTAGAGGTGAAAGTCTGTCTGAGCATATTAGCATGTACACTCTATTGGTGAGTGACTTGAAGTGTGCTGGAGTAGTGATGAAGGATAGTGACATTGTTTAGAAGCTTTTGGGGTCTCTTCCACTGAAATGGGCAGTTCAAGTGATGATAATCAAGAGGACATCCAATCTAAATGCTATGACTCTAGTTGAGCTTATTGGAATTCTACAATCCTATGAAATGGATATGCAACTGGATGAGAAGAAACAGTCACAGGAATCATTTGGATGTGCATTGAAAGTTTCCCCTCACTTATAAATTAGATATAGATACATATGAATGTATGTATATATATATTTTTTTTATTTTGGGTTTGAAATTGTTTAGTACTTCGGATTCGGCATTGACAAATAAATGCAGTAATTTCTAATGTGACTCCACTATTTTTGGTTATTCTGGTTTCAATCGGATATCTCAATTTTATATTAATATAATTCTTCTATTTTAATAATAACTTTGAATTTGAATTTCATACGCTCTTTTAAAACAAAATAATAAAACACTCTATCACAATAGTAATTTTTTTACAATTTTCAAACTTGATATATCTTTTAACCATGTTACTTTGGTGGTGGTCCTTCTTTTTTCAAATACTTTCAGTTAATATTTTTGTTAGACGACACAAACAACGACGATAAACTATTTTTACAAACAAATTTAAAAGCTATAACTTTTAGTTATGTTAACATATATATATATATATATATATATATATATATATATATATATATATATATATATATATATATATATATATATATATATATATATATATATATATATATAGAGAGAGACTAATTCATGCGAGAACTCTTATTTCTGCGAGAACTGCGAGAACTCTTAAAAAAAGTGTCAACTAACATGTAATTATGTCTATTGACATGTAAAAACTATTGAATGTTAAAAATCTAGTAAAAATATAAATGAAAAATTAAAAAAATTGTATGAAATCACGCGTATTTACAAATTGTTCACATATGAACGTTTTTTTTCAAAAAATGAGTTCATATATGAACGAAAACTTTTTACGTCATTTTATATGATTTCTTTTTAGTTTTTTACGTTTATATTTACTTGATTATTAATCTCCAAAAGAGTTTGCATGTGAATGAACAAAGTGAAACGAGATTTAACACTTTTTGTGAGAGTTATCGCAGTTCTCGCAAAAAAGAGTTCTCGCATGAACCATTCACTATATATATATATATATATATATATATATATATATATATATATATATATATATATATATATATATATATATATATATATATATATATATATATATATATATATATATATATAACTCTTATCATCTAATAGCGTTCGTGGTGGTTGTGACATTCGCGAATTTCTAGGTATATTCCTATCGTCACGTATTTGTTTTATTTATTTATGTTCATGTTTTGACCCTATTGTATTCCTTTTTATGTTTTATCGTATTCGTATTTTATGAGTATTGTATTCGTATTTCTCGTATTTTATAAGTATCGTATTTGTATGTTATGTGATTCGGATCTTTATGTCGGGAACGTGTAGTCTTAAGTGCCTTTAGTATAAGTCTAGTATGCTCTTATGATAAGTTTAGGGGAACTATGCCTTAATTATACGATTAAGATTAACGTTTAAAAAGTATTTCATTTTTAGTCCTTTCGGAAATTTTATTACAAAACTAGTCCTATGGGAGAAATTCTATTACAATTTTAGTCCTTTCCAGATTTCTATTACAAAAACAGTCCTACCTAGGGATCAACAACTTTTTGTCTTATCCACCTAACACCCCCTACACACCTTTCATTCTTATCCATACACTTTCTCTCTCAAGAAACACCTACAAACACTCCTCCTTCTCTCTACATTTTCCGGCGATCCGACCGTTGAAATCCAAATCCGAGACCAGATTATTACTCACCGTATTCACCTCTATCTATCCTCCGAATTTCGTTTCGATCGGGTAAGTATTTCTTCAATTTAGTTTTAAACTTTGTTACTTTGATTCAATTACGGAAACCCCATTTTTCACCGTCAAAACTCAAATTTTATTTAAGATTATTGTTCCTAATCGTATTCTGGACATAGGGTTCCAATATGGGATCATTTAGATGCCTAAAACACTCAGAAATCGAATCCCGAATGTTATTTTTCGTAAAAACTCAGTTACGTCACGTAACTGTGTTACGCGCACGTAACTGATCAAGTAACTGACCCCAAATCACGTAACTGATGCTCTAATCACGTAACTAACTTGTAATTCACGTAACTAAGCTTATGATTCACGTAATTATGGTTTATTTTACGTAACTAGTCCCTATGTTCCGTAATTGTTTACGAAATTAGTCCTAAACACGTATTTGCCTTGTTACGCACGTAAGTAAGGTGTTGATCACGTAATTATCCTTCTTGGTCACGTAATTGAGGCCATGAACACGTAATTAACTCTTGTTTGTCAAGTAACTATGTCTCGTAACACCTCTTGACCCGTAACTCTTGTATAACACGTAACTTGATACTTACGTGACTTGTAGTGCACGTAAGTATGAGGATCACGTATCTAGTCTGCTGACTTTCCGAAACACTTGTAATCCCGTTAAATCGATATTCATATTGGTTATTTCAAAACCCGTATAAAACGTTAATCGTTAAGGCATACCCTACTAGACTTAGAGATACTTAGACATGTTTATTTACGTGATGTTTAGGGCACTTAGACGTGGGAGCTTGACAGTATTATTGTATTTCCCGACATATCGAGATTTGGATTGCTTTGCTATACAGTGAGTTATTCGTTGCCCTTTTTACCGCTTTTTACATTTTGGGCATGATTAGCGTCGTATAAAATATATTTTATGGTATATTATGTATTATGGTTATGTATTTTGGATATGGATGCCTTTAGGTTAGCATTACCCAACTTGTTCCGCCTTTGTGGTAGAACGAGGCCCCGTATACACACCTGTTAGCTTTTAGCCGCCGGTTCGTATATATAGCGCTATATGGGTCTAACAAACCCTCATTTCTAACACGATGGATGATGGATGCGCCCTGTCCGTGTTAGAAATGTTATGACCGATGATTTTCGAGGACAACCTAGCGTAATGCACTAGGTGGGGTTAGTTGCCAGTATTGTTATGGTTCGGGTGTATCGTATTTACCTAAGGCTGTTATCTATCCAGTATGCTATTCTATGAAATGATTATGACATTTTTATAGTATATGTATGAGTATTTTATCAAAAGGTTTTGTAAACCTCACGTATATTTTGAAACACCATTTTCAAATGACTTATCTTCAAATCTTATCATTTTTGGGTCAAAATCTATTGAAAACTTTTATACTTATATGTTTTCTTTAACTATTGCGAATAATTCACCAACTTTATGTTGACGTCGTATTTTAACGCTTTTCAGGGATTTGAGGTTACACTTTATGATGATATGCTTTGACTGGCTACGTGGATCTTTTGCTTGGAATTATTTTTGCTTTGTATTAATTCCTTAGTATCCCAAACGCTGTAGCCGTATTTTGATATATTTCGGATGATTGTAATAACGTATTTTACTTCAAACTCTTTATCTATGTTGATGATGTATGGATTACTTATGTTTATGTAACCTTTGAATCTCTGATACCGTATACACTGTACACCTCGGTTCCGCCATTTTTGCGGGGTGTGACAGAAGTTGGTATCAGAGCCAATGGTTATAGCGAACTAAGTGACCTTACGGAATCACTTAGACTATGACCTAGGCTTTTGGACCTATCTGATTTACTCTATGTGCGCATTTTTTTTTTCTTTTGTGGGCTTGTATGTGATTCGTATGCTATATGTGCTTTTATTTTGCTTTTTATGTTTTGAGGCCTGCTTGTTTTAGTCGCACATACAGTTATCGTTCTTATTTATTCTGTTTGACTTTCGTAGAAGATGCCGCCTAAGAGAACTTCTACTAGGGCTACTCCTGCCGTCACTGCTACGAGAAGGTCGGCAAGGCGAGGTCGCGCCAGTGTGAGAACGGGTGCTACGCCTCAGAATACCACTGCTGTCCCCAATGCTACTTCCACCGCTCCGAACATCAGTCAGTTGATTGCGGAGCAGATAGCAGCGGCGATACCCGTGATTGTGGCACAGCTTAAGGAGACGCCGGTGCAGAATGTCGACGTAGGGTTGGAAGAACCTGAGATGCCCGGTATTGGAGCTGAGGGTATGGCGTCTGGGCGCGATGGTTCCGATGTGGGAAGAGCAGTGCATGTGGGAGTCGGTGGACCGAGTATTGTGATTGAAGATCCACCCCGAGGCTGTTCGTATAAGACCTTTCTGGACTGCAAACCTACTGAGTTCAAGGGTACTGAGGATGCGGTTGCTACCCTGCAATGGTTTGAGAAGATAGAGTCTGTGTTTGATGTCTCGGGATGTGCTGAGGAGAGCAAGGTTAAGTATGCTACATTTTTATTCCAGGGTAAAGCCCTCACCTGGTGGAACTCGGTGAAACGGGTTCGGGGCCGAGCTACTGTTACCTTGATGACCTGGGAAAACTTGAAGGTTATGATGAAGAAGGAGTATGTGCCGTCATCTGAGACGCAGAGACTGGAGGACGAGTTGTGGAACTTAACTATGCAAGGTGCTGATTTCCGTGGGTATGTGAACAGATTCTATGATTTGTGTGTTTTGGCTCCTCGTCTGGTTCGCACTGAGACTGAGAGAATTGAACGCTTCACTCATGGGTTGCCCCAGACTATGCGGGACCACATTATTTCTCATCTCCCGGGCACCCTACAGAGTGTGGTTGATATTGCGGGTCGGTTGACCGCAAGTGCGATTCGTGGTGGTACTCTTCAGCCGGTTGTGAGCCGAAGGGATGCTGGCAGATATGAAAGGAGAGATATGGGTAATTCGAGGAAGAGAAGCCGTGGTCATGATCAGAGACCTCAACTTCCTCAGGTGTATGCTTTGACAGGTTCTGGAGCTGGTTATCAGGGTGGGCGCCCTAAGTGTGGTACATGTGGCAGTGCTCATGCTGCGAATGTGGCTTGTTGGGTTTGTAAACGCTGCAAGAAGTTAGGCCACACTGAGCAGTTTTGTGGAAAAGCTACTGGAGCCTGTTTTGAATGTGGAGAAGTAGGTCACCGCCGTCATCAGTGTCCTAAGCTTATAGCATCTACTCCCCTTCCTACTCATGGTGCTGGTACTAGTGCGAGAGGGAATCCTGCCAAGAGCCGAGCTTTCGCCATGGAATCTTCTGAAGCTCATCAGGATCCTACTGTAGTCACTGGTACATTTCTTGTCGATGATTATCCTGCTTTTATCTTGTTTGATTCGGGTGCCGATAGAAGCTTTATATCTAGTGATTTCCGCCCCTTAGTAAACCGTGCTTCTAGTCCTTTAGAGCCTGCTTATGAGGTAGAAATAGCTGATGGTAGATGTGCCTGTGTTAGAGAAGTTATTCGTGATATTCCCCTCGTATTAGCCGATATTCCTTTTTCCATCGACCTTATTCCTATGAAACTCGGTAGTTTCGATGTCGTAGTCGGTATGGATTGGTTAGCTAAGCATAAAGGAGAAATAGTCTGTTATGAGAAGCTTATTCGTATTCAGAAGCCGGATGGAGATCAGTTGATTGTACACGGAGACAAGGCTGGGAAACGTCTTAAGGTCATCTCAAGTTTGAAAGTTCGCGAGTATGTCCGTCAAGGTTGTTCCGTATATCTCGCTCATTTGGTGAAGAAAGATTCTACGATAAAGATTGATGGTGTACCGATCGTCCGGGAGTATTCTGACGTTTTTCCCGAAGACTTACCTGGAGTCCCTCCCCAGAGACAAACCGATTTTCGTATTGATCTTATTCCTGGAGCTGCACCTGTTGCTAAAGCTTCGTATCGTTTGGCTCCTTCCGAGATGCTCGAGTTGTCGAAGCAAATTCAGGAACTGGTCGATAAGGGTTTTATCCGTCCTAGTTTCTCCCCGTGGGGTGCTCCTGTTCTCTTAAGAAGAAGGATGGCTCCATGCGTTTATGTATTGATTATCGGGAGTTAAACAAGCTGACTGTGAAGAACCGTTATCCCCTTCCTCGTATTGACGACTTATTCGATCAACTTCAGGGTTCTTGCTATTTCTCTAAGATCGATCTTCGCTCTGGTTATCATCAGTTGAGGGTTCTGGAAGATGATATACCTAAGACCGCTTTTCGTACTCGGTATGGTCATTATGAGTTCATGG
>CAJVGC010000582.1:60103524-60320137 GCA_910822075.1 Senecio squalidus | reverse complement strand
GCAGCGGCGATACCCGTGATTGTGGCACAGCTTAAGGAGACGCCGGTGCAGAATGTCGACGTAGGGTTGGAAGAACCTGAGATGCCCGGTATTGGAGCTGAGGGTATGGCGTCTGGGCGCGATGGTTCCGATGTGGGAAGAGCAGTGCATGTGGGAGTCGGTGGACGAGTATTGTGATTGAAGATCCACCCCGAGGCTGTTCGTATAAGACCTTTCTGGACTGCAAACCTACTGAGTTCAAGGGTACTGAGGATGCGGTTGCTACCCTGCAATGGTTTGAGAAGATAGAGTCTGTGTTTGATGTCTCGGGATGTGCTGAGGAGAGCAAGGTTAAGTATGCTACATTTTTATTCCAGGGTAAAGCCCTCACCTGGTGGAACTCGGTGAAACGGGTTCGGGGCCGAGCTACTGTTACCTTGATGACCTGGGAAAACTTGAAGGTTATGATGAAGAAGGAGTATGTGCCGTCATCTGAGACGCAGAGACTGGAGGACGAGTTGTGGAACTTAACTATGCAAGGTGCTGATTTCCGTGGGTATGTGAACAGATTCTATGATTTGTGTGTTTTGGCTCCTCGTCTGGTTCGCACTGAGACTGAGAGAATTGAACGCTTCACTCATGGGTTGCCCCAGACTATGCGGGACCACATTATTTCTCATCTCCCGGGCACCCTACAGAGTGTGGTTGATATTGCGGGTCGGTTGACCGCAAGTGCGATTCGTGGTGGTACTCTTCAGCCGGTTGTGAGCCGAAGGGATGCTGGCAGATATGAAAGGAGAGATATGGGTAATTCGAGGAAGAGAAGCCGTGGTCATGATCAGAGACCTCAACTTCCTCAGGTGTATGCTTTGACAGGTTCTGGAGCTGGTTATCAGGGTGGGCGCCCTAAGTGTGGTACATGTGGCAGTGCTCATGCTGCGAATGTGGCTTGTTGGGTTTGTAAACGCTGCAAGAAGTTAGGCCACACTGAGCAGTTTTGTGGAAAAGCTACTGGAGCCTGTTTTGAATGTGGAGAAGTAGGTCACCGCCGTCATCAGTGTCCTAAGCTTATAGCATCTACTCCCCTTCCTACTCATGGTGCTGGTACTAGTGCGAGAGGGAATCCTGCCAAGAGCCGAGCTTTCGCCATGGAATCTTCTGAAGCTCATCAGGATCCTACTGTAGTCACTGGTACATTTCTTGTCGATGATTATCCTGCTTTTATCTTGTTTGATTCGGGTGCCGATAGAAGCTTTATATCTAGTGATTTCCGCCCCTTAGTAAACCGTGCTTCTAGTCCTTTAGAGCCTGCTTATGAGGTAGAAATAGCTGATGGTAGATGTGCCTGTGTTAGAGAAGTTATTCGTGATATTCCCCTCGTATTAGCCGATATTCCTTTTTCCATCGACCTTATTCCTATGAAACTCGGTAGTTTCGATGTCGTAGTCGGTATGGATTGGTTAGCTAAGCATAAAGGAGAAATAGTCTGTTATGAGAAGCTTATTCGTATTCAGAAGCCGGATGGAGATCAGTTGATTGTACACGGAGACAAGGCTGGGAAACGTCTTAAGGTCATCTCAAGTTTGAAAGTTCGCGAGTATGTCCGTCAAGGTTGTTCCGTATATCTCGCTCATTTGGTGAAGAAAGATTCTACGATAAAGATTGATGGTGTACCGATCGTCCGGGAGTATTCTGACGTTTTTCCCGAAGACTTACCTGGAGTCCCTCCCCAGAGACAAACCGATTTTCGTATTGATCTTATTCCTGGAGCTGCACCTGTTGCTAAAGCTTCGTATCGTTTGGCTCCTTCCGAGATGCTCGAGTTGTCGAAGCAAATTCAGGAACTGGTCGATAAGGGTTTTATCCGTCCTAGTTTCTCCCCGTGGGGTGCTCCTGTTCTCTTTGTTAAGAAGAAGGATGGCTCCATGCGTTTATGTATTGATTATCGGGAGTTAAACAAGCTGACTGTGAAGAACCGTTATCCCCTTCCTCGTATTGACGACTTATTCGATCAACTTCAGGGTTCTTGCTATTTCTCTAAGATCGATCTTCGCTCTGGTTATCATCAGTTGAGGGTTCTGGAAGATGATATACCTAAGACCGCTTTTCGTACTCGGTATGGTCATTATGAGTTCATGGTGATGCGTTTGGTCTGACAAACGCCCCTGCAGCATTCATGGATCTAATGAACCGTATTTGTCGTCCGTATCTTGACAAATTCGTTATCGTATTCATCGACGACATTCTGATCTATTCCCGAAGTCGCAAGGAACATGAAGAGCATTTGCGTCTTGTTCTAGAAGTGCTTCGAAAAGAAAAGTTGTATGCGAAATTCTCTAAGTGCGAGTTCTGGTTATCCGAAGTTCAATTTCTTGGCCACGTGGTTAGCGCGAAGGGTATTCACGTTGATCCTGCTAAGATTGAAGCTGTTAAAAGTTGGGTTGCACCAAAGTCCCCGACCGAAATCCGTTCGTTTTTGGGTCTTGCTGGGTATTATCGCCGATTCATCGAGAACTTCTCCAAGATCGCTTCACCTATGACAAAACTGACACAGAAGAGTGAACCATTCGTTTGGGGTTCCGATCAGGAGAAAGCCTTTCAGGTATTGAAGCAGCGGTTGTGTAACGCTCCTATTCTTAGTCTGCCAGTTGGTTCCGAGAATTTTGTTGTTTATTGCGACGCTTCGCACAAGGGTCTGGGTTGTGTGCTTATGCAGAATGGTAAAGTCATAGCTTACGCTTCGCGTCAGTTAAAAATCCATGAGCAGAATTACACGACACATGATCTAGAATTGGGAGCCGTCGTCTTTGCATTGAAGATTTGGAGACATTATCTGTATGGGACCAAGTGTACTGTATTTACCGACCACAAGAGTCTGCAACACATATTCGATCAGAAGATGTTGAACATGAGACAACGGCGCTGGGTTGAGTTACTGAACGACTATGATTGCGACATTCGCTACCACCCTGGTAAGGCGAACGTTGTTGCTGATGCACTAAGTCGTAAGGAAACAGTCAAACCAGTCCGTATTCGTTCTATGGTGATATCTATTCAGACGAGCTTGAAGGCTCGGATTATTCAGGCACAGGAAGGTATTATGACCGAGGACCGTGTTAAAGAGGAAAGATTGTATAAGTTAGCGTTGGAGTTAGAACCGAAGGAGGATGGAGTTCTGTATTTCCTCGAGCGTATTTGGGTTCCGATTAGTATCCGTCAGTTGATTCTGGACGAAGCCCATAAGTCTAACTATTCCATTCATCCGGGTTCCGACAAAATGTATCATGACTTGAAAGATTTCTATTGGTGGCCGGGTATGAAGCGTGAGATCGCCGAGTATGTTAGTCGATGTTTGACCTGTTCCAAAGTGAAGATTGAGTATCAGAAACCGTCTGGGCTACTCCAACAACCGAAGATTCCCGAGTGGAAATGGGAGCGTATAACTATGGATTTCGTTACAAAGCTTCCGAGATCTTCGAGTGGCTATGACAGTATCTGGGTTATTGTTGATCGATTGACGAAGTCTGCTCATTTCCTACCGATTCGTGAGAATTATCCGATGGAGAGATTCGTGCGTTTATATATTGCTGAGATTGTATCGAAACACGGAGTTCCTATATCGATTATTTCCGATCGTGATGCTCGTTTCACCTCACGATTTTGGAAATCATTCCAGACCGCTATGGGTACGAGATTAGATATGAGTACCGCCTATCATCCGCAGACCGATGGTCAGAGTGAGAGAACTATTCAGACCTTGGAAGATATGCTACGAGCTTGCGCAATTGATTTTGGTGGTAGTTGGGATGTTCATTTGCCGTTGATTGAGTTCTCGTACAACAACAGCTATCACACGAGTATCAAGTGTGCACCTTTTGAAGCTTTGTATGGCCGCAAGTGTCGATCGCCTGTTTGTTGGGCAGAAGTTGGAGATAGTCAGATTTCTGGTCCGAAGATTTTACAAGAGACCACTGACAAGATCTTCAAGATCAAGGAACGATTGATTACTGCCAGAGATCGACAGAAGAAGTATGCTGATAAGCGCAGGAAGCCTCTTGAGTTCAGTGTTGGAGATATGGTATTATTGAAGGTATCTCCATGGAAAGGGGTTGTCCGATTTGTGAAGCGCAGCAAGCTGAGTCCGAGATACACGGGTCCGTTCAAGATCTTAGCCCGCGTCGGCCCAGCTGCGTATCGACTAAATTTGCCGGCAGAACTGAGCAGCGTACACAATGTATTTCATGTATCTCAGTTGAAGAAATGTCTGGCTGACGAGACGTTATTAGTTCCGCTTGAGCAACTCCAGATTGATGATAAGCTTCATTTCGTTGAGGAACCGATCGAGATCGTAGCTAGTGATGTTAAGCGTCTGCGACGAAGTAAGATCCCGATTGTCAAGGTTCGTTGGAATTCCCGTTTTGGAGCCGAGTTCACGTGGGAACGCGAAGATGAAATTCTGCGGAAGTATCCTCACCTTTCCCCCGGAAGTAGTACCAAGTGATAATTTCGAGGACGAAATTTCTTTTTACTTGGGGAGACTGTGACATTCGCGAATTTCTAGGTATATTCCTATCGTCACGTATTTGTTTTATTTATTTATGTTCATGTTTTGACCCTATTGTATTCCTTTTTATGTTTTATCGTATTCGTATTTTATGAGTATTGTATTCGTATTTCTCGTATTTTATAAGTATCGTATTTGTATGTTATGTGATTCGGATCTTTATGTCGGGAACGTGTAGTCTTAAGTGCCTTTAGTATAAGTCTAGTATGCTCTTATGATAAGTTTAGGGGAACTATACCTTAATTATACGATTAAGATTAACGTTTAAAAAGTATTTCATTTTTAGTCCTTTCGGAAATTTTATTACAAAACTAGTCCTATGGGAGAAATTCTATTACAATTTTAGTCCTTTCCAGATTTCTATTACAAAAACAGTCCTACCTAGGGATCAACAACTTTTTGTCTTATCCACCTAACACCCCCTACACACCTTTCATTCTTATCCATACACTTTCTCTCTCAAGAAACACCTACAAACACTCCTT
Source organism: Senecio squalidus (assembly GCA_910822075.1). Lineage (NCBI taxonomy): Eukaryota > Viridiplantae > Streptophyta > Magnoliopsida > Asterales > Asteraceae > Senecio > Senecio squalidus. The sequence goes on along the minus strand of CAJVGC010000582.1, from coordinate 60,315,109 downwards.
CTTCTCTCTACATTTTCCGGCGATCCGACCGTTGAAATCCAAATCCGAGACCAGATTATTACTCACCGTATTCACCTCTATCTATCCTCCGAATTTCGTTTCGATCGGGTAAGTATTTCTTCAATTTAGTTTTAAACTTTGTTACTTTGATTCAATCACGGAAACCCCATTTTTCACCGTCAAAACTCAAATTTTATTTAAGATTATTGTTCCTAATCGTATTCTGGACATAGGGTTCCAATATGGGATCATTTAGATGCCTAAAACACTCAGAAATCGAATCCCGAATGCTATTTTTCGTAAAAACTCAGTTACGTCACGTAACTGTGTTACGCGCACGTACTGATCAAGTAACTGACCCCAAATCACGTAACTGATGCTCTAATCACGTAACTAACTTGTAATTCACGTAACTAAGCTTATGATTCACGTAATTATGGTTTATTTTACGTAACTAGTCCCTATGTTCCGTAATTGTTCACGAAATTAGTCCTAAACACGTATTTGCCTTGTTACGCACGTAAGTAAGGTGTTGATCACGTAATTATCCTTCTTGGTCACGTAATTGAGGCCATGAACACGTAATTAACTCTTGTTTGTCAAGTAACTATGTCCCGTAACACCTCTTGACCCGTAACTCTTGTATAACACGTAACTTGATACTTACGTGACTTGTAGTGCACGTAAGTATGAGGATCATGTATCTAGTCTGCTGACTTTCCGAAACACTTGTAATCCCGTTAAATCGATATTCCTATTGGTCATTTCAAAACCCGTATAAAACGTTAATCGTTAAGGCATACCCTACTAGACTTAGAGATACTTAGACATGTTTATTTACGTGATGTTTAGGGCACTTAGACGTGGGAGCTTGACAGTATTATAGTATTTCCCGACATATCGAGATTTGGATTGCTTTGCTGTACAGTGAGTTATTCGTTGCCCTTTTTACCGCTTTTTACATTTTGGGCATGATTAGCGTCGTATAAAATATATTTTATGGTATATTATGTATTATGGTTATGTATTTTGGATATGGATGCCTTTAGGTTAGCATTACCCAACTTGTTCCGCCTTTGTGGTAGAACGAGGCCCCGTATACACACCTGTTAGCTTTTAGCCGCCGGTTCGTATATATAGCGCTATATGGGTCTAACAAACCCTCATTTCTAACACGATGGATGATGGATGCGCCCTGTCCGTGTTAGAAATGTTATGACCGATGATTTTCGAGGACAACCTAGCGTAATGCACTAGGTGGGGTTAGTTGCCAGTATTGTTATGGTTCAGGTGTATCGTATTTACCTAAGGCTGTTATCTATCCAGTATGCTATTCTATGAAATGATTATGACATTTTTATAGTATATGTATGAGTATTTTATCAAAAGGTTTTGTAAACCTCACGTATATTTTGAAACACCATTTTCAAATGACTTATCTTCAAATCTTATCATTTTTGGGTCAAAACCTATTGAAAACTTTTATACTTATATGTTTTCTTTAACTATTGCGAATAATTCACCAACTTTATGTTGACGTCGTATTTTAACGCTTTTCAGGGATTTGAGGTTACACTTTATGATGATATGCTTTGACTGGCTACGTGGATCTTTTGCTTGGAATTATTTTTGCTTTGTATTAATTCCTTAGTATCCCAAACGCTGTAGCCGTATTTTGATATATTTCGGATGATTGTAATAACGTATTTTACTTCAAACTCTTTATCTATGTTGATGATGTATGGATTACTTATGTTTATGTAACCTTTGAATCTCTGATACCGTATACACTGTACACCTCGGTTCCGCCATTTTTGCGGGGTGTGACAGTGGTGCGTCAACATTTTTTGTAGTTGTCTTTTATTATTTTCCAACTACTAAATTTGATGTTGTTTTTTATGTGTTTTGATTGAAGATATCTTGAATTTGTTAGTGTGTTGTATTAGCCAAACAGAGACGTAATCCAATTCTAGATGCTTGGGTACACCGCGGTATTGGGACATGTGTCCCATGCTGGAGTGACATATCTGACTACGAGCGATTCCTCACTACAAGAATTATAACATTTCCCGACGACACCATGTCGTGCCTAAAAGTTCCACTAAACGACCAAAATTTGGTTTTTTTGACTTTCTTTTGGTCAAAAAAACGACCGAGACTTTTCCCGACGACATGTCATCGGGAAAGGTTTATTATATATTTTTTTTTTTTGTCGTGTAAAAATATTGGCGCGAATATGAAAATAATTTCTCGCGCCACTATTGGCTTCGACATGTCGTGGGGAAAACTATTTTAATAAAAAAAAATTTAATAATTAAATATAATTTAATAATAAAATTAAAAATTAAAAATATATTACTTTTGGCGACGACATGTCGTCGCCAAAAGCCTTTTTAATAAAAAAAAATAATAATAATTAAATATCATTTAAAAATATAATTAAAATAATTACCTTTTTAATAAAAAAAAAATTAATAATTAAATATCATTTTAATTAAAATTAATTTAAAAAATCTTTTTAATAAAAAAATCTGAAATAAATAATAATAATTAATTATTATTTTAAATTATATTTAATTTAAATATAATTTATTTAGAAAATATATATATTTTTTTAATTATACTTATATCCATTAAAAATTTAAATATTATTTGAAGAAGTAATATGAAATTGAAATATTATTTAAAAAAGTAATATATAATTTGTATTGTAATAATTATAGTATTATATCTATATATTTATAATAAATTGTTATATTAATAATTACATACTTTACTTATGTTTGATTTGTATAATATTTCAAATAATAATGATAAATAGGTATTATAGACGTTTGAAATACTTTAAATAATAAGTCATTCGGAATTAAGTTACAAACGTGTTTTGATAAAAGATAAGTCCTTTTGTCATTAGGTTTTAAGATTACGATTGGATATTGAAAATATATGTGTACTTTGAAGATAGATAGACGTTTATAAAGATACTCATACTTATATATAGTATATAGTAAGATTTTAAAGAGGCGTAAAGAGTTTAAGTAACAAATGTGTAACCGGTTTTATTAAAAGTCCTTTTTACATGTAATCAACAACATTACGAATCATTGCATCTCGAGTGTGTTACACAATTGGCAATGATATCATTCAATCGAGTAAGTGGTTCTATTGACACAAATATAGGCTTAAATCGGTCGATCATTAAACTTCGACAACAATGATATGATAGTAATGATAATTACTATCCCTTTACGTACATCATTAACTGTTCGATTATAACATAAATCATATCGATCATTACAATTCAATCAAATGTGTAACCGGTTTTATTAAAAGTCCTTTTTACATGTAATCAACAACATTACGAATCATTGCATCTCGAGTGTGTTACACAATGGGCAATGATATCATTCAATCGAGTAAGTGGTTCTATTGACACAAATATAGGCTTAAATCGGTCGATCATTAACTTCGACAACAATGATATGATAGTAATGATAATTACTATCCCATTTTTTTTTTTTTTTTTTTTTTTTTTGTAAACCTAGGTATCCAACTCGCTTTGCGAGCCGACTAATCCCAGGGCGACTACCCGCTTTGCGGGTAGCCCGGAGTCATCGCAGGTGAACCTCCGTAGCCACAAGGGGGTTTATTTTTTTGCTCCTAGGATTCGAACTTGGGACCTCCAGGAATTTCACCCTTTAGGTACATCATTAACTGTTCGATTACAATTCAATCAAATGTGTAACCGGTTTTAATCAACAATCACACTATATAATGTGTTACATCAAACGAAAACGTGATGCAACTAAGATATGATGTGCTACTAGATAGTTATGAGTTTCAAGATATGATTTCCGGATAACATCTAATGCGGGTGTAATAAGTGTCGATTTAAGTCGTGTATGAGTTTCAAGACCACCGAATTTGACAAATGAGTTAGCATCGACGAAAAGTTAGGGCTTATTTTAATTAGGGCTTATTTTAATTAATATACATTATTATTTTACAATTTCTTATCTTAATGAAAATGGAAAACAGGAAAAAAAAAAAAAATTCAAAATATGTCGTCGCCATAGGGTTTTGGCGACGACATGTCGTCGGGAAATGTGGTCAAAAAAAAGTCAACACTTTTCCCCCCAAACTTTTCGTTTCCCGCGACTAGGTTTTAGGCACGACTTGTCGTCGGGAAAGGTCTGAGCAGATTTTATCCCTTTTCTAACTATCATTTATCACAAACACAAAAACACAAACACAAATCTCTCAAACCCCAACCGGCGATTTTGCAATTATTTTGTTAATTATTCATCATCCACCATCATCAAACCACCCAAACACCATAAGTCTCACAAAATCCCTCAAATATCATCACCTACACCATATACCCGCCACCACCACCATATATAACCGCCACCACCACCGTATACCCGCCACCACCACCATATACCCGTCACCACCATATACCCGCCACCACCACCATATCTAGGTATTATATATTTTTTTTTATTAAAATTAAGATATTTATGGATTTTTTGGGGTTGTAATTTGTTATGTTATTGATTTGGGTATTTATGTTATTGTAGGGTGTGATTTTTCCGGTGTTATCTCCTACCTCCTCTTTTAAAGGTTAGACTTTTTTATAAATTGGAAATGTATTTATAGATTGTATGTTTAGAATTGTATGTTTTGAATTGTATGATGGAAATGTATTTATAGATTGTATGTTTAGAATTGGAAATGTGTTATCTAGGTGTATGAATATGAATATGAATTGTATGTTTAGAGATATGAATATGAATATGAATTGGAAAAGTGTATGAATATGAATATGAATATGAATATGAATATGAATATGAATATGAATATGAATATGAATATGAATATGAATTGGAAAAGTGTATGAATATGAATTGTATGTTTAGAAATTGTATGTTTATGAATTGTATGATTATGAATTGTATATAAAAAGTGTATGTTTATGAATTGTATGATTATAAATTGGAGTAAACAAAAATACGCAAGTAAGCATGGAAGTCGATCTTATGTTAGTAGGAGGGCGTATCGGGTAAGTAGCATTTCATTCATTAGTATTAATATTTTATGTATTTAATTAGTTGTGATAAATTTGATTCATTGATATTATTTAATTTAATGTGTTAATAGCGAGACGAGGACCCGAACCATGATTATCCGAGTCATATCGACAATTATGAGGAAATGCATGTCGATAAGCGGAACAAGGAATGGGTTTCCAAGGAAGCGGAAACTTTGCATGTAAGTAAAATGAGTAAAACGGGTAAAAAGCTTAAAATGGGTGAAACGGGTCAATATGGGTAAAACATAAATTTTAAGTATCAAACAACTAAAAACGGGTCAAATGGGTTATATATTATCAACCGCGACTAATAATTAATATCTTGTAACTTTTTAGCGGCAAATGGTTGATTTGAAGACTCGATCCCCGTTGACAAGTGAGGAGGACATAATGGATGCGGTTTTGGGAGTGCGTCGTGGCCACAGTCGTGGACGGGGGAGAAAGCTACCTATGTCGGCGACTAGTTCTTTACCAACTTCATCAAATCAACCAAGTTCATCAACTATGGACATAAATGACAATGTGATCGAACAAAGGGTACAACAAGAGATGGGACGATTTTTGCAAGCGTTTCAAGCATCAAACCCGGGTTTTGTTGTGCCAAATTATCCCGTAGTTGATGATCATCAAAGAGAAGAGACGGAAGACGATACGGATGAAGACAATATTGATTGATTCATGTATGTTTGAACAATTTTAGATTTTTTTAATACATTTTATCGTTTTTCTTTATTATGTTTCGTTATCAAATTTTCGGATTATTTGTGTATTTCGGATAATTATTTTATGTTTTAATGATTATGACTTTAATATATTCGATTGTCGGGTTTGAACTATTCTGGAAATAAGTTGTTTGAATAAGCTGTACAGGTCGGTATGAGCGAAAAGCTGGAAAATAAGCTGTTTCAAATAAGCTGTAAAAACAAAATCTGCAGGACCTTTGGCGACGACATGTCGTCGCCAAATGTCGTCGCCAAAGGCCAGGGCCCCCCTTTTTTTTAAATAATAAATAATTATTTTAATAATAAATTTAATAAAAAAAAATGAAAATTGTCGTCGCTAAAACAAAATTTCAAAATCCGTTGAAAGTCAACGTGGGCCCCACCAGGTCGTCGCCAAATGGTTTCCCCGACGAACCTTTCCCGACGACTTATCGCCGACGACATGTCGTCGGGAAAACCTTTTGGCAACGACATGTCGTCGGGAAAACCTTTTGGCAACGACATGTCGTCGGGAAAACCCTTTGACATGTCGTCGCCAAAAGCTGTTTTTGTTGTAGTGGGCGGCCTGTCAATAGTAGAGTTGAAACGGATTTATGTCACTTTGGATAGAAAAGAAGTGTATAGTGCCCGACGGAAGAACGGTGTCATGAGTCGTTTTTTGTTTCATCCTAAACGATGAAGTAATCGTTGGCTAACAGTTGTGGAATCGGATCTACGAAAGTAGCATGCGAATTATTATAATGAGTAGGAGTCGCGCCCTAATTTATTATAATAATGTTGGAATGCATGTGTAGATAACAATGGAGATTCATACTAGACTGTGATTTTAAATCTAGGGAGTTCGAGGTTGATACTAGAGACCGAGAACTTCATTGTTTTGAGGATTAATGCATAAAGTTGATTATAGAGTTTAATCAAAGTGTTTAAATGTCGATGTGTACGTTTCCGTAGTTTCACACATTTACAGTCACATTGTTATTTGACACTATTCAAATACCTACAAATTTAATATTGTTTAATGTTATTATATGTTTTATACAAGAAAGTCACCAACACTGTTTGCGCAGGTGCCGGTAACGACATCAATAGGGGTATTGTTCTTCTTGATGTGGTTGAAGACGTGAGTGTGATTCAATGCAACAACAATTAATATAAGACAACAAGTTAACAATCCAAATTTAGCTCCATACCAGGCTGACTTCACCCAAGTGTAAGAACTAGGGTTTGAGGAAAAATTAGAGAGAACAAAAATAGAAATTAAGCAGGAGGAGCAATGGGTTGAAAGAATTGAATATTTATAAGGTTGGTATAACAAACCTATAAGTAAACAAATGATCCAATAAAAATTGAAGTTCGCAATTTTAATTTTATCATGTTTATAAGTGTATAGAAGTATCCATTTTTATCACACTTTTGATTGTGATTTAGAATAAAAAGAGATTCATGCTTTCGAATGTGAGAAACTTGTCTTTTTTCTATCCGCGCTTCGTGACGGGGTTTTAAAATATGTTTTCTAACTTGGAAACAATATCGTCTAGCTCGTATAGATTAAACAAATATAAATATTGTAACAATCATTAATATTTTGAAAACATATTCATAATAATAGGTATATATGTAGGATTACATTAAACTATTAATGCTAAATATTGTAAAAAATAGTGGGTTGGTGTCATCTAATAATAGTTATAACTCCGTTTTGTTATCTATGAATAAGGTACAATAAGTAGGATTAAATGAAAAAAAAAACATGAAAAAATGTTATATTTTTCAGATCTGAAAGTTTATATGAGTTCAATTTACAATTTATTCATCAATTTTTCATATTCTATATTTTTTAAAGGAATTTCGTTCAAAACTTTTACAAAAATAATGAATTTTTAAGATTACACATAATTTGTTTGATGAAATGTCTCACTGAGTTTTTTTTACGTCATTGCATTATATCTTGTCTATATGATGCAATACATTTATAGATATGATGCAATGAGATAAAACTCAGTGATGGTGATTTTACGTTATTGCATCATATTAATAAGTTTGCATTATATTTATTAATATGATGCAATAAACTTATATATATGATGCAATAACGTAAAAATCATTAACGGTGATTATCATATTTTACGTCATTGCATCATATTTGTAGATATGATGCAATAAACTTGCAAAAAATTTGGACTTTTGTTGCTAAAACAGTTTATTGCATCATATTGTTCAAAGTGTTTATTGTACCATATTTTTAAATTTTTATGACAATATCCATGCATTTTTCTTAATCTGAATTAAAAACATATTTTTCCTTTACTTTTTAGTTCTATTGTTAGAAACCATAATGATAAGATGAGAATAATAAAAAATAATGTGGTTATAATTATATTTGATATTTTACCAAATTGAATCTTAAACTTTTGATAGCATTGTAATCTATATATTTATTTTAAATAAATATTGAGAAAAAAGGTGAACGTTAACTCTTAAAAAAGAATTCGGTGAAAGGTGTAGGTTGTCGACGGCGGACAACGGTGGTCGTAGGTTATGGATGGTTGTTTGATGATTGATTGTTATTAGCTTTATTACTATTTAATAATATTTAGTTCAGATAAATGTAAAATGTTTATCTTACTTTTAGTGAAAGAAATAACGTTGTAACGTACTTGTCATCACCACCCGCCTTCCTATCCTTTTATGATAAAAAAAAAAAAGGTTTTCTTATAATATTAATTCATCAAATGGGGAATCTTAGAGATAGGACTCGAATTCAAGACCTTTCCTAGGTGCGAACAACCTTCTACCAATGGGGTAAACCCCCATTGGTGTGTGTGTTTATATATATATATCGAAGTCAAGACCTTCCCTAGGTGCGAACAACCTTCTACCAATGGGGTAAACCCCCATTGGTATATATATATATATATATATATATATATATATATATATATATATATATATATATATATATATATATATATATATATTTAATAGAAGAAGATTCTTATAAAACAATACTTAAAGTAAAATAAGTAAAAAAAAATGAAAAATAATTTATGAAAAGTGTAATTTTTTATTATGTTTATTTATTCAAGATTAAATTACATAGATCGTCCCTAAGGTTTATATGCAATTATGGATTTCGTCTCTAACTTTGAAAAGTTGCATGGATCGTCCCATTGTTTAAACTAATTACTCATTTCGTCCCTAATTTCAACGTCCGTTAATTTCCACCGTTAGTCTGCCCCACGTGTTAAACACGTGAGGGGTATTTTAGTCTTTTCGCCTCTATTCTTCTCTCTCATATTATGTCTTTTAAAACAAACAAATCGAAAAAATCACCTCTGATTATTTTCCGGCAACAGCACCGGAAAAGCTAGTAGCAGAAGGCGGAGGAGTGAAGAAGAAGAGGAGGAGGAAAAGGGTTTGTAAAAACAAACAAGAAAACCAGCCGCCGCCGCCCAATGTCATCATCATCGATCGGAGCTGCCAACACCACCGCCGCCGCCGCCGCCGTCCTCCTTCCTCAATTGAAAACCAGTCGATCGGAGCTGCCAACACCACCACCGCCCAAATTTCGGTAACGATTTTGTGTAACGATTTTGTGTATGAAACGATTTCGGTAACGATTTCATAAAAACATAAACCCCATCTCCATTTTCATTTTCATTTTCAAGATCCAGATTTATTCATAAATTCATGTCCAATTCTTGATTTTCTTGAAGAAATGGCACCAAGCTATGTAGTTGTCACAATTGACAAAAAATCCAGCAACATTTCATTACTAGAACTCAATGATGATTCCGACCACCTGTTTCTTGAAAAACAGAAAAAAACCCAGAGCACAAAACAGTTTTCTTGGACACTTTTACTAAAAGCTCACATAATCTTGTCTTTTTTTTCCAAGATTTGTAAATGAGTTTTCAAGAATTGTGTAAATAGTTAAGAAAAGAACTACTTTATCCAAAAATGTCAAAAGAGATGAGGCTCAATATAAAGAGAGACTAATTTATAAATTTATTAGGATATTTCTCGCGATTTCGATCCTTTCGTTGCTTGTTGAATTTGTTGCTTATTTTCAGAAATGGATTTTTGTAGGGTTTTGAATTTGGGTAATGGAGATTTGGGTTGAAATTATTTTGGTGTTGGTGGTGGGATGAAAGAGAAAGAGAAAGAGAAAGAGAAAGAGATTCTAATTTGATTTCTTGAGAATGCGAAATGACCAAAATACCTCTCACTTGTTTAACACGTGAGGGAAGGATAACGGTGGAAATTAACGGACGTCCAAATTAGGGACGAAATGAGTAATTATTTTAAACAATGAGACGATCCATGCAACTTTTCAAAGTTAGGGACGAAATCCATAATTCCATATAAACCTTAGCGACGATCTATGTAATTTACTCTTTATTCAGTTATAACAAACTTTAAAAAAGTAAGTTTTGATATGCATCAAAATATATGTCGTTTAGGGTTGTGTATCAAGTTCATTGTTTTTGTGCAGTAGATATTTAAATTTGATGCATAACAATAAACTACTATTTTTTTTATGTACAACAAAACTTCATTTTTTAAAGTTTGAGATATGGTTAAAATGAACGATAACCAAAAATTATAACGTTATACATTACTTTTAATTTTTTCTTTACTTAGTTTATCTTAAGGTTTATTTTACAAGAACCAATATAGAAGGAGGTTCTTATAAAATAATATTTAAAGTAAAATAAATAAAAAAAAATCAAAAACTGATTTATGATATTTGTAATTTTATATTCTAGGTAGATATATAATTTATATTTATATATTATATACAATATATGATATGATATAACAAATAAAGTCTAAGTGGCCAAATGTGTGACGTTGAAGACTTAAACATACTTACTTTTAACCTAGCACTTAAAACCTACACTAGGAGCAAGAGTTCAAATTCTTGTTCCAAATCAACCAAAGAGTCACGGTGAAGATAAATCGGTGTGGAGGCTAAATGATAAGACCTCGGTTAGAATGACGGCTTCCTGGAGTCAAATGGAACAATGTTTTCTCGAGGAAACTGAATGGAGACTAAATCAAGGAAGAGTGGGGGTTCAAGTGGCTTTAGATAGAATAGGTATAGATTTATACTCGGTCCTTTGTTCATGTTGAGGAGTTTCTATAGAAACTATCGGTTCCTGTTTTGTTGGGTGCAATTGTTTTAAAAATTCATTAGCTAACTTATTTAATGGTGGAATATATGGAGCTTTTTAATGGAGGGTCGGTCGGTGAAGTCATCATGCATGAGGATCACAACAAGTTTAATGCCCATCAAAGAAAGATTTGGCAAACAGCAATTTGGATTATGATGTATGTGAATTTGAGTACACGTAACAAAGTCGTTTCTGGATCATAAACCGAATCAATATAATTTGACATTTACAACAATGTATATGTTGATATTATGCCATTTTTCTGGATTAAACTTATGACAAAATTTTAAAGACTTCATGAGGAACATTACTGATCAATTCAAATTGGCTTAAATCGGGTCATGATTGAGGGTCTGGCGGAAAAAGTTTGTTATGAAAATTACGGGGTTACTCTATCTCATGCATATTTAAGTATCATAAACATCAAACCTTCTATATGTGTACCGATTACTATTTACAGGAAACTATGTACAATACAATTACGCAATATATAACTTTTTCGTAGTGATTTTGGATATGTTTGGTTGGCAAGATTTGCTTACTGAAAACCACTTACCCGAGTGATTTCTCCGTTTAAAGAAGCATGATTACTTTTCGTTTTCATTCTTTGTATCTGATAATGACGTAAAGTTGTCATGATAATTAGCCTCTAAAAAACTAATATAACCAATGATTTAAGTCATTAAACTTAGAATTAAGATGTGGGTAGGTATAGAAAATATTGCTTTTTTTCTAATCTTATTGGTCCTGTAAAGCGTAAACTTTTTTCATCAAGTTTAAGATAAGAATGTCTTCAGTTTGATTTTAATTAACCATTTGGTGCAGTTATGTATTATGAATTCACTTGATGGTTGGAAATTTTTGGCATAAAAAGAGAATTTACATAACTCAAAATCGAACCCAACTCGACCCGTACGAACACATTACACATTGTGAACTTAACACAATCAAACCTACCATCAAATGTATACCTCTTAGTAAAAGGGACATGGTGCTTCTTAATGTTTCTAGTGAACGAAGGTAGGTAGGTTTTTGTGGTAGAGAATAGAGACCCTTTCCGTTTTATGAATGAAATGCTGATTACGTGTAAAAGATTACTTTGCAATCTTTACTAAGTTTTCCAAATATATAAAAAACATGTTTTGTAATAATTTTAGACAAAATTTTAGATTTTAAACATAAATTAGACTCGAACTAGCTTTCTAATCAAATTCTATATAAGAATAGGTCATCTACCAACATGTCTTTAATTTATCGGTAACAAGGTCATGAGTTCCAATCTTAAACCGTAACAAAATTATTCAAATTCCTAGAATGTTTATCACCATTGCCACAAATAAAGATATTCTTCAAAACCTAAATTGAACACATAATGCCCTTTAGTATATCCATTTTCTTTGGGTGTTCTATATCTTATGAGTTTCTTTCTATTCATTTGTAAAATAAAGAAACGAAAAACCATAATACAAAATGTTATAATAAACTATTTGTGTTAAGTTGGGTAATCATGTCCTCTTTCCACTATATAATAGTTACAATATATAATCCCTAATTTCGATTTAAAGTGTTAGGTTTAAGGGAAGAAAACGATTGTAAGTGCTTGACTACTATGCAATGCACAATATGTAGTTTTGATTAATAAGCACTAATTCAATGCATTTGCTTAATAGTAATAGTGGTTATCATATCCTTTTTTTAATTTAAAGTAAAACTAAGAAATATTCGCCATTGTTGGATCATCTATAAATTATATAAATCTCACATACGCGTTTAGCATAAATTTAAAGTTCTTCAAAGTAAAAACAACTAATTTCGTCATCAAACATATTTAGCCCTAAGACATTTAACCGACCAAAAGTTTTCCGAAGTGAACATAACTTCCAAGGTTCCTATTTCGCTTTAACTACAAAGTGTGAATTTTTATTTTGATAATAACTTTTAAACTCACATTTGGTAATCGAAGCCAATTTAACGTCCCTAAAAATAAATATTTGATTTTCACTATAACTATTCTTCACATTTTTGCTATTAAATTGATTACCAAGTTAGAAGTGTTTTACTAGCATTTTAACTTCACAATGCTATAGTAGACACGGAGTTGAACCTTGTGCAGAGTTGACTCTGATAGAATGATAAAACCCTTTTATTATTATTATCATGATCAAACATATATATAGTAATACAATGGAAACCTAATGGACCCAAACCCACATATCGGGTTTGGGCTTATTATCTAATACTCCCCGGCAGTTCGAGCGGCGAAATCGCGAAAGCTCGAACTGGACAAAAAACTATTATTACGAAAATAAACATAAAATAAAACATAGATAATTGCTAATAAGACTCATTGCTTGCGGTGACGCATGGCGACGGGCCGAAGCTGCGTTCGTTGCTTTTTCCGGTTTGCTTTTCTTCGGAATTTAATTACGAATTCACAGCCGCTAACGGCGTCAGCTAACTCCAAGCGGTTTGAAAATTATAAGCAAAACAATTTTTTTTTTCAGATCTAAACTCGACACCTTGTATCGGAGCGTGACGGTGCGTCCGGTGGTCTTCTGCTGCGATTCCGGTATGCTTTTCTTCGGAATTTAATTACAAAGCCAACGGCGCTGACCTCGTCAGTTAACTCCAAACGGTTTGGGAGTTATGGCCAAAACAGTGATCGACTGGCATACAAATCCGAATTTTTTGAGAGCTTTTTTTTTTTTTTTTTTTTTGTTAGGGTTTGGAACCTAGTCAAGCTAGGCGGCTCATCCCTACGCCGATTAGGGTTTGAAGAAAAATAGAGACGGGATCAGACCCGCTCTGATACCATATTAGAATGTTAAAACCCCTTTTTTATTATTATCATAATCAAACATATATATAGTAATACAATGGAAACCTAATGGACCCAAACCCACATAAAGGGGTTTTAACAAAAAAAAAAAAAAAAAAAAAAAAAAAAAAAAAAAAAAAAACTAACTTTTTCTTGTTTCTCATCTACTCCCGGCTAAATTAACTTTTTCTTTCTTCTATAGCCGCCTAAAGCCGGCTAAATTAACTTTTTTCTTTTTTCTGCAGCCGCCTAAAACCGGCTAAATTAACTTTTTCTTTTTTCTGCAGCCGCCTAAAACCGGCTAAATTAACTTTTTCTTTCTTCTAAAGCCGCCTAAATTCATCAGCAAGCCAAAAATAAAGTTCAAGGTTATCAAGAATCAAGATCAAGACAAAAGCAAATTCAAGCGTATGTTTTATGAAGACGGATCTGCCAAAGCCGGATCTAGATCTGCCAAAGCCGGATTTTAAGCTCATAATGTATTTGTTTATTTGATTTTTATTTATTTATCTTTATTTTCTTAGTTAGAGTTTGTTATCCAGTTTGAGCTTTTGCGATTTCGCCGCTCAAACTGCCGGGGAATATTAGATGATAAGCTGCCGGGGAATATTAGATGATAAGCCCAAACCTGATATGTGGGTTTGGGTCCGTTAGGTTAGGTTTAGGGTTTCTACACTCTATATATATCGATTAATAATATATCAAACCTGAGGGGTTTAACATTCTATCATGGTATCAGAGCGGGTCTGATCCCGTCTCTATTTTTCTTCAAACCCTAATCGGCTTCAAACCCTAATCGGCGTAGGGATGAGCCGCCTAGCTTGACTAGGTTCCAAACCCTAACAAAAAAAAAAAAAAAAAGCTCTCAAAAAATTCGGATTTGTATGCCAGTCGATCACTGTTTTGGCCATAACTCCCAAACCGTTTGGAGTTAACTGATGAGGTCAGCGTCGTTGGCTTCGTAATTAAATTCCGAAGAGAATCATACCGGAATCGCAGCAGAAGACCACCGGACGCACCGTCACGCTCCGATACAAGGTGTCGAGTTTAGATCTGAAAAAAAAAATTGTTTTGCTTATAATTTTCAAACCGCTTGGAGTTAGCTGACGCCGTTAGCGGCTGTGAATTCGTAATTAAATTCCGAAGAAAAGCAAACCGGAAAAAGCAACGAACGCAGCTTCGACCCGTCGCCATGCGTCACCGCAAGCAATGAGTCTTATTAGCAATTATCTATGTTTTATTTTATGTTTATTTTCGTAATAATAGTTTTTTGTCCAGTTCGAGCTTTCGCGATTTCGCCGCTCGAACTGCCGGGGAGTATTAGATAATAAGCCCAAACCCGATATGTGGGTTTGGGTCCATTAGGTTTCCATTGTATTACTATATATATGTTTGATCATGATAATAATAAAAAAGGGGTTTTAACATTCTAATAGACTCATCGAACCACCTCCGATGTGAAAATCAGATGGTAAGCACTAGATGTTAGAGGGAAATGATGGTGCAAATGTGGCTTAGAGTCTTAGAACATACCTTAATTCACTATACGTCGTTCATCTTGAACCTCCTTGCACATATGTGTTTTCTTTTGAGATCATAGGCAATTTTCTCATTGAAGTGATAGACAAAAGGCTTGTTTAGCATAACATAAAACTAGACTTCGTTTTATGTGGACGAATTTCTCTGCAGTAGTGATCGAGCCTTGTTGAAGGCTCAAGCTCTACACCACGTTGTATGAATAGTAACTTATGATTAGATGACGAAGCATATACACTTCCTCGTTTAAGAGGGTACACTATCATATTACAAACATTAATATATCGTTTCATAATATACTTACACAACTATTGTTGGATATGTACTGCAAACATTTTATATTGACTTTGATTTCTTTAAGCGAAAAGAAAAACAAGTTATCATTAGGTAGAAGATTTAACAACCCTTAGTTTGATTTGATAACGTGGAATTAAGTTAGGAAAACTTATATATTATACGTCTATCATTAGTCCATGATAACTATGAAACAATCATGCAACTCACTAAAATTTGAGTACAAGTTTTTTCTTTCGTAAGTTACAAGTAATCACATAACAATCAACCATCACACCCAAAAATGAAATGTATCTAAACATTAATTTTGATTGCTTTTAAAACGGAAACAGTCATTCGGTCGAAGGTCTGAAAAGGTATTCTTTCCAGGTAGCCATCTCGTGTGCTACATCCAACATGGTTGGTCTTGTCGATGGGTTGTATTGCGTACATATTAGCCCCAGCTCGATGAGCTCCAGGACCACGTCATGAAGAAGTTTAGTACTGCACGAAGTATGTGCGTATGCCATGAGGGTATCTTTTATGATCGGTTCAAGATTGTGTGGATAGTGGCTCTTCACCCACTCTTGCAAGCTTGCACCCTCATGGAAAACTATACCCGTGGGCCGTTTCCTTGTCACCATCTCCAGTAACAAGACTCCGAAACTGAAAACGTCTCCTTGTGTTGATGCTCGTCTTCCCATACCGTATTCTGCATTTCGTGAAGAAGGGTAAATGTTAGTGATTCGATATAGATTTATAAATGAAATCAGATGTGGTTGAGGCAAAAACAATTAATTTCCATGTAAAACAAAAAAAAAATCTTAAGTAACTTGTGACATAAGAAACCTTTGTTCTTATAACACTAATCTGTTCTTTTCTAATTTTAACCAACCTATATATCGGTGTTGATTCGTTTATAAGTAAATGGTAGGTCAACCTTACGTTAAATAATTACAACAAAAATAACGTCTCACTTACCGGGAGCAATGTAACCAATCGACCCGCAAAGCAAACCATCGGTCGAGCTAACCGATAAAGACTTGCCTTCCTTCGTCGAGATCTTCTCGACCTCCTCTTTCACCAATCTAGCGATACCAAAATCCGAAAGTATAGCATTCATGTCATCATCGAGAAGAATGTTGCTCGGTTTGAGATCACAATGAGCCACCTTTACCGGTGCATAATGATGCAAATAGACTAACCCTTCGGCCACATCACTCAAAATTCTAACCATCTGAACCAAGTTCACACGGGAGATCCCAACGCTTGGGTAGAGATGATCTTCAAGGCTCCCGTTTTCCATTAAAGGTAGAACGAGAGCCTTGAAATCAGGTCTGCTACATATCGTAATGATCCGTATCAGATTCCTGTGTCGAATATTCTTCAAAACTTCACATTCTCTATTGAAACTCCCTGAGATTTCCTCGGCTTTCATGAAATTTATAACTTTCACGGCGATCTTTGAGCCGTCTTTGAGAATTCCCTTGTAAACTTGCCCAAATTGGCCTGCCCCTATCAAACTCGAGCTGTTGAATCCACCTGTTGCTTCCATGAGTTCTTGATGAGAGATTTTCGGGTAGTTTTGCTCTTTACTTTCTTCTTCTTCTTCAAACCCAATTTTCCGACTAAAGATTTTCGAAAATTGCCTATTGGATTTTGACTTGAAAACTACTGGAATCATAGACATGAAAAAGGTGGCAATGGCGAGTACAGTAAGCAAAATTGGAAGCGGAATCAAATGTTTTTTCTTCATATTCTTGCAAATCGGTAGCCCCTTAATCGAACTACTGCAAAGTCCAGGGTTTCCAAGGAAAGAACTAACATCAAGAAACGAAAAAGATGTGTTTCCAGAGAAGTTATTGTAAGAGACATTGAGATGTTTTAGAGTCGAAGACATCTGGAATGATACGGGGATCTTTCCAGACAATCTGTTAAACGAGACATCAAATTTTTCAAGAAATGGCAACTTCCCTATTGAATCAGGAAGAGGCCCTTCGAATGAGTTGCCTGAGAGATTGAGGAATTCAAGTGCAATGCAGCTTCCGAGCTGTGAGGGAATCGGGCCTGAAAAGTTGTTTGATGATAGATCCATGGCCAGAACCATGTTCATTTTGCTAAGCTCTGGTGGTAAAGGTCCATTGAGATGATTATGTGAGATGTTAAGATACAATTTTAAGGTACTCAATCTTGCGAATTCTCTTGGAATTGAACCCGAAATTTGATTATGAGAAAGATCAAAAACCTCTAGGTTTACACACTGCCCAAGGCTTGCGGGAATAGTTCCCACGAGCCTGTTATTATGAAGCAAGAGTTTTCGTAGCTGAGAAAGGCTTGAGAAAGTGTCGGGAATGGAGTTAGAAAGTAGGTTTTTCGACAAATCAAGAAGACCCAACTGGGAAACATTCCCAAAACACAAAGGGATTTCACCCGAGAGTGAATTATCTGATAGATAAAGCCTTTCGAGTTTCGCCATTAGACATAATTCTTTTGGGAGCGTTCCGTTCAGGGCGTTGCTAGATAAGTTGAGAAGGGTAAGGTTTAAAAGGTTACTGATACTCGTAGGAATGCGACCGGAAATCTGATTATCATCAAGATGTAATTGAACCAAACTCTTGGAAAGATTCCCGATAATATCAGGAATCTTTCCAATTAGTCTGTTCCCAGCCAGCTCGATTTCTTGTAGACGTGGACAGTTAGTTAAACTCAAAAAGAAACTCTCAAGAGGACCCGAGAAACGATTGTATGAGAAATAAACAAATTGCAAATTTGTCAAATTCTTCACAATCTCAAATGGTAACTCCCCTTCAAATAAGTTCGACTCAAAGTCCAACCATTTAAGTTTTGGGGAATTCGAAAGGGCTCGTGGAATCCTACCCGAAAGTTGATTAGACCAAACAAGAAGAAAACGTAGCTCTCTAATTTCACATTCTTCATTCAAAGGAATTGGGCCACTAATCGAATTATTCGAGATATCAACATACTCCAAAGAAGAAGAACCATTACAGAAAAGCGTCTTCGGGATATCTCCAACGAGCTTATTACTTCCCAAATCAAGATATTGTAACCCGTTAAGAAACCCTATTTCAAATGGGATTTTCCCTCGTAAAAGATTTGAAGATAAACTCAATTGTTTAAGCTCAGAAAGATACCCTATCTCTCTCGGAACTCGACCTTCAAAGAAATTTCTAGAAAGATCCAAAACCCTTAACCGAGAAAGCCTAGAAATGGCAGGAGATATTGTACCATGGAGCGAAGCTCCACTAAGGTCTAACTCAAGAACGGAATCACGATTCTCATTACACGTGATTCCGGTCCAATTACATACATGAACAGTAGAAGTGTTACTCCAATACTGAAGAATGTTTCCGGGGTCTGAAGTGACCCCGGAAACAAAGGTGAGAAGAGAGACTCGGTCGTTAAAAATCCGAGGAGTTTCGAGCTCGTCACCCGAAACAATAGGAAAGAAAACTATAAACAAAAGTAGAGAATACATTTTTGTTTTTGTATTTGGGTGGAAATGAAAACAGATTAAGAGAGAGTGAATGAATGAAAAGGAACAGGAGATGAATATATAGGTGATTTGGATTAAGAGATGTGATTAGAGTAATTAAACTGGGTTTATGCCTAACTATAGTTTCTTAATTCTTATATATTTTGGCGGCTAATTATGTTTGACTATTTGAAGTCAACTAATCAGAGTCGGCCACGTGGGGAAATGTGGTACACTGTATCAGCCGTTAGAAATGAAAAAAAAAAAACTATAACCTTTTGGTGGTGGAGAAAAGGCATGACATGTTCGTAATTTTAGTGTAATTGGGATTTATCGAGACCAAAGGGATTTTAAATTAAGCTTTATTACTAGTTAGGAGGTGCGGAGTGCACACTTGTATAAGTTAATTTGATTTCGGTATATTGAATGTTAACCTTGTTACTATTTATTAAATAGTGTAATTATTTATGAAAGTGTAACCATTGATAAGGTATTGTGACTTTTACCAAAAGACACACATTTTCATTTGTCTATTATAAATAGACATCATTTGGTCTTTCAAAATATACATGATGAAGAAGATAAACAAATTCAACAAATTGCTCTATGTTTTGATTAGTGATTCTATTGCCTTGAACACTAGTTGTCATTTCTTGAATTATCCCATTTAAAGATTTCGTGGTAACCCAAAGGCAAAGGAATTGGGACGAAATACTTTATTGAGAAAGTGAATTTTATACACGATTCAAGGAATTATCCAGGAAACCATAATCCAATTTTCCAACATGACCAAGTTCGAAACTCCGGCCTAAACTGATACGAAAGTCCCATGTCGATAAGATCATCTATCGCTTTATGAAGTGTGAGGTCTCGGGTTATAAAGGCTGGCTGGTGTGTATGACAACGACAATCGTGAGATCGCTGTAGGTCGGGTAACTTGAATCCGTAGTTATGAATAAGCTACATATATTTTCTAGAATCAAAAAAAGTGTACTTGGTTCATGTAAAGAAATTTCACCTTCAAAAAAATAGGTGACAAAATTAGTTAAGCTTTAGCAGGACAAACCGAAACAAAAACATAGATTTACAGCAGGAAAAGTTTTATTAGTTAATATTGGAATCAGTACTCTTAAGTTGATGATAATCGAGTGAACTATTGAAAAAAGCATATGTTTATAACTATCGGTATTGGCATATCAGCACGAGGTAAGTAATAAAACGGTAACTCGGTAAGTAATAATATTAAGTTTGTATTTTACTGATTGTTCCAAGTATATATACGCTTTAAAAGAGTTAAGTAACTAATATTGCAATTAACATAAAATATCTATAAATGAATTTTATCGGATCTATTTAGTGCGTTGTGCAAGTAGAGAAAGATATATGAGACAACTTGGAAAAATTTATCGAAGTCAAAAGATATCAATGATCGTACATATCCTACCAACGGGCAACCTATGACTATGAGAGTCATTTAGAAAAAGACTCGGATTTGAAATTCAAATCCGAGCATTTCTAGGTGATTCCCGGACAAAGAGACATGACTACAAGTCGATTATTCAATTCTATTTTGATCGTAATTCGATTATTTGTAAAAACAAAGAGACATGACTACAAGTCGAACAAACGAAAGAAATAAATATGATCAACAAAACTGTGAGTTTTAATCTATATCATCAAATACTATTATCTATTCAATCTATATTACTCAATTCTATTTTCACTACAACAATCGACACATTTAGCGACAACCAAAAATCGTCGCAAAAGCCAAAATATCGTCGCTAAAAACTTGTTGTCAAACCCATTTATTTAATTATTTAATTGTTATTTATTTAATTATGTAATTATTATTTATTTAATTATTTAATATTTAATTGTTATTAGTTTTATTTATTTAAAAAATGTATATTTTATAATTATTTTTTAAATATTAATATTCTTATTTAATTAAAAATATATTTATTTTTTATTTCAATATACAAGTACATAACTATATAAATAAAAATATACAAATCAATCAATATAAACATTACGTACATAATCACAATTGGATAAAAATAAAAGTTTTAATACATAAATGTCCAATCTATATTAAAACCTAATGCAAATATAGTAAATTATACTATTTTTAATCTTTAATATATAATAAAACATGGGCCTTAAATGCCACATGGCGAAGTAATGTCCATTGGATAAGTTCACTTCTTTGATATCAACCGTTAGATCAGATTGATGATGTCATCAAATATTATTTTCATTTTACACCCTCTTACAATACATAATTACATTATCTCTTTTCATTCCATCTCCACTAAAATAAAAAACATAATTCTAATATACTTATAAAATCGTTCAATTTGGATCTTGATTTACGTTATTATTATTTTAAAATCTTCTGATACAAAACATCCAAATATGAAGTTTATATGTTACCATAACTCTAAACATCAGTAAAACATTATTTCTCATAATAGCTTAAAATCTACAAAACATAAAATTTACGATTTAATTTTTATTTTTTTCCGCGTTATCGCGGGACAATAATCTAGTATATAATAAAAGAGGGGCCTTAAATGTCACATGGCGAAATAAGGTCCATTGGATGAGTTAGATACTTTGATTTTAACCGTTAGATGAAATTGATGATGTCATCAAATATTTTTTTCATTTTACACCCTTTTACAATCCATAATTGCATTCACTCTTCAATTTCACCATTATTACAATAAAAAAAACATATGTTTTTTTATTGGACTATGATTTACATTATTATTATTATTCTAAAATTCTTTCATACAAAATATTAATATATGTGTATAAACATAAATGTATATATGTTATTATAACTATAAACAACATGTGTATAAACATAAATGTATATTTGTTATTATACGTGTAATATTGTATTCTCATTCTCATAATAATTAAAATAACGTGTTAATAAACATAAAGTTTACGATTCAATTTTTATTTATATTTACCCACGCTCATAGACGGAACATGAAATTTTTAAGCGGGGGGCCGAAACGCTGCAGCGGTCCATGCAACACACAACAAACTGATAATTCATCGGATTCAGATAGTGAAAACGCACGATTTTTCCGAACTTTGGTAGGGTCGCAGCCCCCCGCGCCTCCATTAAGGTTCGTCTATGCCCACGCTATCGTGGGGCAATAATCTAGTATCATATATTACAAATCTTTAGATTCAAACTAAATAATAATTAAAATAAAAATTGCGGTGGCGGCAGCAGGTGGTGGTGGTGGCAGCCGGTGATGGCGGCAGCAGGTGGCGGCGGTGGAAATGAAAATGGGGAGGAGGGGGAAATTGGGTGAAAGTTTTGAGGTATTTGTTGTTGTTGTTGTTGTTGTTATTGTTATATATTAAGTTTATAAAAATGACAAATCAAATTAATATGTATTTAAAAATTAGTAACCATTTAAATAAACTTATAATATTAGTTTTATGTATTTATATATTTGAGATTTTAAAAGAAAATAATAAACAAAAATAAACGGATTTATATTATAATAAACATAATATAAAAATGACAAATCAAATTAAGATGTTTTTGAAAATTGTAATGTTTGGTCATAAACGGGTTTAGGTTTTAATGTTAGGGTTTAGGGTTATGGTTCAATAGCTAGTCGATGATCAATGATGTTATCGTTTTTAGGGTTACGCTGCTTTAAGAATATGAGTTTAGGATTTAAGTTTTAACATTAGAAGGTTAGGGTTGGTTTAGTGATATTGGTTTAGGCTTTAAGGTCTAACATTAGGGGGTTAGGGTTTAAGGTTATTGTTAATTGAAATACGACATGTAGACATTTTCAATACCTTCAGATATGATAATTATGGTTAGGTTTAAGTATTGTACACGTTTATCATAGGTAGTTAACGGTTTAGGGTTTGGATCGCACAATTTTATACTTATACGTGATATCACGACATGTATTCTAACTTCTTCATATCGTGAATAATTTAAACTTATAATTCAAGAACTAATCTTAATATACCTATACTTATACTTAATATCACGACATGTCGTATTATAACCGTATTACTTGTTTACGATATCGGATCTTTAAAAAAATGTTTTTACATTTAACTTAAGTATATTATTTTTAATAATAATATTACTTTTTTTTAATTTCTTATTATCAAGTAATTATATTTTAAACATAAATTATTATTGAAATATGACATTATCTATAATTAAATTAGATATATTATAAATAATATTTTCATTTTTAAATATATATATAATTTAATATATTTTAATACTATTTTAAATCATTATGCAATTTATTAAAATTTTAAAAATAGTATAAAAAATATTTTAAATCATTAATAATTTAAAAAATAAAATTTAAAAAATAATATTATTTTAAAATTTTTAAAATCATTTAAACAATCATTTAATTATTTATTAAATAATAAAATTATTTAAATAATATTAAATTATATATATTTAATTATTTAAAATAATTAATTAATTTCGTTAGACATTTGGCGACGACATAGGTTTTGAATAATTTAAATAACAATTAAATTATTTATATTTAATTATTTTAAATAATTAATTAATTTCGTTAGACCTACGACGACGATTTGTCGTCATTGTAAGTTTTGGCGGTATTTGACGGGAGTCTAATTATTATTCGTTAATTAATTAAAATAAACTCGTCGCTAAAGGTTCAAGTCGTCACTAAAGGTTTGACCATCAGACAGTCAAAAAGTTAAGAATTTTTGTCGTTTAGTGACATTTTAACGACGATTTTTAATCGTCGCGAAAAGTCATTATTCTTGTAGTGTTTGATCATGATTCGGTTATTTATAAAAACGAAGATGCATGACTATCAATTTGAACAAACGAAAGAAATAAGTATGATCAACAAAACTACCCGTTTTAATCTATGTCATCAAGTACTATATATTATCTATCAATCTATGTTATTCAATTCTATCTTGATGATGATTCGATAATTCATAAAAACGAAGAGATATCAATTTGAACAAATGAAAGAAATAAGTATGATCAACTGAACTCACTACCTCAAGATTGATTGGCCTCGACGATATATCAGTAGGCAAAAAACATTTTAATAGATGCATAATTAGGTATTTTGTTAATAAGTATGTGTGTACGTATAAAAGAAATGTAGTGGTTAACATGTCATATTGTGCCTAACTTTTAGAAAGCAAATTTCAACTCCGACCCAATAATTCTTGATTTTGTTAAGTTTTAGTGGATGCTGAGTTGTGTTTAAGATAATGAATGAATGAAAGAAGATTTACATTCATATGCATGTTGATTAGGGTTTACATTTGGAGAAGATTGACGTAATGTTTTATGTATTCTTCAAAATATATTATAGTATACATATAATATTTTAGCAAATCTTTATAAAATCATATGACACGTGTTATATGTAACATACAAACTATAATATACTTTTTTTTTAACTTAATGTTACTTATATCATGAAAAAATAATATATTCTTCTAATTTGTATATCTATATCTATTTATTTTATTAATCATGACAACAACAAAAATTGAAAGGCCAACTATAATATTACACCGTATTTATTTTTATTCTAGCGAGACTTTAATTCATTACTAATAGATTAATGAATCATTTATATATCGTTGAGTTACAAATCCTTTTTGATTTATATGGCCGTAGTATTTAAAAAGATGTAAACGATAGTAAGTTACATGTATTATGTTTTTCATTGATTAAGAAGATAAGTAAACAGATAAATTAGAAAAATACAACAATGTTTTAATTTAAATCATATCATATATAAGAAAAATTTTATTACTACCTAAAAGAATATAATATTATATATTGAGGTTGGTACTTGTTTTCCTTGGTTAAGTGATTGTATAATGATGTCATTATCATGGTGTCCTTGTGTGCGTTTTAGGTACCTTTGAAACTTATTTTATGTATCTACTATCTTTTTAAAATAATTGGTAGATTTGTCATCTGGTTTTTGTTTTAAATTTTATTTAGGATACCGTACTTGTTTATAACTAAATAATATAATTCTAAGTTGTTTTAGTTTAGGAAACTCAATAATTCATTTCCAACTAAAGATATCAATAATTATTTTTGTTTATTGGAGGGTTTGTTGCGAGAAAAGTTCGAAGTATGTTCCTTCTTTCTAGAACAAAACGAAATAAGAACGTAAGAAATATATGTAGATCTTCAAGCATGTTGTTCTAAAATAAACGTTATGTTAAAAATAAATCAACTTCCTGTTAATAATGATAAAGCAAAATTGAAGATATTGGACATAATTATTAAACACATAGCGATAGGTTTTTAAAACGAGTTTTAATATTCGTCGTCTTTTTAAACACATAGTGATAGGTTTTTATGAATCAACTTCCTGCTAATAAGTTTATTTAACTATTAAAGTGTAATATTTTCATATCTTAATCTTAATATATTATTAAAAAAAGGAATTTTGAAAAAAAAAAGAAAACAATAAACCTTTATTTCAAATATCATATAAAATCAATTTAGTGTTTTCTTTTTATCAATATAATCAATTTGGTCCTTTATTTTTCTTAGACAAAAATCTTCATCATTCACCATTGAACTAAAAAATCTTCATAACATTAATAATAACCCTTTATTTATCAAAACATATTAGAAATACACAATTTTCTTTTAATAATTACTAAAACACTTTAACAAATGTTAAAAATATCAATTTTTTCAGCCAACAACTAAATAATCTCAACTTTTACATCTTTTCGATACAAAATATTTCGTATATTAAAAATAGTTAATACTGAATTTTATGAAAACATTTTACTTTTTCTTCTACTTTTATAGTATTTTTTATATTTTTAATTCGTACTCAAACGAAAAATTTGATCCCATGCTAAAAATAGTTATTAATAAATTTTATGAGAACGTTTTACTATTTCTTTTTCTTTTATAGTATTTTTCATATTTTTAATTCGTACTCAGTATATGCTATTTACAATTACATGAATAACAATTATTATCATAATTAAAGTTTTGACATTTTATTAATTAAAAGATGAAAAAAAAACACCTAAAACATAGAATAGTGTAACTAAATCAAATAATAAAAGAAAACTATAATATATTCGTCGATTTAACACATTTATTTACGCATTTAACAAATTGTAATGACTTTAATTTAAATTACCCATTTGTAGATACGGGTATATGGCTTATTGTCATAATTAAAATATGACATTCTATTAATTAAAAGTTGAAAAAAAAAAACTTAAAATATATATAATGTAATTAATCAAATAATAAAAAGAAGACTACAAAAAATATGTTAGTCTAACACGTTTGTTTACGTGTTTCCCAAAATTGTAATGATTTTATAAATAAAACTAAAAAATTGAATTGTCTGTTTATATATACAGATATAAGATCAAGTTTAAGAAAAATATAAATAACACGATTCATTTTATTAATTCGTCTTGTAACCTAATCCTTTTCTTTAGGATTAAGGTCACACAAATGCAATCAACTTACACGTTTGTATCAAGGTTATATACAATACTCAAAACCGGTGGTTTTCTGTTGATAAACTTTTTAACCGGTTGACTTAATTTTGATGACGTCACCTACTTTTAGAACGTTAAAACACTTTATCTTTTAACCCGTTATACCCATTTCACTTCTAACCTAAACCTAATGTCTTCCCCAATTTCTCCCCCTTTCCATAAGAACCCTAATTTCTTTCCCAAAATTACTTCAATTCATCAAAACCCTAAACCTAATTTCTTCCCTAATGTCTACGGGTTCAAGTTCATGGTTAAGTAATGATTTTCGAATTTGAAAATGAGGATTTTGTGACTGTAAGGTACGTATGGTGCTTCGTACCTCAAGAACATCACACCGTTTCTATGTGTGTCCAAATTCGGGTGTAAGTTTCTTTACTGTAACTGTTGATGTTTAATTTCATTTTTACCAATCCTTCTACTTGCTACAGAGACCAGGTATAGAATGTGGGGGATTTGAGTGGTTTGATCCCGAATTGGATAATACATGGTACAGAAGACGGTTGCTTGACTTGTATAGAACTACAAAAGAATTGGAACAAGAAAAGTCAAAACTGGAGGAAAAAAAGGTATTATAAACTACATGAATTGGAACAAGAAAAGTCAAGGCTGGAATCAAAAATGGTGCTGTTAAGGATGGAATTCAATCAAGAAAAAAGGTTTTATTAATTTGTTGTACTTTCTCTGTTATGTATTTTAGTGTGTGTACTAGGTTTATTTTTAGTAAAAACTTGAATATGTTTTCTTTTGGTAACTTGTATTTTGGTAACCGTTCATGAATAAAAATTGACTTATATTGGTAACTTTATCATTGTCTATTTTGTTAGTTGTTTTATTTGGTTTTATGATTGAAACAAGAGGGGAAAGACACACATTTCATTGATAAACATCACAAACCAGGGACACAACCTACATGAAACAGAAACATCAAACATGACCCTAATATGATACACCCAAAAGACTTAGACCCTGAGCAGACTTAGATCCTAAAGACTTACCCTAAAGACTTAGACAACTTCATGGAAAACACATTTTCCTTCATGAAACATACAAAACACCTGAGATAGTCCCCACCACCCTTCATCCAATTGTGTCAACTTCAAACACAAGCCTGTCACTATAGCCCCTTTCCACAAACTTGAGGTAGTCCCCCATCCTCCAATGGTTAACAGTTGTGAACCAACTCGACCTCATGTTTCCCCTGATGGTGACATGAGAGATTCTAGCTTGTTGTCTCGACGACCATCAATGTACTTGTGAAGAATGCAAGTGAGTTGGTAACCAGTCAATGGACAAAACAGATCAACATTCATGAAGCGCGGAATGTCATGGCTCCTCACAAATTCAGCTGGAATGGTCTGCATATGTAAGAAATAGTGTAAGAAACTATGTAAGATAAAGTGTACAAAAAATGGACCACAAATTTTGACTTACTATTCTGCCATGGTTGATGACATGCTTCAACAAATGGACCACAAATGTTCTCCTGGATACCTCAGTATCAGTGTCACTGTCATCAGTATGCAATGACATAACATCATCTCCATCACTCTCAGTTTCACTTACCTCTTCCCATTCAAACTGTGGGGGAAACTCTTCTTCACTTTCAGAAGAAAAAGAGTCAGATTCAAAAGAAGATGGATTCAAATTGATGACATTGTTGTTATTAGCCATATTTGCTTTTTTTGGTAGTTGGATGTAATTCAGGTTTATTAGCCACGTATTTATAGGCTGCATTAAGGCATAAGGCATAAGGCACAATATGGTTGCATAAACCATTAATTTAAGATGGTTGCATTAAGGCCAACTACTCATATTTACTATCTTGACAAGAAATCTCACTGCAATTTGATTACAAATGGGTTTAAACCCTCTGTTACCATTTACTATTCTGCACAAATTCATGGGTTCACCATCTACCATTTACATATAGTGATCAATGCAAGTGGGTATATTGAAACTGGATAAACAATTGTTGCATATACTGTACATTCAAAATGTGGCCAACACTAACCGTTAACAAAGTGACAATAGTATACATAAATGACACTTTCTATTTACCAAAATCTGTGGTCAACACTAACCACTAACAAAGTGAAAATATTGTCATAATACAAGTGCATCAACATTTTAATATTGTCATAATAACCTAGCGGCCTACATAAACAACTAAATATTGTCTTAATAACGATGTGGCCAACACAAGCCACTAACTATTGTCTTAATAACCTAGTGCATTAGTCTTGAAACATGAACTCATAATCTTGGTACAAACAACCAAACACTAATCAAGTCCAAATGGCTTGTCAATACTAGCCCCATAACCATCTTTGCCAAAGGGAAATGGTTGGCTAAACTTCATCTTTTGGAGCCTCTCAGATGGTTTCCTCTTCTTGATGACCGCTTGCTTCTCTACTTGCTTCTGTTTGGTTCCCCTTCTGTTAGATTGACTACTTTCTTCCATTGGTTGTTTGCCATGTCTTCTGTTTAATCCCTTTTGAGTAAACTGGATGGTTTGTGTAGGTTGGCTACTTAGTGTTGGATATTGACTTGGGATATTAGGCTGATTTGCAGAACAATATAATGAGTTAATGTACAGGTTGTTACAAATAAAAAGTAAGTCAAATGGTCAAATTATTACCTTATTTTTGTTCTACTTGTGCCTGCCCCAACAACACCTCTTCTTCTCTGCAATGCATCCTTTGCACTAGAAAAACCTTGAGGAGCATTCCTCCTCCTGCCAGGTGGTCTCTTTTCCTTTGGAGGTTTTGGTTTTGGCGCACCAGTACATGTCTTTTTGTTATTCCATGTTCCTTGACATCTTGAACATGAAATAATTGTCCCTCTTTTAGATACCCCAATCCAATCATTCTCTACGAGATGTCTGATCCTCTTCTTCTTAGGCATACCAAGCATTTTTCTCACAACAGGTGGTAAAAGGAGGGGTATAGGTTGTACTTTTCCACATTGTAGTGCCACCAACAGGTTTGATGCTATATGCATATGCATCTTGCCAATTAGACTTACTATACCAGTTACTTACACCACTAGCAGGATCTGCAGATAACAAGCAATAAGATGCCACAACATGTACACATGGAATTCCACTCAGTCTCCACCGCCTACAAGTACAGTCACGCCTATCTATCATAACAGTATATTCCTCATCCATGTTCCTCACTTCAAGCTCTCAAAAACACTTGGGTAAACCACCCAATGTCTTTGGAACTTTTTCAATGTTTCAATTTGCTTTCTAACAGATGGAGTAATGGAATCCTCTAACTCCCTAGACTTATCACTCATAACAACTAATCTTTGCATCAAATAAATCCTTATATCCTCAAGCATAGTAATGATGGGTTTACCTCTTGCAGCAACTATTGTAGAGTGATAACTCTCACATATACCATTCTCAAATGCTTGACAGGCTCCGTCCTTTTCAAAAAAGGCCCTGCACCATGAGTTTGGGTCCCTCTCAACTAACCAGGTGTAAGCTGTTGTGTTCAGGTTTGTGATAAGTTCCATCTTGTGTTCCAACACAGGCACCACAGTTGTTGCTGCTTCTCCCCAAAACAAATTCTTCAAGCTTAAACATGGCCACTTCTTTTTCAAGTTCCCATATATGTGCCTTGCACACTACTTGTGTTCTGCTTTAGGTAGCACCTCCCTAACAGCTTTAGTAAGTCCCTAATCACAAATGACAGTAATTAGTAACAAAATTTGTTATACTTGCTTCAAATTTAAGGTAATAAGGGTATAAGTTTACTTTATGACCATCAGAAATGATAGTAAGTCCCTCCCATTTGTGTAAGCTTATATCTTTAATAAGCTCAAACAAAAAGCAACATCAATTTTCTTCATTCTCTACATTAACCACTGTCCATGCTATTGGAAACATTTGATTGTTAGCATCTCTACTCATAGCAGTTAGTAGTTCACCCTTAACTGTACCCTTCAGAAAACCTCCATCAATCCCAATTACTTTCCTACATCCTTCCCTCCATCAATCACTCGTAGCTACAAACAAACATAAAATATAAACTATGAAGTTGTATTCATACTGATGTTATCAAATTGTATACATACTAAATAAACTATTTAAACTAGATATTACCTTTGAAACATATGTAGAATCTTCCATTTGATCCATGCTCCATATCCATCGTGCAAGAGCTTCCTGGATTAGACTTCAAAATGGCCTCCATGTATTCCCAAAGTCTTCCATAGTGCTCCACTAGGCCACCTTCATGATCAAATATAGCCCTTTGCTTTTCCCTCTTACACTGACTTATACTAACATTGATCGGATATTTCTCTCTAATAGCAACTTGCATTGATCCATAAGTAATTTTGGGATTTTCAGTAACTTCCCTAACAAAATTCCTTGCTACCCACTTGTAAGTGACCAATGATACCAAATTGAAGTTTTTACAACATTTATGTCCTGGAATCAATGTCTTTATCGCAAACGAATCTTCACCACCCATCCATGAAGCCCACAACCTGAAAGTGCAAGCCCTTTTACTATCACCAACCCTTCTAGCCTTAGACCTTTTCATATTAGTACCCTCTTGACTGCTCTCTTGGCTACCATGTTCCTTAACCTCTTGGCTATACTGTCCCTTATCCTCCTCTTTACCATCCTCTTTACCATCTTCCTTCTTTTTACACTTGTGCATGTACTTTTTGTTTTCTAATTTACCCATCAAAGATGAACACCTACCCTCAGCAACATTCTTCCCACACATCACCAACAGTGACCTATAGTCATTCCTTTTATACCACAACTGATATCCATTAGCTATACCTTAGTTAGTTAATATAAACTTCAACTGTTCGGGATCCTCAAATTTCATAACTAGAACTGGTTCTGTTGCATACCAAGCCTGATTTGGATCATGTTCAGGATAAATGACACCATCCTTCACTTTATATTTGAGGTCAATCTTGTTGTCTTCCTTTTCATCAACTGTCATATTCTTTGTCTCAACTACAGGACACTTTTTACTTGGAGCTATGTAAGTACTACTAAATGATGTACTACAAAGTTTATTTAAGAATGGATCAGGGGTTGACCTATTAGGGATTGAAACATCTTCTTCCCCAACATACTGTGACTCAACAGTTGAAGGTAGTTCTTCTAAGTCTGATTCTTCTTCACTATCATATACATATTCCAAACTAACATGTTTCATAAAATCCATTATCTGATACCCATGATGCTCAACATATACAACCATTTTACCCCCATTATGTATGCATATATCAACAAATTCGTCTAACTGAGTTGCATCATTAATTTCTTTAAACCCCATTAGATATTGGTTCACCAGGCATAGTATAATAGAGACCAAGAGGGGAAAATTCTGTAGCATCTTGAACACATTTTTAGAGTAAATCAAAATTAATACCTTCAAATTCAGTGTCTTCATTTGTATCCATATTCCCTTCGACATAATCCAGCGGTGGAACAGTAAAAATCCTGTCATGGTGAAATGTGACGGTTATCTTAGGCATATCGTGAATCGTTGTGGAATTTTAATTTGAAGATCATGTGATGGAGAGTTTGATGTTTGTGTTTGTGTTTGTGTTTGTGTTAGCGTTTGTGTTTGTGTGTTATTTTTTAAAAAGAAATGTGACATTTGGGTATTACCCGGACAATAAAACGAATTTACGTATGACCTTAATATAAAAGTGTAAGTTAATTGTATTTATTTGACTTTAACCCTTTTTTTTTTTATCAATACCCCCATCTAATTATGATAAAATCAAAGTCACCATATTAATGTCAAATAAAAATACAAGAACATATGTGTTGTGATTAAACCAAACATACATTCTTACATCTTAAATATAAGTTTTTCTGGTAAGAAGCAGTACGATTTTAGGATGTTGTGATTCAAACAAACGACCTTATGGATCCTATGGAGGTTTCAAAATGAATCCATTTTTATTTTTGAAAAGCCTATGCGTGATTTAATCGTAAATGATGTCAAGTTGCTTTCATTTATGTGAATATCGAGTGGGCGGAGTAAAATTCCGATTGATTCGAATGTTTGAACTTGTTTACCCGATTGTGGTTGGTTCCAGTGTCTTTTATTTTCAGCACGGCTAGCTTCTTCCTGGTGTCGGTTTTTCAATTCAAATTTGAGTGTACTTAAAAAAGACAATCATGAGAAGTTTCGATTCTTATGAAAAAACTTTTACATTCATATAATTTATTTGGTGAAAACTGGCTAGCTAAACGTCAGCAAGAGATAAGTCTCATGTCATACTTTACATACGATAGTAATGTATTGCAAATTTAGGTTACATATGTGACATAAATAAATAATATATAACATGAGATATATAATGAATAAAAGTAGTTCAAAGTTCAAATATATGATGAATGAAAGCGTTTTTAAGTAGTCCACTATTAAACAAGTGGGAGTTTTCTTCTAAAAGTATTTGGCAAATTTAAAGTAGTTTTATTGAAAATAGCTACAATATTGAACAAGTTGTAATCAGTTTATTATAACATGTGATACTTATTAAAAAAAAACATATAAAACTCATTAAAATTTTCCTTAAAAATATGATTAATCTATGCACTTTATCCTAAAGTTTTATTACAAATAATATCATTCCCATTGACTACATTATAAAATATTTTGATGTTTTAAGTCTTTAGTTTTTAATATTCAACTAATTAACAAGGGGTGATGCTATCATTACGAGTATTTCAGTGATATAATTAATACCTAATTTAAAAATGTAACCAAAGTATAATGGGAGAATAACTAAACATTACCATTTTTCAATTCTTTCTCAATAAAATATTTGTACAAGTTATGGTGCAAAAATGGCAAATGATTTAGGAGATGTTTTCGTTCACGTAAAAAAGTGTCAAGTGTTAAAAAATATATATTACTTTCTATTATATATTTTTAGAACAAGTAGGTTTTAGAGTTAATTGCATAAATCGTTGCTATGATTTGATTAAACTGTAGTTTTGTTTTTACGCTTTCAAAAATGTAAATAGAGTGAATTATACGGATGGTCCTTTTCCTCTTACCAATGTGTCACTTTTCGTCCTATTTTCTGAAAAATTACATGGGTAGTCCTTTATTTTGAATTTCTGCACATTGATAGTTTTTTAGTCCGTTAGGGTTAACTCAATTCTGTTAGTTATATCACAATGACCAATTTCCCATTTTTGTCTTATTCGCAAAGGACCGTTTTTGTAACACTTTTTTTCTTTTTTCTTTTTATATGTTTTATAGCAACTTTTTGTTTGAACAGTTTTTCTGGTTTAACCTGTTCGCTAAAAATAGGGCTAAACAATAATCAAACAAAAGGGTTACTTAAAAATCCAACCTTTATTAGTTTTTCCAAAATCAAATCACAAATTTCTCTCAAAATCAACTAGTCAAAATTACAATTCACACTCAACTTCAAGATTTTCAATGATCAATACTAAACCCTAAATAATACTACTAATCAACAATCAAAATAAAAGGGTAAATTAAAAATAAAAACTTTTTCACTTTTTCCAAGATAAAACCTCAATTTCTTCACAAAATCAATACTTTCTGGTCAACTTTACTAAAAACCCTAAAAAAATATATAAAAAAATGTGAATGAATATCTTACAGTATAATTTCCTGGGTTTGATTGAATTGCTTCTGTAGTAAGTTGAAGAGATCGAAGAGACGTTCATCTGCTATATAAACTGCTCGGAAATAGCTCATCGTTTCCGCGAATTGCTAGGAGTATGCGATTGGGACGACGGGGTTAGGACCGTCGTTTTGGGGGACAGGAGAGACGTCAGCCCATTCCGGTGGTTTGTGTAGTGGGAGTTGTTGCTCGTCGTCACCGGAATCCATATTCCGGTTATTCTCCGATCCGGCGATGACTGCGTTTCTTGAATTGGTGGATTTCTATAAAACAAATAGAGTAATAAAAAATTGCTATAAAACAAAAAAAAAGAATTTTTTTTTTTACAAAAACGGTCCTTTGCGAATAAGACAGAAGGGCAAATTGGTCATTGTGATAAAACTAACAGAACTGAGTTAACCCTAACGGACAAAATGACTATCAATGTGCAAAAATTCAAAATAAAGGACTACCCATGTAATTTTTTAAAAAATAGGACGAAAAGTGACATATTGGTAAGAGGAAAAGGATCCTCCGTGTAATTAACTCATGTAAATACAATACATGTGAAAAACATTGTGTGTAGAAATTGTGTTTGTCATGATTTTTTATGTAAGAGGTATTAATTTGTTAATGTAAAAACCGTCCTTAACCGTCCATGTTAGGGACAATATTTATCCAAAAAGTTTTTCATAATGATCATATTTGCACTTTTGAACTCATAGTTATAAAAACTTCAATTTTATCAAACAATAAAAACAGTTTATTCAATTAACTCTAAAATTTATGTTAATATCTTTGCAATTCATAAGTTATTCCAAATATAATATTTGGGCATTAAAATGTACTTATTACTTTTCTTTTATTGACCATACAAAAAGTGTAGCTTCCCTTAAAAGGGGGCAACTTGGCATTTAGCAAGTTACATGTGTGAAACAAGAAAGTCACATTTGTGTTATGATTTTGTCATGCTTATATATTTTTTCAAGAAAAAGATTTGTATGACTAAAATTGAATTTTTGTTTGACATAATACACAATTTTTAAAAATGTCATTGCTTTTACGAGCCAAGTTGTTAGAATTGAGCGGGCCTAATGTTTTGACATCATGTATTCGGTTAAGGGTGGGCAAAAACTAATACACGACGTTTATAACCAAAGAACAAAATCGAGCATAACTAACTAAACAATTTTAAAATGTTTAAAACGATTTTTATTGTTTGTATATCTTTTTCGATAACAATTTTATCTGTTTAACTGTCGGATATCAACACAAAAATGGTCAATCACTTTATGTTTCGAAAAGTCAACAAAAAAAGTTGTGTAACAAGAAGGATAATGTGGTCCAAACACAAGTGGATCAAGCAAAAAGGTATTAGAACACATCAAATATCAATGGACAATTGGGTAGAATCATTTCATATGTATAATTTATGTTCAATTCCGTTGAATTTAATTTGAATATGTTGTAAAAAATTGAAACCGTTGTTTATTAAAGCTCAATGTCAATATGGACTTTTTGTGTTATTTTAAATATAGGATAGGATATGATATGATACGATAGGTCATCAAAATGTTTAAAGTATTTCACCCGTGTTCGGGGACGAAGTGATAAGACTCATTTTTCTTATATAAAAAGTCGTAGGTTCAATTTTTACAACAGACATATTTTAAAATTTTCTTTTGTCTCGCATAGCAAAAAATGGATCGAGAAACCAACCCAAAAGTAAAACTCAATGGTTTGGGTTTCGATTTTAGTAAAACCGAAAAATTCGGTTTGGTTCGGGATAGGAACCGAACTAACCCGCTTTATCCTAATAAAATTTTAACTATTTTTCATTTTCATTATATATGTTAAGTTCTTTCTTTTCACGTCTAACTTGTTAGTACAGAAAAAATTAGTGCAAAGTTGTTTCAAGTTACTTTTATATCTCAGTTCTTACTTTACTGCGTATCAAGTTTTATAGATGAAACCTCTTTGTTGTTTATTTGTAGTCATATGTATATAACTAGAATATTTGTCCCGTGTGTTTATGACGGTAAAATTTTAAACATGTACAAATTAGTTGTAAGAAGCAAAATAATAAAATTAAAAAAGAAATTAGACAATGTTTATGTAAGACAAAACATGAATGAAGACGCAACTAATTTATTTAATAATATAATAGGAAAAAAAAAAAAAAAACTAAATAACATTATTAGAAAACAAAAGGTTAAAACACAAAAGTTCTGATTTGGGTTCAGGTTTAGGCAGGAACCGACCCAAACCCACTCATGCACACCCCTACCTTTTAATCTACTTTGAAAGAAAGCAAGTCCACAACTCCACATTGATTTCAAGGCCACATCAAAAACAATTCCGAACAGGTTTTAACGAAAGTTTACGATTTAAGCACCAAGTCAATATCAAACTATTGCCTTAATAGGTTAAAACGATAACTGGTTCTCGCTACATAAGACACAATTATTCTAGCAAATAACACCAAGCGAAACCTTAAAAAAAAACATAAGATCGAATAACTCATAAAACATCATCTTTCACTTCAACTTCTTACAGCCTAAACAAGGCTCTGGTTATAAAAATATGTCATAAACCAGTTTCTACAAATTCTCCAATGTTTGGATTCCTTCTTTTCAAGATCATAAACCAGAAGCCAAGTGCTAGCTAGTTCCAACAGCAATACCTTACCATTCTCCAAATAGACGATCGGTTTTACAGATGTTGGTGGACCCTCGTCCATGAGATCAGAGTCTGTCAATGAAACCAACTTCCTCCATGATTCCTTTACTCCATGTTTTTCCATTATCCAAATGTCTACATGAAAATTCTCGTCATGACCAATCGCACAAAGACGTCCACCTAATATTCCCAAAGCTATACGACTATAATTTTTGAAATACTCGGGTATTGGTACCAACGAAAATGTTTGACTTGCAAGATCAAAACCAACTATAATGTAACTCCCATCTTGATCCGTATCAGTTGCTATCCAGTGGATCACACCATCGGCAGACTGACCATGTCGCGTCGGGAGGTTATAACGGAAATCTTGCTCCACAGACTGCCACATATTCAATTTTAGACTGTAAACAATAACTTGAGAAGGAAACTGAGTTTTTTTGTATCTAGAAAACAATCTAACCACCTTGTAGTCATCATTTAAATGATCATACCCTAAACAATCAGTCATACATGTATCGGCAAAACGATGTGGACAATATATTGGGTCTGGGATCATTTTATACTTTCTGGTGGAGGGGTTCCATAATATAGTTTCCACCTGATCATATCCCCTTGATAAACAAATCAACCCATTGCACGATCCGACAATTTCATCAAAAGAATTAATGATATCAAAAGGGGTTTTCATCTTAGTAACAGATGGAGCAGAATCAAAATATAAGGAATAACAGGCATACTCGGAATATAAGGAAACCAAGGGAAGGGGGCCATATAAAACAGTGAGAATTTTTTGTGATTTTTTGAACTGATTTAGATGTAAATTGACAAAGTAACGGCTGTCAATTAGGGCACACCAGGCTTTCGAAACAGACCTGCATCGGAGAAGAGACTTCACTGGCAACCGTGAGAGAATTTCGATTACTTCCAGTGGAACGTCGTCCATCGTTGTGAGAAAACTAAGATTTTGGTGTAATGGATGAAATGAATTGTTTTGCGATTTAGATCTGCAAAAGAAGTAAATTTGGGATGAATTTAAAGGAATTGTACACCTTGAGCTACATAATCAATGTAATTACTATAATCACAACTACCTATTTACCACCATTAAATAGATATCGCGTAAATAAAACGCTTTCACATTACCTTACAAAAATCCAAAAGGCTGGACGGCTAGGATCAATTTATATCAACGGTTAAGACAAGCGACATCGAATCATCAAGTAAATGCTGTCTAGATATTTGCAAGGAATCTTCTACACTCGTCATGAGGCTAGAACCTTCGGGAGACTTCTAGAGTTCTCTTCATGGATTTAAGTCTTCTTGACTTGCGTATAACTCTACACAATCCCCCGAGGAAACCTTACTAGTCGGAAGACATGAATTGGCAGGTCGTCACATTTAGGTACGGACTTGCAATCCTTTGCATAGCTGAAATTAATACCACATGAATCATAAAAACACGTCAAAAGGTCATACTTAAAGCAATGCACCATCAGGACCATAATTTCAAAAGTGAATGTGACATATGCTAAGAATTTTAAGAGTCGATTAAATTATAAGGCTTAAGATAGGAACACTAATCTCTAACTCGAGTCCTATTATTCAATTCTATACATATTTACAAAAACAGTCTTACCTTATTTACATTGTCTTCCATTAATGTGAATAATTTATTAATCCAAAACTTATTAGTTCTTAAATGAATGATGGTAGAGTTAGGATTTAGTAAAGCTTTGAGTTTTACTATGTTTCCTAGTTATCCAGTTTCCATTTCTTAGTTTTGTATCCTTAGATACAACGATCACTACCTCGTAAGAAATATAGAACCTATGCCAAAAGGTACAAGATACACGATCAGCTGGAATAAAAAATGATTTATAATTAATTAAGGCTTTACGGTTGTAAGTTAATTATGCTTAATTTGATAAATTGATTTGGTATGGGTTGGGGGAGCTTGTTTACCTCTCAAAGAATGAGTGCGTCAATTTTGTGGTTCATTTTGTTCCATTTCAAAGAATGGGTGGGTCAATTTTGTTGTTTTTTCAAGCTCGATCCTATCAGAAAAGAATTCCATACTATTTAAATGACATTATATCCGTATATTATCTCAACATTTCAGAGAGTGAACTTTAGTCATGAAATATGAATGTGTGATTGAAAACAATAATTTGAGATGATAAGAAATAGGAATGTTAAAAGAGAACTTTCGTACCGTTGGTGACAAATTCCAAATAAGCACGTGAACATGAACATTAAAGATTTCAGCTCCACAGTTTTTTCATCCAAATGGACCCCTTCTATGTCCCCAAACCATTTCATTCTTTTGCAACGCAGCAATCAAATTAAGGGATTGCAAAATCCTAGGCATTTCCGACCATTTCCTACCGCTGCTGCTCATTGAGGCGATCTCTCTGTTTCTAGCGAACTTGTTGATCTGGAAGAAGCCAACCCTTCCTTTATTGCAAAGAAGAGGAGATTTTTACCGCCCTTCATACAACGTTGAAAACAGGAAGGCCGATGGTTTGGCTATTATAGATGAGGTTCCTTCCTCTTCTGACTTGGTTCTGTTTTCTGCCCCAAGGCTAAGGATGGTGTACTTGCTAAAAACATACAAGTGGTTGACGAGACCCATGTCTTTTAGGATTGTCGCTGATTCCAAATCTGAGACAGGGTTGGATGATGACCGCATGATTTTACAGAAACAATATTATATGATGCATGATTGGATGGAGCTAACCAGTATGGAATTTAAACGTCGCTACATACGAAGGATGTGCAACTTAAAAAAAAAAGAAACAGGAACTTGTTTGGAGGGTTACCGTTGTTAAGTAAACTATTCATAGTCATGATCTTTTATGCAGGCAATGCACCGTCAAACTGACAGGATAGCTTCGCATGGGTTTCAATTGAGTATAGGAGTCTAACTATGTAGGGTGCGGAAAATCAGAGTGTAACTACACAATTGAATCATATGCAAATTGACAGCATGTCCAACCATTTCCATCCGTCACATAAGCTTTAATCAAGGAGATATAGCTGCATAAATACGGTTTCACCCCGGATTTCCTTCAGTTCCTATCACCAACTTCTTCAGTTCATACTTTTTCTTCATATATGTTGGTCATATGTCAGAAGCATGACTTGATTCCTTCATTCCCAACAATCCACGTTTCAAATGATTCAAACAACTATAAAATATGGATAATATTGCATGTGACATGAAGGTTAGACCGTCTTCAAATTATACTTTTAAAATCACAATTACTTGGGTGGCAAAATGGGCGGGTTGGGTCGGGTTGGATCATGGGTCATAACGCATTCGGGTCAAAATGGGAAATTTCAAAATTGGGTCAAAACAGTTCGGGCGGGTCCGGTCAACCCGTTTATTTTCTTTCTTTTTTTTGCGTTTCTTATAACTGAAAGATTAGATGGAGTTTAAATAGTAACAACAGCCATCTAGCAAGCATAATTTAATATATTAGTTTTAAAGTTTATAAAATGGTGTTTATAAGATTAAGGTGCCACATCCAAAATAACAACTTATATCATAATTTAATTATATAAAGTATAAAACAATAATATTAAGTAAAAAGTGAATATGAGGTTGTTACACATGTAAGCTTACACGCAAAACTCATCAAAAAATATGTCGTTTTGTTAAAAATTCTTCAAATCTATATAATTTTAATTATATTTATTAAACTAACTTTACA
Organism: Senecio squalidus; assembly: GCA_910822075.1. Classification (NCBI taxonomy): domain Eukaryota; kingdom Viridiplantae; phylum Streptophyta; class Magnoliopsida; order Asterales; family Asteraceae; genus Senecio; species Senecio squalidus. The sequence continues at coordinate 60,274,396 of CAJVGC010000582.1, read as the reverse complement.
AATTTTTATCTATTCACATCTTTTTCTTCATTAATCGTGTCTTTCAAAAATATAAGTTTTTTTGTCATCACTGGGCATCTATCGAAGTCACTTTTTATAACTTCTTCATAATAAACAATGACCCCCGCATTTTGGGGATCACCTCTCCCTTGATGAATATAGGACAAATCAAGCGTTAAAAAGCATTTAAACCACAAAACGACATAGTTTTTAATGAGTTTCGCATGTAAGCTTACATGTGTAACAGCCCCATATTCACTTCCCCCTAATATTAATAATATTATTATAGTATTAAAATAAATACAATATATTAAAAAGTAATAATGAGATTGTGGATCAAGAATCACCAGTCACCGGTACCAGTCTACCACCATCCAGGCGAGAAAACTGCCTACTTTATGACCGACTTTCCTTTCCTCCACCCATCTTTACCCATCACCTTGCCCATTTCTACCCGTTCCAAATTTCACCTATATTCTTTGGCCCATATTGACCCGCGTCAACATTTTACACTGCCCATTTAGACACAAAAAACTAATTTAGGTGTCCAAACAAACCAAAATTAAAGGATATGGGTCAAAATTGGCAGGCCTATTTACTCTATATTTGTAGTATGTTGTTAAAATATTTAATATTCATTTGCAACCATACTCTATATTTAGGGTATCGAGAATTTTAGTCCAAATATATAGTATTACTATTCACACACCCTAAAAATTCAACGATAATACATTTTTAGAGTATGTGGTTGGAGATGGCCTTGCTTGTTCTCAGCATATATGCATATATATCGAGATTACTAAGCTATCCCTATCCTAAACTAAAGTTATTTTACGCAAGGACATAACTGCAAAAAAACTGTGTTTGCTCCTTATTATATTAACACAAGAACACTGAAAAAAATACATCCATCAGATTGATATAAAGCTCAAAAGAAAAAGGAACCTGTTACTCCTTATAGCCTCAATGTAAAATTTGCCGCAACCTTGTAGCAAGTTAGCAACTTTAGAGGCTGAAGTATTTGCACACAAATCATAACACTTGAAAGTCTTTAACTGTATACATATAGTTTTCATTTATACGAGAAGGGATGGCAAAACCTTTCTGGATAAAGTGTTACACAGTTAGGTACATAGGAGTCTCAACTATATGATTAGTGAAACGAATATTAAGAGTCGAATTAGATCATATAGCAAAAGATGAGAGTACAGATATGTGAAGGAAATCCTAATATTCACTTTTATACAATTTACTCGAGATTTTTTTACGTTATGTAAAATAATCGTAAAATAATCTTCCAAGAATATGTGTATAACTAATTACTCCAAAGCTTGTTTGTTCTCATGAATGAAATGATTTTAGGTATGTTTGGTAGGATTTTTTCACAGGCTTTCAGGAGTTTTAAGATTTTAAATTCAAAAAAACGCTCTTTCTAGAAAAAGCCCTGTTTGGATATAAAAGCTTCGAGCTTTTATTTTGAAAAAAAAGCCCCAAACGAAAAGCTCTTTCAAATAGGTTTGAAAAAACTAGGACCTTTTAGTAAACAAAAGCCCCAGATATAAGAGCTCCAGATTCCAACTTGTAAATACAGACTGTAGCTCAACCTATAGTTCTAATTACAGCTCGTGTTGCCAAATGTTGGCATAGGGTCTGGTCACCTGGTTCGGGTCCGAAACCGAACCATCGACCAGAGTTCCCTAGTTCGGATAGGAAAGGACAGAGATATAAAGACAAAGCAGATACGACAAGGAGCCGACAAAGAAGGTAAGAAAAGATGCTCTGACAAAAGACATCCTTTTAACCGCTAGGTAAAAAAGGTAAGGGCTAGGGAGCATCCTATTACCCAGAAGACCTCCTATAAATACCCAGGTAGGACTTTTTGACTTTAACCTTATACTTATATTTTTCTGTCCGAACCAGAGTACTTATTCTTACGCCCGAGTTGAATCAGGGGTATAGCCCCGCTTTTCTCTTAGTGCAGGAAATTCGGATAAGGAAATCAGAGAGGTTGATTCAAGGGAAACCGGACTTCGGGTCGGACTAAGCTTGAGAGTGTAGTTCGGGTCGGACTAAGGGGTTCAGGGGCCCTTTGTATTAACATTTTGGCGCCATCCGTGGGACCAGAAAAAATACTCACTTGAAATGGAGACTGCAGTTGAAACGGTTAACTTAGTCACCAACGAGGGACAGAGTTCCGACAAGAACGCTGAGAAGGGAACTGGAACCAGTGGGGAGTTTTCTAGTAAGTTCGTGAAAGACAACATAGAAATGTTGAGAGCGTTGGTAGAAGAACATGAGCGTACTGAATCGTTGAAGAAGGAAAGAGTAAGGTAACGAATGATGAGCCTCGAAAGGAAGGGCTTAAAGGGAGGAGGCTAACTTTCAGTGAGGAGGAAGAGTCGGAAGATGAAGATGAAGATTTGAGCCTGCCATACCAATCAGATTTCTCCTCCAAGTTTACAAAGAGGATCGCTCTGTTCCCAATTCCACCGAAAACAAAAATGCCTGGTATCATCCGAACTTATGACGGATCCGGAGACCCGGATGATCACCTTAACACATTCGCAGGAGCTACTGAAACCGAATTGTGGTCAATGCCTGTGTGGTGTCGTATGTTTGCACAGACACTCGTCGGACCAGCACGGGTGTGGTTTCAGGCACTAGAACCTGGGCAAATAGATAGTTACAAGGAGTTAGAAGTAGTATTTGGGTCATTTTTCACGCAGCAACGTAAATACGTGAAGGGACCGACGGATGTCCATAAAACGAAGCAGAGAGATGGGGAGGGGTTCAGAGAATTTGTGGAAAGGTGGAAGAAAGAGATGCTGCAAGTGAAAGGAGCTTCGGAAACAATGAAGGTCTCAGGATTCATGGAAGGTATCAAACCACCCACGCTGATAGAATCGTTTAATGCTAGAGTACCGGCTACGGTGGAAGAGATAATGATAAGGGTGAAAGAGTTTATCAAGGGGAAGGAGGCGTCAGGACGAACGGAGGAGCTAGGGGGACGAGTGGCAGGAAGCTCCGGAGTATCATGGAAAGGATCAGGGGTGCCAACATCCAGATCGATACAAGGAAGAAGGCTATTTGGTTCGACTAGTAGAGCCCAAAGATATAAAGATATGGGGGGAAGTTTCCCGTGCCCCCTATTTCTCCAAGAAACAATCCTATTTCGGGACGAGGGGAGAGCAGGAGGAATGTCCATTTCACCAACTTGCTAAAAACGCCAATGCAGATTATGAATACGGAAAGGGGCATCAATCTGATAAAACCACCTCCGGGAACCCTTCCTGGAACTCCGGAAAAGGGAAACCTGGATAGATATTGTGACTTTCATTTGGATAGGGGGCATGCTACAAATGATTGCTATGCATTAAAGAAACAATTAGATGATGCGGTCCAAACAGGAAAGCTTAACCATTTGGTTCGAGATATACGAGGGGAAAACAAGCAAGGAAGAAATGACAAAAACCCTAAAGGAAAAGCAAGAGAGAACCTTCATCGGCAAGCTTCAAACAAGGACGAGCCAGAGGGCGAGTCCAGTTCTGGCTTAATCCAGTTAAAACTAGTACCTTTTCCGGATAAGAGCGGGCTCTAATCGGATTAGTCTGTAGGTCCATAACGAGATCAAGGTCCAGATCGTTAGTATCGGGCTCCGGATCAGTGAGAGTATCACCTTTGACACACCACCTCATTCGGATTGGAGCTATAGAGGCATTGATGAAGAAGAAGCGATTTTTCCAATTCTTCAGGGATGAAAGAGACCAGTCGATGCAATGCACGCAGGAGCGCCTCTTCTTTTGTCTACTGTAAGCCAATCTCCATTCAACCCCATTTTATAAAAATGACAAAAAGTCATAGATCGGGGGCTTTATCGAAAGCACGGCAATGAATCTCGAAGTTAGTAATCTTGTTCGCCCCCACAGGGTTCATTTGGGAAACATGGCCTTTGAAGTACTGAATCACGTCGAGAAAGAAACGAGAGAAAGGTAGCCGTAGGTTTGAGTACTCGAACCAAGCGCAGTAAACGACGATCTTACCTGGAGGGGCATCTCTAATAGTATCAGTAGGTCCGGGAACGGTGACACCATAAGTGTTGTCAATATGATAAGTCTCACAAAAGGTGCGAAGATCTCCGGAGGACATAGTGTTGTACATCTCTTTTAGATTTTCTTTGGACTCTTTCGCCATGATATCAGAATAAGAAGAAGACACCGAAATAGAGGGTATTTTGAAAGAAAAATGGCAAAGGTTCGGAGGATGAGTAAGAAACAAATGAGGGAGGAACACCCCTATTTATAGGAAAGTAGCAGGCAACTCAAGGGACGCGCGTGACCTTGAAAAAGGTAGGCCACGTGGAAAACACGTGGACAGGTGAGAAGACAGTTGGCGTCGTACAAATCGCGCGCGTAGGCCACGTAGAATAGCACGAAGACAGCTGGAAACGTTCAGACTGTATAAATTAGACACGTGGAATTGGTAGGGACAGCGGGTTGAAGGCAAACGTATGAAGTCGACGAAGTAGCAGCAAAAAAGGGAGAATAAATCAAGATGGAGGATTGCCAACGCTTTTAAGTCCAGCATCGTACCGACTCCTTCGGAATACAATGCTAGACTTGGGGAGTTGTTGGCATAGGGTCTGGTCACCTGGTTCGGGTCCGAAACCGAACCATCGACCAGAGTTCCCTAGTTCGGATAGGAAAGGACAAAGAGATATAAAGACAAAGCAGATACGACAAGGAGCCGACAAAGAAAGTAAGAAAAGATGCTCTGACAAAAGACATCCTTTTAACCGCTAGGTAAAAGGGGCAAGGGCTAGGGAGCATCATATTACCCAGAAGACCTCCTATAAATACCCAGGTAAATAGTAGATATCCACAAGACTTTTTGACTTTAACCTTATACTTATATTTTTCTGTCCGAAACCAGAGTACTTATTCTTACGCCCGAGTTGAATCAGGGGTATAGCCCCGCTCAACCTGGTGTTTTCTCTTAGTGCAGGAAATTCGGATAAGGAAATCAGAGAGGTTGATTCAAGGGAAACCGGACTTTGGGTCGGACTAAGCTTGAGAGTGTAGTTTGGGTCGGACTAAGGGGTTCAGGGGCCCTTTGTATTAACACCAAACATACCCTTAGTTACTGGAAAGTTATAATGGAAACCTATCGGACAATACAATGTCGTGTATTCAATAATTATATACATACAGTAAATAACAGTTACCTAGTAAAAACTTATGGAAGGTAAGACAGAATATAAAAAATTATACGCATCAATACAGCTAAGATTGCAAGTTTTGTACTTCAGAACCTGAGATAGAAGCTTCATTCAAAAGAAAATGTATCTTGAAATCTTACAATAAAAAACCTATTAAAGTCACCTGCAAGAAAACAAATCTATTATTAGAATTGTTATGATAAACGGAAAACAAAACAGCAGAGAAATAAGAAAAACAACCTTAATCATCACTCCTTAACGGGAGCATAGATATCAGTCAAGCCTATGTTACACTTGTGTTATTTAGCATTAATTTGTAAAAGTCACAACTATGGTAATTCAATGATCAAAATTGACAATAATAGTAATTATATAACAAAATATAAGAAACAAAATTAAAACCATAATTAGATAACTCTACAGATAAGAAATATCAAAAATGGGTTAGCTTACTTAATTTGGTTATTATATCAGCGTTGAATTGAGCAGACTCTCGAAAGCAAATACGCGGATGGTCTTAAAACCAGGTTGACTTTGTATTTCGGTAGTATTTCCTGTATTTTAATACGACCCAGAAAACATTTGCATTAGAAAAATAGGAACACAAAACAAAATACAAAATCGGCCTGATTTCTGCATTATACGAGAAATTATTTCATACCACAGGTTACAAATTGAAGATATATATATAAAAATCGAAGACTTCAGATCCCTAGTTGTTTCATCCACAAGGACCACTTGAGTGCCTCCAAAACCATATCATTCTTCTGCAAGGCGGCAATCAGATTAGTATATGTTATTCTATCTGGCTCTATGCCATTTTTCCTCATTTCTTTTACCAAACCCACAGCATCTTCAACCATTCCTGCTATCCCATACGCCTTAATCAACGAATTATAGCTGTATAAATCCGGTTTTAACCCAGATTCCTGCAGTTCCATTAGCACGTCGCCAACTTCTTCAATCCATCCTTTTTCTCCATATATATTAATCAAAATATTATACGTGTAATGATCCGAACCACAATTTGATTCTTTCATTCTCAACAATACATTTTTAAACTTCTCCATTTCCCCTGCTTTCCCATAAGCATCCAACATACAATTATACACTTCAAGCGAAACAGAAAACCCTTTAAACTTCATTCTTTTAGCAACAGAAGCCATATTTCTTAATTCTTTACCTTTACCATATGCAGCTACAACAGTATTGTAAGAGATAACATCAACCGCACCTTGTTTTTTAGCCATCCAAAACACTTGTCGCACCTTTTTAAAAAGCCCGGATTTCCCATAAACGTCGAGAATTACATTAAACGTTATGGTATTAGGTGAAAAACCATGTTTAATCATCTCATTAAAAAGCCTAGAAATCTCGTCGATAGGTAAAGCACGAGCACAACAATTTATAACACAATTATACATTTCTTGATCCCAAGAAATTCCAGCCTTCAAAATTTTGTAGTATAAATCAGCCAACTTATCTACCATCCCCAATCTTTGATAAATTCGAAGCATATCTCGTAACAAATATATATCAGGAACAATATCCTTTTGTTTCTCTATAACATCCAAAACTGAACATGCATCATTTAAGTATCCGAACTTCACATACATCCTTACTACGATGCTAAAGGCTATCAAATCCAAAGCAATACCTTTTGAATTTAGATTTACATATAGCGATTCGGCTTCCTTAAACTGATTCAAACAACTATAAATATCAATCATAGTGCATGTGATATGCAAGTTAGGCTTGTTACGTTTCGGCATAGAAATGTATATCTTAATTGAATTTTCAAGATGACCCAACTCCTTACATGTACAAATTAATAGATGATATAAACTATCCTCAAACACTTTATCTTTCCACTTTTTTATTCCCAAAACTTCAATTGCATCGTCTACCAAACCGTGTTTCACATAAGCCATAACAAGAATCGAACATGAAGTTTGATTATTCAACACATGATTGTAAAGTAAACCTTTCAAAACATATGGCACTTTATCAAACCTTTCGGCCTTTTCATATGCTTGCAAAACAATACTGAGAATAGACGAGAACTGGCATCCGATTGTCATCATATCGTTTATTGTTCTGATAGTGCCTAATTCATCTCCATATTTGGCTTGCAGATTGATCATCGTGAACAAGTTTGATGAGTTTGGTTTAAAACCTAATCTCTTCATGTCTTTATAATACCGTTCTGTTTCATCAAAGTTATGTACTCGGCCCCAACCTTCAACCATGGTTCTGTATGTACTTTCATCCGGCTTCAAATCAACAGATACAAGACTTTGAAAAATTCTTTCTGCGTCTTCCATTTTCGAGACTTTCCCATATCCAGTTATAAGTGTATTGTAAGCAATTATATGTGGAGGTAATCCGGCTTCACGCATTAAAGTCAACACGTTTTCCGCTTCATCTAACTTTCCTTGTTGACTATAAGCATTAAGCAAAACCAACCAATTTTCCAGATTTAAAATCACTCTGTCTTTTTTCAAGAACTCGATAACTTCTTCCGCCCTTTTATATAATCCAAGACGTGTATACAAAGTAATCATAGCTGAGTACGCACTATTACAAACAATGCCGAAACCCCTCATCTGTGAAAACGCAAACTCGGCTTCTTCAACACTCCCACTCTTCTGGTAAAGACTCATAACCATACCAAACGTAGCAACATTAGGCTGAACTCCTTTATCTAACATCATCTTAAACCACTTCGTACCAGTCACAACAAGCCCTCGTCTATGACAAGCGTAAATAACCGTATTAAAAACCTGAAAACCGACTTCACAACTCGACTCATCCTCAATCTCTTTAATCAACCGTTCCGCACCTTCCCAATCTTGTCTTCTCCCCAACACTCTCAAAGCTAACTTATAAGCATTCACATTCCGATCCAACTTTCCGTTAACTTTCATCCACTCAAAAAGCCTTATCACTTCATCATCACGGCCATCGTTCTCTAGCTTCTCCAAAACAAAATTACAATCTCCTAAACTTGACTCAATCCTCTCCGAATTCAACTTCTCATAAAACTCCTCATCCTTTTCCAACACCAAATCCAAATTTCCACTTCCACTTCCACTTTCGCTTACATTTTCATCACGCGTCACGTTAACATCTTTGGCTACTTTTTTCATACCGTCTAATCGTTTCCATATACTTCTTTTGGACTTTTTAAACTCCTTACATAACTTACGGTTTCGGATACTGTGATTACTTAAATCTACGGGTCTATCGATATTACTCGATTGTAAAGCATCTGAAAAGTCTGTATCTAATCTGGAAACCCTAATTTTGTTTACATTACTAAATGAGGTGTTAATTACACTAGTAAATGCGAAACTCAAACCTCGATGATCGGAGAAGTGTCTTTTCGTATCGCGGTGATCGAAATGAACACAACCTTTGATTGAAGACATTGATGAATTTCAGAAACTGTGTTGGGTCACAAAAATTGGGATGGATAATGGAAGGAAAAATAACCGCAAATTTTGTTTTGATTAAAGGACAAAAATTATATGATTTGTTTTTAGTAAATTACATTTTTGCCATTCGTCTTGATTCTAGACGAGTGGTCGCGACGGGCGGGTTAAGTAGTAACCTACGGTCGACCAAGAGTAAATAAAATATTTTTTAGTGTGATTTTTACGGGTGTGGAAACGGGTAAAACGATAAAGATGAAATATTAGAAAGAGTTTTTAAGATATCTAGACTTGGTGTTAAACAAGTCGAGAGGCATAGATTAGAACGTGACATAACGTATAAATGTGAGTTGGTCGAAGTGGAGGGAAGTTGCATTAGTCTTGTGCGATAGGATAGGTGTTGTATAATATTATATTTGTTGTATTTTTATTATTGTATGTATTTATTAAGAGTGTCATGTGAGGATTGTCTTCATAAAATTACTAGTATAGTACCCGTGGAATGCAGCGGCGACAGAAAAATTATGTATAAAAACTTATAATGGAGTAACGATTTATGGTAGTTTATCATTTGTTTCGTTCTATATAAGTGGAGTGTAATAGATTAAAGTTTGGCACCTTCGGGCAATATAAAAAGAATTTTGTGATTACAGTTTATGGTTATACCATTCGACGATAAAAATTATTATGTCGTAGGACCCATTTTCCTATTATTTCCCGGTACCCTAAGGAATCTCAATTTTGTAAATTTTGTAAGTAAAGGAAAATTTAGATTCTAACGGATTTAAATTCCGTCATAAACTTCAACCAAAAATTATGGAAAAAGAATTCAATTCCAAATTCGTCCAATTCCTTCAAAATCCGTAAAAACAAACATCCCATAGTTTATCGTTTAACCTTTTAAGACATAAAAAATAATAATATTTCTTGTTCGGGTCATTCAACTCATTTAGGTAATTCGACTCATTCGAAGATTAAACTCATTTGGAAACATAACAAAAGTCTAGTAGTTTCTAATTCGACCTTTGGTCATATTTCTTTTTTGATATGTTGCGTCTAATAGTTTCACGTTCGGTCAAAAAGAGATTCAATTAAATATTTCTTAGAATTGTATTCCCGTATAAACCCATTTTTTCCATTAACAAAACCTATTTTTCTTACGACGATGCAACGACAATTTAAAATTCCCTTCGGGTATTAGGCTTTCTAATCGTTTATCGTTCGATCTTTCAAGTCGTACAAAAAATTATTTTCCTTCAAGACATTCAAATTCGGTGTGTTCCTTGAGCCCGTTAGACAAGCCACTCCTTTGAATGTTATAATGAAGGATAAACAACATGGTAGTAAGGTTTATTAACCTTAAAAGTATCAAATGTAATATTACTCTTATTACTATTAAGACTTATCGGGGACAAATAAAGGAATATAAACTTATGATGATAACCATCTTGCTATAATTATAGAGCCACACGAATCACAACACTATCTACTAACTTTATAAAAATTTAGATTATATGTATTAAATATTTGAAAATTCACTGCATCAAATAAAGCTTAAAGTTAGTAAATAATGGTTACATGAATTAATTTGTATTAACTTTCATTTTATATGAGTATTTTTCTTTTATAAGAGTAGTAATAGAATTATTTAGAGAGAAATTTAAAATTACTTTATATTTGTATTTATTATACAAGTGGTATATTAGTAATTATATTTTACTTAAAAATCCAACATTTAAGTAAAAAGAAGAAATGCTTTATATATTAGTAAAGCTTATTATTATTATTATTAATTTTAATTTTTTTATCTGAATATAACGAAAAAATAAAAATAAAATAAAATAATAATAATAGTAATTCATATGATGCAAAAGATTTTGGAATAATGCATCAATCATTTTCGTAGTCGAAACATTAGCCGAAACATTATTATGATAATTGTTGCAAAATAGTATAAAAAAAACTAAAGTTTAGACTACATATTTTAATAATATAATAAATGATGCAAAAAAGTTCTTTTGTTTGTCCTAGTGTTCTCAGAGGCACAAAAGTCGTGCGTTTTAGGCGATTCGAGGCTCATCGCCTAGTGACATACCAAGGCGAGGCGATTGGTAAGGCGAGGGCATTTTGCGCTTAAGGCAATAGGCAAGAAAGGAGAGAGGCGCGACTTTTTCTCAAGACTATCAAAATTAATTTTTATAAATAGGATAATATTTTATCTTTGAATAGATATTATATAATCAATAAAATACCAAAAGTTTATTATTGTTATCCTTAAATAGATACAATATATTATCTATATAATAGGGAAAATAATAGATATAAGGTTATCATTTAGTGACAATGACAATAATGTTGGGGTTGTATAGATTGTGCACGTATATATATACTTTATTATAAGAATAAATTGATATTTTATTTATTTATTTATATTTCTTTTTAAAACTAATACATTAATGTTAATTATATTTTTAAATAAAAACTTTTATAACAAACAGGTAGTATTGAAACTTGATAAGATATAATGGGCTTAAATATATCAACTTTCATTAATGATAGTAAAGTAAGAACTTTGTTAGGTATATGACTAATTTTATTTCTTTAGTTATACTTATAATCCTTCTTTCTTGTAAAATTTTGTTATAAACATTACTTGTGTAATTTAGCACTTGAATTTGCTTGGGTCCACGCTTTTTTGTGCTTCTCACTTTAGGCCCTAACAGAGGCACGTGCCTCGAGTGTGCCTTCGCCTTTAACTACCTTGGTTTGTTCTTCGTATCAATGTAAATAAAATGATTATGTAGAAATGAGATATAACATTCAAAATAAAAAGTTCAACAAAAAAAAAAGTAGATATTACTTTAGAAAATTTAAATAGAAAGAATTGTTATGGAATGAGAATGGAACACATTTTGAATTTGAATTTAAGATACATTAATATTTAATTTGACTAAACTATTTTTTATTTTTAAATAGGTGTATTAAATTTGTACATATAAATTATGGGAGCTGATTTACACACTTGAACTTTTTATTCATACACTTTAATTCGATCTGAATTGACAAGAATGCCCTCACTGTTTACCCCACCAATTTTCATAGACATTTTCACATTCTCTCTCCAAAAAGTAAAAACTCACTTACTCCACATCAATTCAAAACCCTTTCCAATTCCAAAATACCAATCTCCGATCACAATGGCTGGAGGTAGATTCCGTGAACTCCTGAAAAAATACTGCAAGGTAGCATTAATCGTCCACTGCTCCGTCTCCGCCGCAAGTGTCTCCGGTTTATACATCGCAATCAACAACAACGTCGACGTTGAATTCGTTTTACAAAAATTCCGTATCAGAAACTATTCACTAACCGGTCCTGGTCCTTCTAAGGAATCTAATCTGGAAATGATAGGTGAAGGAGACGAACTAAAAAGTAATCGGACTGCGGAACTAGTGGCGTCGAGCGGTGGAGCGTTTGTATTGGCGGTGCTGTGTAACAAAGCGTTGTTTCCGATTAGAGTTCCGATTACGATTGCGCTTACTCCTCCTATTGCTAGGTTTTTTGCTAGGAGAAAAATCCTTTAATTCCTTCTTATGCCATTTAGATTAATTAGTGAGAGTTGTTATCCGATATGATGTGTTTCGTGTTAGAACCACCATTGATGTGGAGTAAGTGAGTTTTTACTTTTTGGAGAGAGAATGTGAAAATGTCTGTAAAAATTGGTGGGGTAAACAGTGAGGGCATTCTTGTCAATTCAGATCGAATTAAAGTGTATAAATAAAAAGTTCAAGTGTGTAAAAGTAAATTATATTAATTGGATAAGGGCATAAAAGTAATTATACTTTACTTAAAAATTCAATATTTAAGTAAAAAGTTGAAATGCTTTATATATTAGTAAAGATTTAATTTGACTAAACTATTTTTCATTTTTAAATAGGTGTATTAATTTGTACATATAAATTATAGAGTAAATTACATAGATCGTCCCTAAGGTTTATATGGAATTACGGTTATCGTCCCTAAGTTTAAAAAGTTGCATGGATGGTCCCAAAGTTTAGAGTAATTACGGATTTCGTCTCTAATTTGGACGTCCGTTAATTTCACCGTTAGGGTTCCCTCACGTGTTAAACACGTGAGGGGTATTTTGGTCTTTTCGCACTCTTCTCCCCCAAAATCAAATAAACCCTAAAATAAGCTTACACAAACACCCCTTCACACACACACACACACAATCTGTTTTATTTTGGTCCGTCAAAATCTCTAGCCACCGTGGCACCATATAATAATTTAAGAACATCTAAACCTCCGGCCACCATAGTCTGTATCACTACAATAACATCCGACCACCATCATCAAAACCACCACAACAGTCAGATCCGATTTCGGCGGCCAAGAGAGACAACGATGGTGAGTCCGGTGGCTGCAACAGTGGCTTTGGATGCTGTTTCAAAAAGAAATTTGATTTCGGGTTTTTTTCGGCCATAACTTCGGCGTAAAAAGTTGAGTTCATCGTCACCACACAACAATTCTGTCGTTGGTGGTTTTTCGGCCATAACTCCGACAAAGATTTTTTAAGTTGAGATTTAAGTATTTGATTTCGGGCGTTTCTTCAAGTAAATCGATTTGCAAGTTTAATTACATTTATTATTGCTTATTACTGTGATGTTGCCGGAGAGAATAGGAAAGGGATGAAGTCTGGTTGTCTGTGTGTGAAGGGGTGTTTGTCTAAGCTTATTTTAGGGTTTATTTGATTTTGGGGGAGAAGAGTGCGAAAAGACCAAAATACCCCTCACGTGTTTAACACGTGAGGGAACCCTAACGGTGAAATTAACGGACGTCCAAATTAGGGACGAAATCCGTAATTACTCTAAACTTTGGGACCATCCATGCAACTTTTTAAACTTAGGGACGATAACCGTAATTCCATATAAACCTTAGGGACGATCTATGTAATTTACTCTAAATTATATTAATTGGACAAGGGTATAAAAGTAATTATACTTTACTTAAAAGTTCAACATTTAAGTAAAAAGTTGAAATACAATAAGAGAAAGGCTCCATGTGATAGTATAGTATCATTTAGTGAATCCATGGTCGGCCACCGATTATGCTTGTTGTATATAAATAGAGGCTTAGTCCTCATTATGTTTGAGTAATCATATTTATTATTCTTATTCGGGCAAATGGTTTGTGTATGCTTCCAACTTGACACCGAATTCTATTGTGTACACCGGATTCAGAGATGTTCTATTGAGTACCATATGGTGACTAATTTATTCTTTCGAGTACACGTTTAACCTTTGAAACCGGTTACCGGTTATATTTCAAAATTGACCTTTTGACTTTGACACGTAGACGCCATGTCAGCTAATCCCTAATAAAAAATAAGTAACCATACATACACCAACCACAATTAATTGTTAACCATAGTTAAGAAAAAACAAATACATAAATACATAATCCTATATCTATAATTATACAAAACAATACTAATATGACCAACAAATATTGACCAAATATTTTCAAAATCAACCACTTTGAGACCATCCATTGATGAACCTCTTAACCATTTTCAGATCTTAACTTTTTAGTGGTTTCGAGAAATTATGAAGACGACTGCGAATCAGCGGGGAGGATGAAGACGAAGACTACTGATGAATAAGTTCGTCGTCGGCGATTACGAGGACAGTCGTGGATACTGTTCAAATTCTTTTTCTATGTGTAATTGTTTTGCATTTTTTTTGTTTGATTTGATTTGATTGAACTATGTTATGTTAGATGATTTTATTTAGTTTGTGAAAGTCTTTGATTGATTTGATGTGGGTGGTCGGAAAAGATGGTGGTGGGTGGTCGGAAAAGATGGTGGTGGGTGGTTGAAGAGGATGGTGGTTGGTATCTAGATCTGGGAATAAAACTGGTTGCTTGATAGGTGAAAACCCCAAATCTGAAAGCCAAATCTGAAAGCGTTGAAGATGAATCAAAATCTCAAATTCCAAATTGTGAAAAAGGGTTTTTTTTTCTTTTTTTCTTATGATGATTAAATGATGGTGATGATGATAACTACAGAGCTTGGTGATGATGATAACTACAGAGCTTAATTATTTATATTAAATTACATAGATCGTCCTAAGGTTTATATGAAATTACGGTTATTGTCCCTAAGTTTAAAAAGTTGCATGGTATGTCCCAAAGATTGGAGTAATTACGGATTTCGTCCCTATTTTGGATGTCCGTTAATTACTGCCGTTAGGGTTCCCTCACGTGTTAAACACGTGAGGGTATTTTAGTCTTTTTGCACTTTTCACCTAATTTTGTTAAACACGTGTTAAACCGTTAGGGTTCTCTTTTTTTTATAAAATCCAATTAATTTTGTTACATAATTTTAAATCATGGGTTTTTGATTTTTGTTTGTTTATTCATAGAGAGATGTAGAAAGAGAAATAAACAAAACAAATAAATTATACACAAACCCCCAACACCACCGTCCACACACCATCGCCGCTCAACGGCGACAACCAGGTAACCCACCTACCCCTTTTTATTTTCCCTAATCTTATATTCAAATTATATAATACTCAACATTTATTTATTTTATTTCCAAAAAAAATGATTTAAGCAATTTCATGGGTACCAAAAGGGGCATCAAAATCAGTCCCATCTGCAGCTGACCCACCATCAAACCTTCACTTTTACAAAGCTCCGGGATCTCATCATAACTAAACCCAAATCCTAAATCAAAACACTTTTTTAACTCATTGAGATCTTCATCAGTTAAGCTTTTAGATCTAACTAAATCATCTTCATTGCTTGATTCAACATATCCTTCAAGAAAAACTTGGTTTTTCTTCTTTTTTAGGGAGTTTTTGGACCATGAATCGTCGCGTTTTAAGGATCTAGATTGATTTTGGTGATCTGGGTATTGTTCTTCGGTGAAAAGGGTATTTAAAAGTGGCGAAATTGATTCGTATGATAAGCTGCCCATTTTGATTTTGGGTTGTATGTTTTTGTGGAATTTTGTGTTTTTTGGGGTTTTGAAAGTGGTTATGTGAGAGAGAAAGAGTTATAAGAGTTTCGAGTTTTAATTTGGGAAAAAAAAATTATGTAACAAAATTAGGTGAAAAGTGCAAAAAGACTAAAATACCCTCACGTGTTTAACACGTGAGCGAACCCTAACGGCAGTAATTAACGGACATCCAAAATAGGGACGAAATCCGTAATTACTCCAAACTTTGGGACATACCATGCAACTTTTTAAACTTAGGGACAATAACCGTAATTTCATATAAACCTTAGGGACGATCTATGTAATTTACTCTATTTTTAAATAAGTTAATTTATTTATTTATATTTTTAAATAAATTAATTTATTTAATTAATATTTATTTAAATTCCACGTAGATAAAATTTTTCTAAGTGGCAGCTGAGGTGGACAAAAAATACCATTAACTTGTTACACATAGACTTTTTGTAGGTAAACGGTTACCACGTGTACTCAAAAGAACAAATTAGTCACCATATGGTACTCAATAGAACATCTCTGAATCCGATGTACACAATAGAATTCGGTGTCAAATTGGAAGCATACACAAGCCATTTGCCCTTCTTATTCTATTGAAAACTTATTGTTTTCTTTATTATTGTGTATGCTTTGCTTTATTACGTGCGCCATTATCGGTTATTTATTTGTATGTAGGAAAATGTATCCATAAGTGTATCATGTGAGAAATGACTCCATGCAATTATAGGGTATCTCATGATATATGTGGTATCTCATGTGATAGTATGATGTCATCAAATGTATATATTATTATAAAGAGTAAATTACATAGATCGTCCCTAAGGTTTATATCGAATTACGGTTATCGTCCCTAAGTTTAAAAAGTTGCATGGTATGTCCCAAAGTTTGGAGTAATTACGGATTTCGTCCCTATTTTTGACGTCCGTCTAATTTACCGTTAGGGTTCCCTCACGTGTTAAACACGTGAGGGTATTTTAGTCATTTTGCCCCCAAAAGTCAAAAGTCAAAAGTCAAAATCAGATTCATCTTCCCAAAAGTCAAAATTCAAATCAATTCATCTTCCATATTTCTTTCACAAACTTTTAAGGATACATTTCTGCTCAATTTCTTCAAATCTCAGCAAATCCGCCATGGCTATGTCGAACAAAAACAACAACAAATCAAACAAAAACAACAACGAATCATCTCCACCACTCTCCACCTTCTCCTGTTCCTCCTCCTCCTCCTCCTCAATCGAAAACCGTCTCAATCTCCTCAACTTCTTCTTCTTCTTCTTAACCTCTTCTTTCAAAAACTCGACTTTCTCTTTGGATAAATCCAACATCTCCTCTTCGGAATCATCATACTGAACTAAATGCTTTCCGGTACTCTTATCGAAAGATTTCACGCAACCTTCATACCATATCTTGTCTAATGGCCAGTAAACCCTAATTCTTCGATTAATCACTTCGTTTCCATACCTCGGTGATTGGCCGATGATTAAAATTGGTTTTTTAGATTGAAGAGGTGATGGATTAGGTTTAGGTTTAGGGTTAGGGTTTGAGGTGGACGGCGATGGAGATGTTGATACGGCGGAGGATGGTGATGGTGATGGTGATTTTGTGAAGAAGGAGGTTATTTGGCGTTGTGGATTGACGAGTGGTGACCGCCCGTTTGATGGTCGTCGGAATGCCATTGTTCTGTGTGTGAAATTCAGTAGTGTGTGTGTGTGTGTGTATGTGTGTGTGTGTGTGTG
This sequence comes from Senecio squalidus, assembly GCA_910822075.1. Classification (NCBI taxonomy): domain Eukaryota; kingdom Viridiplantae; phylum Streptophyta; class Magnoliopsida; order Asterales; family Asteraceae; genus Senecio; species Senecio squalidus. The sequence goes on along the minus strand of CAJVGC010000582.1, from coordinate 60,256,997 downwards.
TGTGTGTGTGTGTGTGTGTGTGTGTGAAGGGGTGTTTGTGTAAGCTTATTTTCTTAGGGTTTATTTGATTTTGGGAAGAAGATTGCAAAAAGACCAAGATACCCCTCACATGTTTAACACGTGAGGGAACCCTAACGGAAAAAATAACGGACGTTTAAATTAGGGACAAAATCCGTAATTACTCCAAACTTTGGGACATACCATGCAACTTTTTAAACTTAGGGACGATAACCGTAATTTGATATAAACCTTAGGGACGATCTATGTAATTTACTCTATTATAAACTAAGGAGGGAGGTATCAAATATATATTATTATAATCTAGGGATGGAGGTGGAGAAATTACCGACGTTAATATAGACATGTCGTAAATCCATGTTAAACATGATATCGAGAGGAGATTTTAGCCTTTTAGGAACATGTGGTAAAATAAAAAAAGCTAATAGAAGAATAGTTGAGATGGTTTTGACATGTCGGGAAAAAAACCATAGACATCATTTTCGACGACTTGGAAAGAAGATGTAGATTAAAACTTAGATTGAAGCTCGATCTGAAGGGGCGTCTTGTTGGTTCTCTGTACAGGCATAACAATAATACAACAGTAAAGCAAATATTAAAGCAGTAACACCAAGCTCCACCTTCGGGCTCTTAGCTCTAGCTCATATATATAGCTTCAACTTAATTACGCCAAACATATCCAAAACCAACTAGCAATACGATCAACAGTTGACCTTCATGTGGTTAATCTATTGGAAAAGAAGAAAACGACATACTATTGTAACCAATCTAGGATTATAATGAAATTTCATATTCCTCGCGCAGGAATTTTGCTATAAGCCTAATAACAAATAAATGGACAACTTTAATATCAAGTGAAATGGGAGGAATATTAATATTTTCCCGTTGCAGGCACAAACAAACTTCATTTCGATTACTAGTTTACTTCTTCTCCATATGTAAACACACTTCCGAAATACAAATTCAAATCACAAAATAAATCAAAACTGTTTTTCATAATCCGTCTACAAGCATGCAATCTTCAACACTTGGTGAGGTTTAGCCGGTTAAGTGTATGTGGTTACAGACTCGAGCAATGTAAGCTTAGCAGGCGCAAGTCCACAACCACAGTTACCTAAAATCTTTACACTCGTTAATTATAATGTTCCAAATACCGGATAAATTGCAAGTTTAGATCCAAATCGTCCCAAAAGCCTCCTCAAGGGCTCGTTTTCTGCTCAATTCTATGCTCCAACCTCCAGCCTTCCCACCTCTTTCTGCTTTTAGTCTCATCATTTCTTCATCGTCCATATGATATGCATGCAGGTCATCACCAGATCCAAATGGGAGAGGTTGTGTGGGTCGAGGTTGAGGGATTGTGCCTCCGGCGACTGCAGGGACGTAATGCCCGTCTGAAGTCGACACCCCGAATTGGGAGCCTGTACTCGTGGTCTGTCAGGATATGAAAATCATTAAATAGTTGAAAAGATATACGAAATTACCAGGGCAGATCATATGGAAACAGGTCAACTTGGGTATTTGATTGATGACGGGTCCAACATAAACTTGCTAAACATGAACGAGGTCAAATGGGTGGGAATGTTTAACAGGTCAAACGTCGCCTAACGAGCATTCAAGTGTATTCTAATGCTTATTATAGTGTCCCTAATTGTCTTATTTAAAAGAGATTATCTTATTATTTTAATAATATAATTTTGTAATCATATTTGGGCATATTATGACAATATACTTCCTCGTATGAGTTCCTGTTCGGCTATTGGTCAACTTCAATTTTCAAAACGTGTTGACGAATATCAATAGTACCAATTATGTTGTAATGAATTAATAACTTAAAAAAGTTTTGAAAAATAGAAACACTGTTGCAATTTTCATGGGACAGCTGCAGTATGTGTATGGTGAAAAAACGGAATCTTCCTACCTGAAAGTCTAATCAAAGAGGACGTAAGGTGGTTCAACCACTCACCAAGTGCAACTTGCAGATATGTTAATGGGCATGACTTTGTTGCAGGAATAATAATGAGCCAATTATTCTCTCCCAGGAATGACAAATCTGATATCCTGATTTCCATCCATTTACTTATAAACGGGTCGATCTAGGTTACCTTTAACCTCAAACGCGTAAATATGTCAAATAAAGATAGTAGCTAATATGAACACCTAAGCATCATCCAAGAACGGACAGTTTAAACAAAAACCAACCAATTTTGACCTTAACCAACACTAACCAATTATGACCCGTTTCCCAACCCTTCTGACCCACCCTTCTTGACACCCCCTACCAGAAATTTAGTTTAAACAGTTAAAGAGGAATTGATCAAAGAGAGTTTTTTTTTGGGAAAGCGATGACAGAGAAAGAGTTAATGCGGGAAAATGTTTTAAGCCAAATCAGCATTTTTAGTAGTTCCACTATTCGTCCATTTTCCATTCTAGCTGAAATTTATTAAATAGCTTTCCAAATATCCTGCAAGGAATTACGTTTTTCCTAAAATTCCAGATCTTGCTAATTTCCTGTAGGGGAAATATATGGTAAATAAAGGGTAATGTATAGTCTGTTAACGAATTCCCTGCCGTTGCTATTCTTAGTTTCGAGTGAGAATGTGAAATGCAAGATTAAATCAACGTAAAAGTAATAAGAACACTTTCAAATGAGCCATAGAATACAAGTTGAAGAAATGACTTTCATTCCCATTATAGTTGTTTGGTTGATGGGTTTGGTTTTCGTAAATAGGAATGAAACCCACAAATATGGTGGGTTTACAAACTTATTCCCATACCCGTACCCATAGTCATTCCCTTTAGCAAACCGAACACCTACTCCCTTAAATGTCAAATATCTTCAAAAATGACATGGATAATTGTAGTGTCGCTGTACTTTTGATATAGTCATCAAACTACAAAGATGTATTATAAATATGATTCTTGGTCTAAGAGCCTAATAATATTTTTGCATTTATATACGTGATAGGTATAGTGTATGCATTTTCAAAATGGATTTATTTACTTAATGTTTAAAAAACCTTAATGCAGAAGCTAAAAAACGGAAGTAAAAAATCGAAATCCTATGCAAACTCATCTTCCACATCCCTAGAATGATAAAAATTCATAATTTTGGATATCAGTTTAAGATATGGTAAGTAAAGAAGACGAAGGTGGTGTTTGTTTTAGCTTATTTTCAAGAAAACAAGCCCCTTGTAGTGTTTGGATAAGCTTAAACCTTAGGGTTATGAGCGTATATAGTGGGGTTTTCGAAAGCTCCTTTTATGTGGCTTATAAGCTTATCTAACATTTTCACCTTCTTATATCATAATAAGCTAATCCAAACACTATTTAAAATCTTACGAGCTTATACATCAAAAGTCATAAGCTACTTATAAAACATAAGCTTAAGGAAATTAAATGAGCTTTGACAAATAACCTCTACGATAAGGTTACTAAAAGGTGATATGATAAAGATGATGAAGAAGGACGGTACAGCAAAGGTAAACCTGAAGATCAGATGATACGTAGTAGGATATTACTAGTTTATCATTCTGAAGAAAAGACCAATAGAACTCTTAACACAGACGAAGAAGATAAAAGACAACATTTATACAAAATTAAAAGTTAGATGATTCAAATAGGTCAATACTTTACCATTGATAACCCATGTAACTCAAGCAAGAGTCCATGGTATTATTGTTGGAATATAGCATCACAACGCCATCAAAATTTAATGTACAAGGTACAAAGATTTACCAGTCCTTAATATTACCTTCACAATAGAAATAGTATCATTTGGAGGCTTTTTTAAAGTTCTTTTAAGCTACAAGGCAAACTCGATGAATGTAAAAATATGCCGAGGGTTTAAATCATTGGTTTTCGAATTCAAAGATGGTACATGTTAAAAGATCTCACAAATTAGTTTACTGTAGATGGATGTAGAAAGAAGGATTAAGACATAGGGTTTACTCCTTCAATATACCTCTTTTACCAAAGCTCGGAAAGAGATCAAGAATATGGTCATTGTTTCTTATTGGGACTCTTAAAATTGGTCAAAATTATCAATCCACAATCTACTAAAAGTGGCACTTTGAGCTATTTACTTATAAATGGGTCAAATTTCAATAATGTTCTCTCTCTAACGGGTCAAATTAGATTAGTTCTAAATAAGTGTTATTAACATATTTAACACACTAACTATAGAATTTGACCGAAACCTGTTTTGGCCTGTTACACAACCCACCTGTTTACCATCTCAACTATCTACCACCGAAACATCAAAAACGTTCCAACACTAGAAATAAGCATAAACAGAAAAAAAAAACTAACCATATCAACATCAGTCTGTGCAGGCTGTCCTTTACTCGCAGCCAACGCCGCTGCAAATTCTTCAGCCTACTTAATCAAAACAAAAAAAAACAAAAAAAATAGTTAGTACACCGACAACTCCCACCGATATCGATCTTTCACCATTTCACAAACCTTACGAGCCTGAGCGTTCATTATCTGTTCCGCATTCTCTCTTTGATAATACGCTATCTTTGCTTCTATAGTAGCAAGTTCTTTCTGATCTTTCGCCTCAACCATGCTCACAACTAATAACAAAAAAAAACACAAATGAAAACCGCATTCGTAACTTAACCGCATTCGTAATAAAGAACTTACTCATATCTTCGACTTCCTCTAAATAATCATTATACTCTCGTAACGATGGAAAATCCTCCACTCTTTTATTAAATCTATCAAAATCATAAAATCATAATAACAATAATAATAAAAATCCGTAAGCTGAAAATTAACCTAATTCACATTCACATTATATTTTAGCTGGAAAAAAAACCTTGAATGAAATTGAAGATATTAGCAATTAGGTTAGAATTGAAGAGAGAATTGGAGGATTACATGTTGCCGATACGTTTACGGATGGTCATCTCTTTAGCGAAAGAGTTACCAGAAGCAACTACCATTTTTGATTTGATGGATTGATTGCAGGTTTCCGGTGATTCACGAGTTTTTTATAAACCCAAAATAATATAAACATAGATTCATATATAGGACCGAAAGATATTATTGCGTATCGTTTGTTATTTGTTGTTTCGTTTATATAAATATATTTTAGTTATATTTTTAAATTCGTATAAAAATTGTGATGACAAATATTTATCATCTCATTTTTATGTATATGTATATATCGTCAAATATTATGCAATTTCGTATGTATGAATGTAAACTTTCTTTTATTTAAATATATATATACATATATATATATATATATACATATATATATATAGTTGGGTTCATTTAGGAACCATTAAAACCCACTTTAAAATACTAATTAACTTTAAATTAACATATCTAGAGTATAACTAGGTTTTAGGAAAAACTAAATACACCATTAAAACAAGCATTTATTTATCTTTCCAACGAGCACCCACTTGATATACTTTTGACGACTTTTTTTTTTTTTTTCTTTTAGTGAGTTTCGGTATATACACTAGTGTATATACTAAATATTCAGCAGTGTATATACTACTAATTCACCAAAAACACATCTAAACCATATACACTATACACTAGTGTATACACTATATTCACTAATGTATACGAATCTTTATATTAATTTCCTTTTAATTGTGAATACGCAATATACAAAAGTGAATATACAATATATATATATACACAAGTGAATATACAATATACACCAGTGAATACGCAATATACACAAGTGAATATACAATATACACCAGTGAATACCATGTATTCAATAGAGAATACATCTTATACATTAGTGAATATAGTGTATACACTAGTGTATATTGTATAAATACACTAGTGTATAACTATACATTAGTGAATATAGTGTATACACTAGTGTATAAATACACTACTGTAGTGTATAAATACACTAGTGTATAACTATACATTAGTGAATATAGTGTATACACTAGTGTATAGTATATATGGTTCAGATGTGTTTTTTGTGAATTAGTATATACACTGGTGAATATTTAGTATATACACTAGTGTATATACCGAAACTCACTGTAAAAAAAAAAAAAAAAAAAAGTCGTCAAAAGTATATCAAGTGGGTGCTCGTTGGAAAGATAATTAAATGCTTGTTCTAATGGTGTATTTAGTTTTTCCTAAAACCTAGTTATACTCTAGATATGTTAATTTAAAGTTAATTAGGATTTTAAAGTGGTTTTAATTGATTTCCAATTTGGCTCTCAATTTTGACTTAATTACAAAATTGCCACCTTGAGTTTAATTACAAAATTGCCACCTTGCCTAAAAATGGTTCCTAATGGTTCCTAAATAATTACATGGTTCTTAAATGAAACCAACTCTATATATATATATATATATATATATATATATATATATATATATATATATATATATATATATATATATATATATATATATATATATATATATAGGATCAAATAAAAAATGTTAAATTTATAAAAAGTGTGAGAAGCATTGTGGGAGTAGCCCAGTGCAAAGTGGGTCGGACCGGACCGGACCGAACCGGGACCGTTAAAGCCCAAAATCCCAGACCGAAAACCGGACCGGTTGGAACCGGGCCGGGTATAACCGTCGGGCGGACCGGTAACAAACAATTTTTTTTTCTTCTTTATGTTGATTGTTGTTGCAGACTTATGTATTTAATGAGATTAACCAATTTTATATTGCAAATTGTAGCCATCAATTCTTTAATTATAATCTCAAATTGATTGTAGTTGGATTAACCAATTTTATATTGCAATATTCAGTTGGTTGAGTATTCTTTTTGCTTAGTTTGGAATCAATACAGTATGTTGATTATTTGCAGTGAACAAGCCGCGAAATTTTGTTATATTTTTTTATATTCTTAATATTAAATTGAATGCTATCTTCAGGTAATGGCACATTAAGCCATTCTCAAATAATGATAAGGCATCACACAATCATCATCTGTTCGCTTTCAATCTTACGCCTACGAATTACGAATTATGCAGTAGGCGTCTACCCACCAGGGACGAGATAATAACTTTGTATTATGTCTTCACATTAACAAACCAACTAACTTTATAAGTAAAACATGATTAGAAATTAAGGTTTTTATTTGCAGTTATGGTTAAATGGGATTTTATTAATAATGTATTATTAAATAAATTTTGTCTCAAAATTATAATAAAATGTCCATGTGGTGGAGTGGTAACTCATCCAAGGTTATAGATAACGTAAGGCGTGGCGTGGCGGCATGAGCAAGCCTCAAGCTTTGCAAGAAATGGCGAGACATTGCGTTTTTCAAGGCGTGAAAAAGCGGCAAAAAATTAATATATTTTATAATTTTATATATACTTTTATATATATTTTTACTATTATTAAGTTATATCAACACCAATAAATTATAAAAAGTTAATAATTTCATATATCAATATACAACTAATGTAAAATATAGTAACCAAGCTTTACAAAGAAGTTATCCATCATTTCGTGTCGGCTACTCCAAGCCTTGAGAAACGGCGAGACATGGCGGCGCCATGGCGGCTACTCCAAGCCTTGAGAAATGGCGAGACATGGCGGCGCCATGGCGGGTTATTTAGAACACTGAACTCATCACTCAATTAAGTATGGCAACCTCGGTTCGAATCTAGGCAGCCAAAGTTTAATATTTTTGAAATATAACCCAAAAAATTAAAAAATAATAAAAACAATCCGGGTTAGTCGGGTATACCCGGTTTTAGTCGGTTTCGGACCGACCCAACTCGATACCCGAAATCTCCCTAAAACCAAACCCGAGGACCGGACCGAAATTTATTATACGGGTCGGTTCGGGCCGGGTTTCCGGGTTATAAACGGGTCGGCCCGTTTATGCTCAGACCTATGTGGGAGTGACATATGGCAAGCTTGGAAAAAAAAAATTAATAAAAAGATATTTAAAAAAATAATATTTTTTTTTTGAAAAAAAACAAATCGTAAAAAAAAAAAAATTGAAATTCTTTTTTATAACGTCATTTGCCACGTCATATGATGCACATACAAAATATGATGTACATTAATGATGCACAAAAAATATGATTCATATAATGATGCACACAAAAAAACTATGATATTCAACTATGATGCACACATAAAATGTTCATCATAGATGTGGATCATAAATGTGTATCATATTTTTTTTTCGTACATAACTTTTTTCGAGCAAAAAGAAAAAAAAAATTCAAGCTTGCCACATGTCACTTTTACAATGCTTCTCATACTTTTTACAAATTTATCACTTTTTACATGAACCCTCCCATATATATATATATATATATATATATATATATATATATATATATATATATATATATATATATATATATATATATATATATATTAACGTATAGTATTAAATATTATGTTGTTTCGTTTATATTCATGCGTCAAACTTCAGGTTCATATTTAAATAACACATAATGAAAAAGAAATAATGTAAATTCTATATATACTATTTAGGAAGAAAACACTGTTTCGTGAATGGTGCTTTCGTATAATTATTTTGGAAACAATATTGTTTACCAAACACAACATTGGCCGGGTAAGGACCCATTCTTTATTCGTAGGAGACATGTGTTTGAGCCCTTTTAATAGGGTAATGTTTTAATTTTTCTCTCAACATAGTGTATGTGAAAAGCCACTTAACGTTCGTTTTTTTATTTCTTAAAACATATTATAATATTAAAACATCCTTCTAACATATACGAGGTACTAACTTTAATCGTTTACATTATCCTTAAAAATTTATACTTTTTGATGAATCTGCGAGACTATTTCAAATACTGTTTAAATCGAAAAATTATATGGTTTACAACGAAAGTTTTTTGAAAAAAGAATGATCATTATATGTTTGTATACAGACTTACCAAAATATCTGAAACCCACATACATACATAAACATTATTTATAAACATTATTTGAAAACACATAGCCTTTTACAATTACAAGCAGAAATTGGATGATGAACCATTGCTTAATACGCTTCGGATTTGAAATCAACATGCATCTCCAATTCGCCATTCAATTCGCTGGTGTCGCCCGATTCAATCGGTAGTGAAAAGAGATCGAAGGGTGGAAGGTGGGAGCGACAACTAGTTTGATTTGGAATTAGGGAGTGGAAAGAGATCAAAGGGTGGAAGGTGGGAGTGACGGCTGGTTTGATTTGGAATCGGGGATTGATAGTTGTAATGCGTTTGATTTGAAAAGGGTATATGGGTAATCTCAATTTCTTAATTTTAAGACATTAAGATGTGGGAGTCTCTTTATATAATAGTAAAGATAATGGGTTAAATTTAAAAAAAAAAAACCATATTAGTTGGGCTTATTAAAACCTATTAAAAGGCCAAAAAGTGGAAAAATTGATGAGCCAAAATTCATAAACATCCCTAACTCTATCCTTTTTTTTTCAGCCGTCTCCCTAATACCGGTGAAGTTGTCCGGTGAAGTTTCATGCCACATTTCCATAAATTCCGATCAGTTAGAAGCTTTTTTATTTATGTAGGTCCCACATAATACAAACACCTCTCTATCGGTTCTACTTCCCAAAAGCGAAAACAAAACAAAAAGAGGAACTGACGGCCAACCTACGAGATCGGTGCCATTGGTTGAGTTACTAACGGACAAACCGATGGCCAAACCGACAAGCCGTTGGGACTGTTCTTATATGACATCATCATTTTGATCTAAAAGTTCAAAATTAATATTGAAACCCATCTAATGGCTCATATTTTGCCATGTGACATTTGATACATCTCTTTAAATATATACTAGCGGTGCAGCAGTGTGAGAAAGTTTTCGTTCAATAAACAAATACAACGGAGCCAGGACAGGGGCAGAGTAGGCAATTTCTCCCACTAAATATTTTTCGTAATGTGAAAAATAGTTATATTTATGTTTTTTTTTAACTTTTGTCTCATAAAAATAAAAGAGTTAATTAATGGCTAGTCCCTATGGTTTGCAAAAATCTCACTCCGTCATCCCTATTACTTTTTTATTACACCACTCGTCCCTAAGTTTGAAATTTATTGCCTCGCAAGTCCCTATTTTGGATGTGACGTTAAGACAACCGTTAAGTCTTATCACATGGACGACATATGAGGGCAAATTTGTCTTTTTACCACTATCTCCTCCATTTAATTACCACCAACCCCCAAAATTCCCAAAACCCCTAATCTTTCTCTCTCTACCCACTCTATTATAGGAACCTGCAACCATTATACCATTGGACACCACACAAACCACCACCATATTTGTCATATTCATCTTATCTTTCATCCTCTCTCAATCCGGCCATGAGATATCATAAATTCAGTTTTCACCGGATTTACAGATCTACATATATTTCGATCGATTAAGCTTTGATCTCCAATCACAATGCCTTGCGTAAAGTTTTCAGCGCAAATTGACTAGAAAATTACTGAATTAGCCTGGTTGCCAACAACAACAACCACGACGGAATTGACAAAAACGCGGTTGACTAGAAAACAACCACCATCATTACTTGAAGCGACATTGTAGGCATGCGCTTCTCAACCGTCGTCGTTCATCACTCTGACAGGATTTAAATAGGATCCTAAAGCTTCTAATCAGTGAACTGAATGATCAAATCATGATACGAAATCTCATGATTTGATTGAATCTAAACAATAATTGAATTGATGAATTGATTAACAAAGGCAGATGTAAAGATATCATTGATACAACAATTTTGGCGGGAGTAGCCGTTACATGAATGTTGAAGCTCTACGGTACTCAAATGAGTCCGGGTTCAAAGAAAAATGACTCTTACCATACATCAATTTATTTATAGACATCATTACATACTATTTACACTAAACGCAACTAAGTCTTCATCTTAATTTTAACTCTCGAGCTGTTCACTTTAACTCGGAAGTAGAGTCTTCATCATCAGAGTTATAATCTTCAATGTTGACTTGTGTTGACTAACTTAATCTTCAGTTTAAATTTAACTATGGTGAACTTCAGTTAACTATGGTGAAGTAACTTGTTCACCCGAGTTAAAATATTCACTAAAGACTTTCTAAGTTTTAAGTCGGGTGATGAACTTAATTCACCCGACTTAAACACTCAGATCAAAAACACACTTTGAAGATTTCATAGCTTCATCCATAACTTATGCATTAGTTACACGCTTTTCATTATACTGCTGTTGTGTTTGAGATTGAAAACTGTTTACTTACATTTTACTTACTACTCAATAAACTCGCTCAACCTTTGTGTTGACTTTTTAAATTTTACTTTCAGGTAATGATCAGGCATAGGACCTAGGTGAGACTGAACTCTAGACTTGGACTGCATTGCATTCCTGGCTTTTATTTATAACATTTCATACTTTTGTTTTGGGATTGTATTTCGGGCTTGCATGCCTAAGTATTTCGTTTCACTGTTGAATTACTTGAATATTTCTTTTATGTAGTGATTGGCGTAATTGTGTACCAATGGAGTTTTACCTTGGACATGGCAAAGTCATGACATACTATCTTTATTTATATCATATAGATTATTTTATTTACTATTGTGTTATGACGATCGTCAATCGGCCACATCCTGCGTTTCCGCCCCCGACGGGGTGTGACAGATAATGTGATGTATGCACTAAACCTCTACTATTGGCTTATGAATTGAAACTGGTATGTCACGGGATACCAGACTCTTTGAGTTTGATTAGACTAAGCCGGTTAATGTCCGTACCCAATCTCTTAACACCTGAACATTTATTTTATTTATAGTCATTAAATTCTAACACGTCTAGCTTTTATGAAATCTTATAGTCATTTAGTTAATCTAATAGTTTTAAGTAAGTGAATATGTACATAGGTTGCTAGATAATTATCACTAAGGATTCTAGAAGCACATACTTGACCATGTACTAACTTTTGTTAACCCTGATTTTCCCTTAGCATATAGATAGCTATGATCAAGGGTCATTAGTGTTCTCACACTCAAACATGAATAATGCTCATAGCTACAACCAATCCTTTTTGCACCAAAGCTTACCGATTACAACACAACTCACACGATTAGTACTCTACTAGTACTACGAATAACTAAACTAATATACTACTAATCTAAGCTAAAAATACAAAGAAAAAGAGAAAGAAAATTCAATAGAGATAAACTAGAAAGAAAAAGAAGAAAGGTATGAAAGTGTGTTTGAAATGAAATAAAAATGAAAGCATAGAGAAAGCCTAATAACCGGGGCTTTACTAAATTGTTTTAACGTAGGATTTATGTTACTGAATAAAACTTAATTCACTAATTATCAAATCCTGATTTTCCAATATCACATAAATCAATTTCAAAATGCAAGTCCAAACACATCAATTAACAAAAGGGAAAATGACAAAAAGTTGATTAACTAAATAAGATATAAGATTATTCTATAATATTTTACAAACTCTTATGTAGTTGCATATATATATATATATAGCATATTATACATTCTTTATTCTCTCTGTAGTTTTATTTTTATAACATAAACAACAGCTTAAACAACTGACATACTCTCTGATCACATGAAGGAGTCTTTTTACACAAAGGTCTCGGGATTTTTCATGAATGCTCGATATTCGAATATCAACACACTTCCAAATCCCCTACGGAACAAACGAGACCCATCACTTCAATATCTCACCGTTCTCAGAAATCTCAAACAAGAACCTTGGGAGAGAAGCAATGCGGGGAAGATGATGCACCAAATCAGCATACGAGTCATTTCTTGTAAGACCTGATTCCTGGTTAGCTTCGTCGTTTGGATTCTCGTTCTCAGGTCCATTCTGCTGAATCAACTGACTCGAACCAGCAGTAGAACTGTCATTTGGATAATCCTTAGGAAGCTTTGTTGAGAGACGAACACTACCATCATCTTGAGACGTGCTTCCGGGGATAATAGTAGAATCAGGGGTAGAACTGTCTTGCTGCGTGATTACATTTCCATCTTGTTTGTGAAGAAGGGAGCAGAGGGAATTGACTCTTGACATGAGAGTTCTCTCATCTGAGGTGCCTGACGCTAATTGGTTGTCACTAAGTAAAATATGTGAAATGTTTTCCAACATATCTTTCGGGATATTCTGGCCAAGTGCATTACTGGAAAACGGCATGTTCCCGGAAATATTTTGCTCAGAAAAACTGTTTCCCATTTTGTTTACAAAATCAGATACTGAAATAGTTCGCCCCATACATGGTACCTTCAGCTCTTCGATATCTTTCGGCGTGTCAATATCCATAGACATAACTGATAATAAACAAAACAAAGAAACAGATAGATAAACATCAAGTGAAAGTTTAGCGGTTAAATGGCATATTTCTACAACCCGTTGTCCACGTCAGCATATTTGAAGAACCATTTAAAATGATTATGAAAAAATTTATTACGATAAATATTTGATATTTCAAGTAAAGTAATTTAGTAAGTTGTATACATGAAAATACATTTTCGTTGACTGTCAACTTATATACGAAGAACACAAACATCAATAATTTAAACGGTACCTGAACTCGAAGAAGGAGCTTCTTTAGACATATCTTGATGGATAAAACCTAGAGAGCTCGACTCCACAGTATTAGATGAAGAGCTCTGTAAAGTAGACAGAGAACTTGTATGTGCAATATCATATATTTCTGGTAGGATAAAGCCACCGCTCCCTGATATATCTTCATCATTAATGGAAGGTTTGGGTAGAAAATATGGGAAGCTCAAACTGATGTCTTGTTGCTGGCTCAAAACGTTGAGTCGTCCATCACACTGGATCAGCTTTTCGTAGTGCTTGTCTAGAATGCCTTGCGCACATTGTAAAAAATGTTGCCTGCCCAAACAATGGTAAGCAGAAGAATGTTATATCATCATTCTTTATTAGAGGTGAAAACACGGGAGAGTTGGGTAATAGGTCAAAACAAGTAATTGTGGTGGTTGTCGAATCCAGTCGGTTTCGTTCAAAACGCCTTTTGTCCAGAATAATTAGTGTGACAAATATGAACCCAAAAGTATATTATTCCGACAATAACCATGTTCTCTTTTAAAACAAAATGATTTCAAAAGTATACTTTGCAATATCCTTTTAAACTTTTTTTTTTTGTCATTAAATTTTTTACCGTTGAACCGTTAGAGAACAAAAATAACCTGAATAGACAAATTAGTGTCTACTGATAAAAAAAAAATTAAAACATGGACGAATAAAATGTTTATGTATCAAACTAATAACCCAACCCGGCCTATCTCGATGGTACTAAACACATACTGATTTCAACCTGAACCAGTTTTGATCCGTTACCCATCCCTTAAAATGATAAGATACTATGAAACTTTCACATAATAAAACAGTAATACAATGAATTCGTATAGTAAAACCTGTGTGTGCTTGCTTCTCCATCAGTAAAATCTGTCGTGGACCGCCACTGAGTGTGTTTTCTAGGCTGCGGATTGACTTCTTTGAAAAAGAGTGGTTGTTTATCAAGCTGTAAATAAAATGCTAAAACGTTAACACACATTAACCAGACTAATAAATAAATTTACAGGATACTTGATTAGAAGGGAACAGAAAACTTCACCACAATAGCCAAAGTTCCGAGCCCATTATCTGCAATGTTTGCCTTCAGACCCACGATATCCGCCCAATTGATTTCAAACTTTTTCTTTAGTCCACCATCAAGAACTTCCCATACGATCTTATGCTTTGAAAAGTAACATTTTGCCACTAGATCGCCTTCATGTTTCGACACATACTGCCACAAAAACAAGTTTAAAGATCATAATCCTTTCATAGTTCCTGAAATGTGAGAGAAAGGTAGCAAGATGGACGGGATGGGTAAAGAGGTCGGGTTGAAAAGTGTAATTTTTAATATGTAAAGAGGTTGGAGTGAAAAGTGTAATTTTTAGTAAACTAGATCTTTGTATAAAACATTTTTAGAGGTTGTATGCATTAAAAATATATTTTGGGCAACTTTCAACCACTTCACCAGTTTTACCCGTCTAAAACACGACCCAAATCAACCCATTACTAAGTAAATGGTTGACATTGCCACCTCTAAAATAAGGTAAGACCAGATTCAACATCTATATACCTCCCATTGACCGATCCTTAAAAGTAAAGCTGGAAAATGAGAAGCCTTCAACTTATTATCAATGGAACTTGAGGCCCTGGCTCGATTCTTTGCCTTCAAACTTCTCTTGTTTCTTGCTTCAAGATTTTCAACAGGTAAATCACTTTTCTCGGTATTGCATTGGTTGAGCCTTTTTTGTGCTAGCTCCAACAATGACGGGCTCTTCCTTAACCGCAAACCCAACGGGCTCGGTGCAATGAGTGGACTGTACTGAGCTTGTGGGACTGGTAGCTCGTTGTTGTATTGCTAATCAAGACATAAATACACATGGTCACAAGAGAAAACATAATTTGCATGTCAAAAATTGGTTTGAAACACTTTTTATCAAATGTAATAGTTTGAAAGTAAAAAATGTCTAAAACTAAAACTTTGGGAAGTAGGTTACATTTCTATATAACCCGTAAAGACAATAAACATCATTGGGCATGTACGACTACTTGGAAATTTCCTATGAACAAGTTCTCATAATAGTGGCATAAAGGACATAAGGTGCTCCTCATGTACATTCAAAGTCATTTAGGTATGAATGTGAGCTTTTATAATGTACCTAAAACTTATCTATCTAATATATAATCGTTTTCGTCAATTCATTACTAGTTAGGCTAAGAAACTCTTAATTCGCAACAATATTGAGATAATTACTAAGTAATTTTTTTAAATCTATCACTTAAAAACCTTTATTTTCTCAAAGTTTATATGGTTACTCTTTCGTGATCCACGATTTCATATATAACTCTTTCATTTTAGAATTAGCAAACATAGTAGCTAAATGAGCAAAATACTTGTGTTATCAACTAAAAAATTCTATTCAAAGTAAGTGTCGGGGGCTAATAAGAAAATCATGTACATTAGTAATCTTGTGGGCATTGTATAAAGAAATAGTTGCAATTCTTAGGTGATGGAGGAAGTATACTGTTTAGGCATTTAACTCTCATGAACCGCAAACAAACCAATGTGGAATCTATACCAATGTTATTTTTCTAACATACACGATTTAATTAAAGAACAAATACGTGTCTCTTTTTGAACGTATAAAGCATTTGATAACAATTAATGAGGAAGTAAAAATAGAACAAGTTAGTTTTGGGTGACGATAGTTTCACCGCTAATAAATAAAAACTCTTACAAGTGTCATAATATACGGAAAATTTACTTTTAGTAGTTCGTTCTATGTAAACTTAATTATACAATCATGACAAGTAGCACCGCCCACAAAGCGGTTCACGTGGCTTATGACGATACACTAAGTAATTAGTCTTCATAGTCTTACTTGTGACGATACAATAAATTAATTAGTATACATAGTCTTTTCTTACACGACTTCAATTGTAGAATGCCGCTAATGACCACCGCCTATATAACGTTGCCTTTATTGAATCACTAATTTTAGTAGTCATTAATAACTAAATTTTCAAGAGGAACAAGCCTTAAGTTAATCTAATGTGTGGTGACTACAAAACCATGAAATGGAAGTTTATATTTGTAATAACTCTATAACAACTTTGTGTCTTAAATTAATATATTTGACATCAAAAATCAAAATGTACCATTTTTGCACTAACTTAAGTTTTGTGAATAATCTTAACATAAATCTTTCTCGTTTAACTTAAGTAAAGGACTCGATTGTAAGTCTACAACAATTTTAACTTATATAAACTTCAATAACACCCAAATTATTGATTACTTCATCAAAATAGAGGTTGTGGGTTCAAATCTCGTAACAGCAAAAGAATATGAATAATTGGGATGGAATCTAATATTTGCTTTTATATAAAAAAAAATAACACCAAAAGTATTAATAACTTTTGCGAAAACATTGATTGAGTTGCAAAATTTCCATGTATTGTTGCCAATTTAAAAAGGATAGCATGTATCAAGCCATATAAATTAGTCATTACATTTTTAGAAAACAAATTAATTAATGATATCTTGTAAAATCTAAATATAAATTGAAAAAATGATTCTTAAAATATCATGGTTTATGAAATGAAATTTATGAATTGCATGCTTAGATTCTCACAACCAATTCACATTTAATTTTCATTAAATTACATAACATAAATGGTCAATTGTGCTTAAAATATTTAAAATCTTTCATTTCTTTGTTCTTCACCACCTTCCCTAATCCCAATTTCACCCTTTATGCTAAATAATAGGGGTTATTGCACCAAATAGTAACCAATTTTCAACAAATTGTAATTGTATGTAATAAACTAACTTTCGAAATAAAAAATTTGTATCACATTACCAATAATGAATGGACCTTCAATATGATGACCTGGCCAACTGCCACGTCACCAAAAACCCGTCATTCATTCAGATACATTGGTAACGAAATAAAAATTCGTTTCACAAAAAAAAAAATAAGAAAGAAAATAGTTCATTTACATTTTGGTGCAATGAAACCATTAATTAATAAATAATTGAATTAAAATCAATGAAAATTAATTAACCACCTTATATATTTTCCTAAAAACCACAAAAAATAACATAAATCACTCAATAACTCATTATTGAATACAAACTAGTAATAAAATTTATACTGTCTAAAACTAAATATAGTTAATAAAATAAAATAAACCTGATTAGCAGTTTGTGAAGATGAAGAAGAGGATGATTTCCATCTTTTCGTAAACGGTTCGTCTTCGTTCGTTTGTCCGAAACACGCCGTAACATCCTCTACGGTGAGAAACTTGGGTTCCTCGTCCGGGAATTGCCACACATTGTTGTTGTTTTCCGAAGACATGAAACTGAAATATTAAAGAAAATAATTACTAGTGAATTCTATAAACAAAAACTAAACAATTAATAAATAAATAAATAAATGTGAATGCGATGAATTATTAAATTTGAATAAGAAATTACGATTTTTTAAAGGTGTAAGAAAATATTCATAAGAGATTCTGAGAAACCGAGAAGAGAGAAAAGCTGGGTGAAGAGTATGGAAGTGTGTTGCTACGTGTAAATATACAGAAATTTTTGACGACAAATTACGAAAATGACCTTGGTTTTTTATATTAATTAAAAGTAAATTCTTTGGTCCCACAAAACTCTTTTCTTTCTTTGAAAAAATCTAAACTAGTTATATAGTAAAGCCCTAGCTTTAATACACATTGGGTTGCCTTGTTAGAATTGTTTTAAGTGCTTTGATTAAAAGTTTATCTAAATATGTATTTAAGTGTTTTGATTCAAAGTCATCCACAATAACTTAATCAAATATCTTACGCTTAAAGTGTTTGAAGTATTTAGACTAAATTATGGAGAAAAAATTGCTTATTTCAAATAAAAATAGAGGGAATTTACTAAAATGAACGTTTATGTTAAGTGTAAATTTCGAGTGCAAAGAGCTGTCACGGATCTAAAATGGGAGTTAAAAGTTTTTGGTGACACAAAATATTACGAACTAGGGGTGAGCAAAAACCGGACCGAAAACCCAAAACCCGAAAAAACCTATAAAAACCGAACCGTAAAACCGGTCCGAATACAAAAACCGATGGTTTGGGTTTCGATTTTTGAGAAACCGAAAAAGACGGTTCGGTTTGGGTCGGAGGGTAAAATTAAACCAAAAAAAACCGAACCGAACCATTATATGTATGTCTATTTTAATATGTTCACTTTTAGTAGATATTTTAAGTTTTATTTTTTTTTATTTTTTTCCTTTGTCTAAAATTCTAAATCATCCTAATTAATTACTCCCTAAACACACAAACTCTCGATGCTAATAGTGAATACTCAAAGTTTTCTTTTCTAAATTGTCAATATCATACTTATCATTATGTAATCTTTTGATTTCATGTAGGCCACATTACTCAGCAACATATAGGTTTATTTCTTCAATTTTGATTTTTTTTTTTTTTTGCCATGTAGGCTATAGTTTACTAAGCCACATATAGTATTTTTTTTCTTCTTAATTTTGTGTTTAAAGTTTTCCGACTCATATCATTATGTTCTAGTAATATGCACAACTACATGTTATAAGTTGTGAACTGCTCCGCCAATTATTGCGTAACATAGGCTTCCATTTGAGATTTATTTCACAAGTTATCCTTGACAGATCTATGAATTTGCCCATGTCCAAAAACCGAAATAGAAAACCAAACCGAACCGAAAAAAACCGAAACCGAGAGGAACCGAACCAATGTAGAAACCGAACCAAACGGTTTGGAACTTTCAGGAACCGAAATTTCGGTTTTTGTTGGGTTATAACTTAGTAAAAATAGTTTAACTCAATAATGCTACTTCTAGCTACGGATATAAACTTGTGAAGTTACTACGGAAGATCAAGTTTTATACGGCTGTTCAACTAGGTTACTACGTACATTATCATTACTACGGATGGACCAAGTTACTGCGGCCAGAATGAAAGTTAATACGGAAGACCACCTTGTCATGCAAGAATAAATCTAATAGATAGAGTTAGTATTAGATTATGTTTCCTTTTGTAATTAGATGAAGTTTCATATTTAGATAGGTCGGCCTTAAGGTCTATAAATAGATAGATCCTTGTATTGATAGAAACGCGTTGTATTGATATCTTGATTAATACAATTGAGGCTTAACATTCGTCAAATAGTTTGTTCTTATTCATTCATATATTTCATTATTTGTCTAATCGTTCAACTTGTAAATATCAAAGTGTTCAAACCGCTGCCTGAACTTCTTTGATAGATCACGATCTAACAAGGTTAAGGTTAACGAAGTATAACGACTTATTTGATCCTGACAGTTTGGGTTCGGGTTGAGGTCGGAACCGACCCATGCTCATCCCTATTACGAACCATATTATTCTATTCAAATCAAATAAGCTAAAAACACAATTTTACTCAAACACTTCAAATTAAGTTTTGAGTCTTTTTATATGCCACAGACATTTAAAATATGTAATCCCGAACACCCATATGTCTCAAAAGTGTTTAACTTGTAATTTATTTCAAAGCATCCGAAGCTTGAAAGACCAAAATACGGTGGTGCTTGATTATATGACCAATGTATTACATGAGACATTAACTATTCTAATTGGTTCCTTCCAATCAATCCTTTTTCCGCTTAACTATATGTAGCTTGAATGATATAAGTAAAAAAGAACTTCTGATGACAAATTTATAAACTCCTATAACACAAGACATTAACTATATTTTTAGCATTTATAAATTGACCCGAGCATTACCAGTATAGCCACTTATTTTGGACTGGCATAATCTTTTGTAGCTCCCAGAATGTGAGCTCATGTTTCATTTTTGATACTATTACAAAATTATATTTCTGTTTTAACCTATAAAATAAATTTATGGATAAATGGATTGATTCATGCTATAAGTTTTCTATAACGGGTCAAACATGTAAAAAGCTTAATATTATGTACAAAATTTAACCAAAAAAAATTCAAAAAATTGTTTACAGGTCGGCACGACTCATCTTGACTAAGTCATGATTGTATAGTCATCAGAAATATAATTAAACAATAAGCCTTCATACCAAGACACTTTACACTCGCTGGACCAAAAAGATCCATGTATAAAAGATGAAGGATAGTATCTACTAAGTTTTGAGTCTTAAGTTTAAAACTTGATCTATGTTGTTTATCTTATAAACATTAAATTAAATGATCATTCAATAAAAATTCCTTTTTATTTACTAGGTTATCTTTGACCGGTTTATTCATATTTTTTTAAGATTTACATGACATAATCTTCTACGCCATAGATCAGACTCTTTCTCAGTAGTTTTAGATATCAGTGGATTTAACCTTGTTCATATCTAATATATACATATCCTCATATCTTGGTTTTTGCAACACAATCATATCATTTGGAATGACAAACTCAGGTTTTAAGATATATAATGAATATGAAGTGAATGTAAAAGTGAACTTTTTGCACACTTGTGAAACAAACAAGAGATTATAGTTAAGCTCTTTCACAAAGTTTACCTGATCCGAGGTAAGTTTACCATTAGATATTGTTCCTTGTCATGTGATTGATCCTCCTAACTCTCCTCCAAAAGCAACTATTCCTCCAAAGAATGAAATGAAATTCTTCAACAACTTATCATTGTATGTCATATGCCTTGAGCATCCACTTCTACTATCCAGATATTGTCTTCAGTTTTAGTACATTGTTCCTTCACATGTTAATCATTTAATGAGATGTGGGAATCAAAGTCTTTTTAGACTTTAATTTGAACCTTTGAAACTTGTTGAACTTGAACTGTTTAGTCATTTTACTTTCAGAGATAGAGTTTTGATAATAAGAGTTAAAACTTTCAACATCATAGTTAAAATCTTCAACTTCAGAGTTAAAAAATTTAGTTTCAGACTTAAAATTTTCAACACCGGAGTTAAGATTTGTATCATCGGACTTAAAAGTTTCAACTTTACAATTTAAAATTTTTATCTATGAAGTAGATTTTTCATTTTTCAAATTACGAGCATTTAACATTTCAAAGGTAATTCTACCAAACTTATTAATATTCAAACTTTTAGATTTCTCATATTTAAGCATACATTTCTGAATGTTAATTCTACCAAACTGAATTACAACATGTAATTCAGCAGAATTATGCAGAATTTCATATTTTGATTCCAACCAACATACACTAGTTTTATGTTTTTTCTTGCACAACTTACATTTTATTTTTCTCTTAGTCTTAACAGTTTCAAACACACAAATTATTTTCCCACTTAATTCTCTATGAACAAGCTCATTTGAAATTAACTTTTTGCTGGTTAACACAGTAACATTCTTATTTCTAAAGCAATAATGTTTTTCATTCATACAATCATGCAAATGTTCAGCAAATTCGTCCTCAATCACAAAACCATCCAAATTATTACAAAAACTTAAATTGTTTGAAACAGAATTACTAGAAATTAAATCCTCACATCACAAAGCTTAACATCATTATCTAACTCCTTCTCTTCTCTTAAGACTTCTTCACAAACACTATAGCAGACACTAACATACTCTTCAGACTCTACTAAACGTTGACCTGCTACAAAAGTATTCTTAAAATTAGAACTAAAATTATTAGCATAATCATTTAAAACATGTTTGCACAAAATCATAATTAACAATTTGATTACTCAAATCATTTATATCAAACACATTACAATTATAAATTGAGTTCATTTTCAAATTCACACTAGATGGCAAAATAGAAACATAATCAAACTTATTTAGATCTGAAAGTTCACTTACAAATGATGTAGATTCAGGTTTGACAGTATAATTGTCATTGAATGGTGGTGGTACTGAAGTATATCTAATACCAACTTTAGCTCACTGAACAATTTGTTTATCAATTATACCATTTAAAGTTTTTTTTATGACAAATTAAACTTATCAACATGAACTGTTTCATTTTCCAAATCTTGTTTTGCCTTTTTAAACCTTTCAAACATATTTTCTTGTTGTGTATCCAATCTCCTGTAACACTCTCCTACTATTTATAGGTTAATAATTACCACATAAATTACAAAACAATCATCCTAATGTTTATTTAAAAAGAAGTCGGGTGAACTAACTAACTAAGTCTTCACTTTAACTTTTAAGTCTGAAGCACTTCACTTTAACTCGGAAGTAGAAGCTTGTTCTTTAGTGTTAAAATTTGCAGTGTTGACTTACTAATGTTTAAATCGGAAGTTAACATTTGTTCTTCCAAGTTAACACTCAGAGCAAAACACACTTTGATGCAGCTTTGAAGCTTCATCCATTCTTCTAATTTCCCCAACATCCCTACTAGTTAATGACCCAACCCGTATGTCACAAGGAACTAAGATGTTTATAGCCAGTAGCTAATTGACCATGTTAATATCGGGAAAATGCACTGGATGGTCATCGTACTATGCCAAAAATTCCGTCTAGGTCATTGAACAAATATTTCGTTTAAATACATCATTATAGTTCAATAAACCTTTTAAATTATAACCTTAACTTTAAAAAACCTTTTAATGCGATAAGTTTGTTAAACTGCAACCTTTTGTTAACTGCCACGTCATCGTTTTTATAATAATCCTTCTCCAACGTTGCAAGATTTGCAGGTTAAAATCAAGGGTCCCTAAAATCAATTGGGAAATTTGCAGGTTAAAATCATCGTCGCCGATACACGTCACGTTCCTTCTCCACCTCCATTACGAGCAACAACAAATGCAATATCTTGTACCGGTCTGTAAGGCACAGCACCACCAAACGCAAGAAACCATCCGGTCCAATTCTCGGTCCACATTGTTGTCTTGTTGATATCGCATATTTTCATACATATTTATATGCGATATTTGGTCGATTTTTGTGTCAAAACCATGATGGATAGAATCGTTTTTGCTTGTAATTGTTTGAAAATGATTTTCAGGTCTAAGCTAAAGTTCTTGAACGAAAATGACAAAAAGTAAGCGAAGACGTTGAATTTGGAGTATAAACTAAGACTTAACACCCATTATAATTTGCAAGACATGTTAATTAGTCTAAGATATATTTATATGGGTGAGAATGGTAAAATAATGGATGGTTAATACTACATATTTAAGTGATTATTTTCTTGTTAGAAAAAGAAAAAAAAAAGGGAATTTCACGTGGGAGTAGAAAGGAAAACTCATATATGGAGTTAATTTGCACCACCATCAAATTGGACTAGATTTTTAAGTGGGCTTCAACAGATTTTAAGTGGGCTGAAGAATAAAAGAAAAGGAACACATGTTTCGTCGTCACATAACATGGAGCTGTCGTCCTCATTGATTTTCAGCAACATTGGAATTCGACTCAAACACGAATTCTATTGATTTTTGCCTATAAATACAGCCCCAAATCATCCAGAAAAATCATCAATTATTATTCTCAAGTATTGGAAGCTTAGGATTCGTTTGGAGGCAAGGTTTCGAGCTAGGAATTTGGTTTTCATTCAACGTCGGCCACGACGCGTTTGCAATCTTTTAATTTGTTTCTCTTTTCCTTTTTAAGACTTTTTCTATTATGTTTTCTATTTGTTTATTTGCTATTTTTATGTCAATTATGAGCAACTAAACTCTTTTTACATTTGTTTGATTAACGGATCTTATTTGAAGTTTACGTTTTCGGTATTGATTGTTTTAGGTATTTGTTTTTAACCGAAAATCCTTATTTGTCTAAGTTTTAAAATATTATTATAAAGTTGTTTATATATAAGTTAATTAATCAACATTCTAGGTATTCGAGAGGAATCTAGATAAATTAAATAATTTATACGAAATAATCAATCGGTCTTTAATTGGTTTAAAATTGTTAGGATTCGAGAAGACCTAATAATATCAACTTAAATAATTAAACTTAAATGAGTGAGTCTATTTGTTAAGATTCGGGAGAACTTAATATTTAGAGGAGTTATTCGAGAGAAAACTCTATAAGGTTAAATATCTAAATACCGGCTTGTTACTTAATGCTTAATTATTAATAATTATAACTGTATTATTATAATTAGAGATAGTTAAAGTTAATAAAAGATTCGAGAGGACTTTTATTATATCTTAGAAGTTTAATATTCAATCAATTTCGTAAACTTAGATGGAAAATAAGTGAAGTGTCAAACAAATGTATTATTTCCAATATTTGATAATTTCAATTACTTTCTCACTCGATTTTTATTAATCACTTTTTACTAATTATTTTGCAACTTTTAATCAATCTTTTGTTACAATAATAAAAACCCCCAAAACCAAACCAGTATTGTTTACCTCATTTATATGTTTTAGAACTATGTCCAGTCAACCTAATCTCTAGACATAGTTGATAGTACTAAGAAATCACATATAGAGGAGAATTATCTTAATATCATGGAAACTAATGGGTTTTTTGACAGGATATTTAGCCTTTGGGTCAATACTCTAAGTGTTTAGCTACTAGATGATGGTCTAATCACAGTCTAAAATTTGAATCAATGAATCTAGTAACATGATCAACACATAATTCACTAGATATTGTTGTATTCATAAGCCTTCAACGGTGGGGAAGTTTGTTAAAATGAGTTTCTCTCTCTAGAAATATCTCACTCAAGCACACACTACAAAGTAACCCTCTCCTGCTATTTATAGACTTACTAATACAACATAAATTACAAAACAATCATCCTAATGTTTATTTAAAAACAAGTCTGATGAATTAACTAACTAAGTCTTCACTTTAACTTTAACTCTAATGAACTTCACTTTAACTCGGAAGTAGAAGCTTGTTCTTCAGAGTTAAACTCTTCAATGTTGACTTGCTGAGGTTTAACTTGGAAGTTAATATTTGTTCATCCGAGTTAAATACTTAGAGCAAAACTTCACTTGAGAAGACTTGAAGCTTCATCCATATATTTTTTAGAACCCAACATTTTCAGAACAAGTATAATAACTACAAAGATCAAACAAGAACATTATGGAAATTATATAATGAAATAAAAAGGGATAGAAGTCATCGGATACAGAAATAGCAAAACAACATCTCGACAAGACCTCGAATACAGTAAGACCCTCTCCATAAGTTGCTAGCCTCTATGCTAATCATCCACCGTGGAGAGAAAGAGTTATCTTTCTCTAGTTTTTAAAAACTCTAATCTAACACAAAAATCTATCTAAAGAAAACAAATCCTAAAACTAAAAAAATATAGTTATGTGTATGTAGAAGTGTAGAATAATGTGTAAAGAAGTGTACTTAAATGGTGGAAATTTGCATTTTATTTATAGGAGAAATTGACCCTCCTAGACCGCCGGCTCCCAACCACCCGAATGGGTGGCCGTCAGTATGGCCTTCCCATCCGGCGCCTCAGGCCTCCTGTCTGGGGGGGGGGGGGGGGGGGGGGGGGGGGGGGGGGGGTCGGTTTGTTGTTTCTAGTGCTTTTCTAGTGTTTTTCCGACTTCGACACAGACTCGGGTTTTGCACGAGATTAGTTTACTGACTTTTCCTGGTTACTTCGGACCCTTCCTGTATACAGTCCAATTAACTGTTGCATTCTTCAAATTTCTAGACTTTTGCTAGTAAGCTTCGTATAATATGGTTTTGAGTGTATCTTTGAGATGACTTCGCCCATTCATGATTGACAATATTTAACCAAGGATCAATATTACAAACTGATTAACTTGTTACTAGAATGATGCGGAGTCTCAAACTAATATGTATCTAAGCATAGAAAAGTAATCAACTCACAATCTCACTAAATATTTAATCTCATTGATCATATGGATGTTTGGCGGGAAAGCCGTAACAAATAAAATATTCAAGCACACACAATAAAGACTTCCCTAACACATATTTAGAGACACATGAAAACATACATTACAAAGTAAATTACATGTCACGTGTTTATTTAAACACACTTCGGACACACTAAATCAACTAGTGTTCATCTTCAGTTAACATCTTATGCTTCTGATTTACTTCTGATGTTGAAGTCTTCATTTGTAAGTAACTTCTTTAATGATGACTTTTGTTGACTGTTTAAGTTTTACTTCGGATGTTGAACTTTGTTCATCCGAAATACAGACTTAGCAAAATTCTCACACTTAAACATTTTGTAGCTTTGTCCAGAATCTTCAACCCAACAATGATAAAGGTGATGTCTAGGTCTTCTGACTATAGCAGAATCTCTGGATAGTCTTCCAGAAGTGGCAGTTTTGATCTTCGTGTAATCTTTTCTTCTTCAGTTGTTTTCTCCTGTTTTTCTCCTTCTTTTCAGATTCTTTCATATAGAATTCACCTATTTGGAAAATCAATTACAAATCATGCTCTATCGTGATATAACGTGATGTTTTGTTATCAAAAAGGAGATAAAATTGTGTGATATCGTATGTATAAAATAGGTCTTTTTTCGCGATATCAAATATCTCACACTTAGACTTTACTTGTCCTCGCAAACCTTCGAAAAACTCATTATTTTCTTGATAGTAAGGTGATGGAAATGAAAATCAATTATTTGGGTAAAGGAGCATTTGTAAACGATATATCTCAAACTATTTCATCAGTAACATACCCATGACTAGGCTTTCCTATATATTTTATTTTATAAACACGATATCTTACATTTTTACCACCTTTTTGATAACAAAACATCATATTTTATCCTGAAATATCATATTATGTGATTGATTTTCCAAACATGTAAATTATGCGGTGATTATATAAAAGAAGCATAAAGGAAGGAAAAAGCAGTGGAAAACGACCAAAAACATACAAAAACATGAATAATGCACAGAGATCATGTCCATCACTTCTGAAAAACTCTGCTACTGCTAAACGACATACCTTGTATGTAATATTAAACAATCTCGCCCATGCCTCTAGTCTAACTCCGTCAATAGAGTGTATCAGATAAATCAATAACTCATCTCAGATCCCTATCTGCGATGCTACCAAGAGGTCTTCGACTCTTGTTGGGATCATCGTTGTAGAATGTATGATCTGCAGCAGCATATCGTGTCTCGCCCTAGTCGTGCATAGGTAGTGAAGATAATCACGTATGGTGGCTGACACTGTCACTCCGTCAGTTCCAGCTCCCATGGAGACCGTCAATGCAGTAGCTGTAAACCCGGTGGTAGTCTGTTGGGTAGGATACCCAAGTGTTTCGTCGTCACCCGTGGAGATTTGCTACTGCTCGCCATCTAAAAACCAGATGTGAGTGTATGCATAATATAATGGTAGTTCTTTGAAGAGTAATGTGTTTCTGATATATAAAAAGTTTTTCCAAAAATCATTATTTAAAAGAATTATTAAGATATTAAATGTAATATTTTAGAAATATTACTTTCTCAAAATATTTATATTTTTGTGGGTCATTTGTATTTTTTTCAAGTGAGCATTATTTTATTTTCAAAGGAATTCAAAATTTGAAAGAAAATTCAAAATACTCAACAAAAGGATATTAAAAATATTTATTTATTTGAGCATAAGACTTTTTTTTGAAACATGAAGAATATTTAAGGATTTTATTAACTATATCCAAAAATAAATAGAGAGATAAATATAAAATGTCTAAGATTACAAAAATAAATAAGGGATCTATCATATATCCTAAAATTCTTGGCCAAAAATCCATCACAATAACTTACACTATGTCCCAATAATTTAATATAGAAAAAAAAAGAGAAAAAAGAAGATTACTTTTTTCGAAAATGTGTTTCCGAGTTGAAGGTATTTGGAGAGAAAAAAAAGGAAAAAGAAAAAAAAATTCATATCAAAGTTTAATCTATATTCAAAGATAAAATAGATGAACTTTATAAACACAACTAAAAAAAAAAAAAAAAAAAAAGTCATAAACGCGTTTTTATTTTTATTTTCTTCCTGCTTTTTTTTTCTTTCCATTTCTTCAGAAAAAAAAATCTCTGGAACCCAGTGGTAAAATCTTAAATTTATCATTGCATTTTAATATAAAGCATAAAAGTTTAAGATTAGATAATTACCTTAGAAATAATAACCCTTGCTTTATGTATTGTTTTTACTTTTTTTCTTTCACATTATGGTTTATAACTATTCTTATAGTATTAGTTCTATATATATATTAATGCTGTAGTTTTACTTACTAGTATTATTTTTGTTAGTAAAATTATAAAGTTCTTTGGATGAAACCAAAAATCAATTGGTTGATGATAATAAAAAATTAAAATAAAAGATATGAATCTTATTCCTTGATGGGAATAGCACACATCATGTATTTTATCGGATAAAATGATTTAATTTTATAGATCCCCTTAAATATGTAGAAAATACTAGTGGTGTGTATAGATCGGGTTGGGTTGGTTCCAGCCTAAACCTAAACCCAAACTGACATTTCGGCTCTTAAAAAAAAGAAACCGTTTGATCCGGCTTTTGTATGGGTTTGGTTTTTCGGGTTCGGTTTTTTCGGATTCGGTTTGAGACTTTTTCGGATTTTTTGGACAACTAATAAAAAAAAGTGAAAACAGTTTAGCTTATTTGGTTGATAAAGTCCGAAACATCAATTTTCCGAAATTACAAAATAGTAAATTTAAACTAATTTATTATAGATTTATCTTGAAATTCATATATAATGATTCTTGCTACTGATTCCCTTTTGGGATATCACATATATTAGAGCAATTCTTATAAACATAAATTTATATATCATCACCCAACAATCTCAAATTTAAAACTTGATATAAATATACAAAACAATACATGTATCTATATTATCCTCAATACAGAGCATATATATCTTTATTATAGTCATGTAAACTCCATTTAATATATTTACAATTAATTTGGAAATAACAGAAAGTTTATAAACCACCTTTAAACGGTTTGGTTTCAACCAAAGACCCGCCCCGAACCGAAAAAACTGGTTTCTCAAAACTTAAAACCCGAACCGTCAGTTCCGCCTATTGGTTCAGTTTTTCGGTTTTTCGGTTTGGTTTTATCCGGTTTTTTGGATTTTGGTTCGATTTCTGCTCACCCAGTCACCCCTAGAAAATACTTTATGAATACTATTATGGTTACATTTACATTTTCAAAGGGAATCCAAGAAATTATAAGTAGACATGTAACCATCAAACGATCGAGAGTACAGGAGGTTTTCCTTCATGAATTCTTACAGAACTAAGCTTTGTTCTGCTGGTTACGCTTTAAATAATAGAGATTTAACAATGCCCGCCTCCAACTTAAACAGGAATATTTTCTTACCAAAAACAATAACCCTATATACACATCATTTGCTACTTATACATATAAAACAACATTATTTGATCCTATAACACATGTACAGAAATCACGCTCCACCCAAACTGTGCGCTGACTGGGAATGCTCATCATTCAAAGATTCTTTATCGGCATCCCTTGAAGTCATCATGTTGACCTGCAGAATATTGAATGGATGTATATCAAAATTTGTAATATGTGACCAACAGAGAATTCAGGTTTCCTGAAAACGAACCTTGACGATTTCAGGACCTGAACTTGGAGATAAATACGCTGCTAATACACTCAAGTTAAAATCCTGAATACAAGAAAAATAAATCGTCACTTTAATTCTAAAGAAACTTAAGATGAGAATAAAAGGACGAAGCAACTCACCCTAAAGGGATCCCCTCTCAAAGACTGCACAAACATTGAGGACACCGAACTTTTTCCCTGCATACCAGAAAACCAAACAAAAGATGAAAAGTGGTACAAATATAAATAAATTGCCACATCGGAGTCATACCTCTAACGATATATCTCTGAGACGCCTTCCTGTTTGAGCACAACAAATACGTATTACATGTTCATCACAACTTCCACTGAGAACATAATCCCGGCCATTCAAGTAATATGAACGGGTATAATTCTGAGAGCCTCCAGTGGGAGCTATACCAAAGTCCAAATGAAGCCTTCCATCAACAGCCAGCAGTTGTTTAACCTAAAGAAAAAATCATAATAAATAAAAATTAGTAACCAGGTTTCATAATTGTTTCATTAAGGACAGTCAGTTTTCGCAATTTCACAACAATGAAACAATTTCGAAATTTTAGTCGTTTTTGCATTAAAAATAAATTCACCTCATTGTCAACAGCTGATGTAAGAAGATAATGATCATCTGGAGAAAAACAAACCATAACATTTCCTCGCCCACTAGAAGCCGTATAACACGGATGAACCGGCTTCTGTCTCAAATCCCACATTTTCACATCGTGATCAAACGATGATGTGGCAAATATAGACGGTGAATGATTAGCAAATTTAACAACATTAATATGCTCCTGATGCATATCAGTAAACACCTGTAAACGTTTACCCGTATTTATATCATATAAAGCAACATGTTTTGAATACCCACTCGCAAGAAAAAGTTCGTCCATAGAATTGACATGAACAGAAGTCAACTGGTCAAACTCTTCAAATGAAACAGAACCACCATTTGGGTTAATATGTTGAATATCGTATAATTTTAATAAACCATTATCAGACCCTGAAATAAGCTTAGAGGGATACTTTTTAAGCCAACATAACCCTAAAACGCTATTCATTGCTCCATATGAAGAAATATACCGTACGACTTTTTCACTTTCGTGATTAACAACCACAACTTCACCATCTAAAGTTCCAATAACCATAAGATTTGAATTTGAAGGATGATATTCAAATTGTCGTGGGCGGAATTTTCTACTATCGTTTCTTGATATGTTGGATGTTATAGAGAGAGGACGTAAAGCAGGAAAAATCGCACACCCAACTTTGGAAGCGGAAAGCGATCTTGAATAATGATAGTTTGATTTATTCCCTTTGATCTCTCGGTTTTTTAGGATACTAAAGACACTTTCTTTGTGAGATCTTTTATATGGAAGATATTCAAAGTTATCTGAATAAATGATAAGCGCTTGATCTTTTTCGGCTTTTTTGATTGGTTTGTTGTCGAGGACTTTAAGATTGGGAAATTGAGATATTAAAAACTCCCTGTAATATTTTTCATAACATATTGGTGAAGGGTGATAAGAAAGATGGTTTTTTCGAGTAACTGGTTTTGAAAGAGATGAACTTGATGCGGATGAAGTTGCCCACGACTCTTCTGATCCCCAAGGATATATCTGGATAACAAACAAAAGGTAAATTGCATAAAAAGCTTCATACTTTAAAGAGTTATATATTCAAAGTAAGAAACTTCAACAAAAAAAAAAATCATTGTCGTAAACGAGATTTTTCATTTTTCAATTTCTAGAGGTAGATGTTGTCAAAAATGGCCGTTTCCACATGTCTAATTTACTACTTAACCCAACTTTACCAATTACCATAGGAAAAACGGATTATTATTTGAAAATGCATCAAACTTGTCCCCAAAAATCTAAGCAACTATTTTCCATCTTTTGCGGTCACGACAATTCACACTTACAATTTGTGTTCACCAAGTTCTTCCAAAAAGAAGATGAATCAACTGTTAGGGTTAAAGTGGCACATAACTTCCGATGAAAACCTCATCATTCTCTACCTTCTACGAATCATCAAATCCGTTTTGCTTGATACATTCCACGAAAATCACAAATAATCAGAAACTAAGATTTTGAAAGGAATTTGAGGATTGACTTAATACTTTCTAGGGTTTGTAAATGAGGGAAATCTGCGATGATCTTTGTTGTTATACTTATATTATTACAGAATGGAATAAATCGGAAGAATCTCTACCAGGCCACCAGAAACCGCCTGCCATATAATCAGCAAGATCGTTGAATTTCCCTAATTTTCTCTTATCAATTTGGGTGAAATGAAACCAATAAACAAAATTGCAAGATGAAACCTAGAAATTAAAGTCAGAATACTACCACCTCCAAAACTGTATGATAATACTAAGATGTGTTAATTATCGGTTCAGAGGAGAGGACAGACTCCTATTTGTTTATTTACATATTATAAACTTAAAAATATACTATATGACATGGAAAAGCATATGACATAATTTGATGACGTGGTGGCTTATTTGGCTGTCATGTGAGATAAATATTAAATAAAAATAATATAATTACCGGCTACCTGATTAAAAGGTGATGATACATATACATACAATAAGGGCATATATAACAAGTTTATTGTATTTTCAAACAATAATCACAGATAAAAACAATTGAAATTTTGCACCTCTTAAGGAGTTTGAAGATACCCCGTCTGTCCCACAATATTTGTTCATAACGCAAAAACACGCAGATTAAGAAAAGTATAATTATTTCAGCTGTTATTTAGTAAAATGACAGTTATACCATTTTGCCATTTATTAAAGGTTCTTTTTGAGTTTCGTTAAAGTAATTTATTCATAATGTGAAACTAAATCAATTATACATACTATTTTTTTTTTAAGTGGACGACACTTTTACAAGCCGGAGGGAGTACAATATTACCCAAATCGAAATTTAAAGACTAACATATTACTTTTATATGCAATTAACAGTTAGTACTACTAAACAAAAGAAAGAAGCACAATGATTTTTCAAAAAGATAATACTTACCTCGTTAGGAAGATCAAGTAAACCGTTCCAAACACTAGATCCATAGGTAAAATCTTCCAAAATATGAATACCAGAATGAGTATTTGAAAAGTCAACTTCGCTGTCAGTAGAATCACCTGATTCACTTCCAGTTTCATGAAATGAATTATAATTTCTAATTGGAAACAAATTCACGAGGTCCTCTTCAACATTAGAATATAAATCCGTGTGTTGTGCAGTTTCATCTGGCGTTTCCCCAAAAGATCGTGGACAAGCCTTTGTATTATCACAACATAAGCAACTCTGGAAACGGAGTTCAATTAAAGATGGAAGTTTCGCAAGTGTTGCACTTGTTGTCCATAAATTCGAAATTTTTGTTCCACGTAAAGATAGACATTTAAGATTTGGCAAATGAATGAAACAATCTTTACCGAAACTAGTTAATGATTCACTGAAATCAAGATTTAACATGTACATTTGAGTAAATTTTCCAATCAAATTGAGCTTCCGGAAATGGGACTTCTTTAGGTTTAAGACTTGGCTTGCTAAGCCTCCCAATGAGAGCCCCCTACAGAATAATTTATAAGCAAACTGTGAATAAAATTCGTTTTGGGTATACACATTTCACAAAATCAAAATAAACAATTTAATTTAATTTCAATTTAGCTATTTTTAAACAAATTTTTCCAAATTCTGATTTATTTATTTTTCACCAAAAAACAATATGACATGTTAGTAATTTTCTGTTAATAATAAAACTGAAGAAATGGAAGACATACAATAAGAAATCTCTGCCAAGTGTTTCGTCTCGGATATCCACAATCCGTAGTTTTTGGTGTAGTGCACGCAATAACAACAGAACAGAATCAGGTTCTAAAGAACATGACGAGTTAAGAAGAATGTCAACGGCATCTATCTCTGAAAAATCAATGTGGATAAATACATTATAGAGTGGATGAAAGTCGACGCTTTTTAAGTCATCTAAGAAGATCTCAAAGACAGACTCTTCATTATTTGATTTGTTAACCCCAGCCTGCAAGCGTAAAGATAAATTAATAAATTGCTATTGCTATGATGGTTAAATGAAGAGAATGAACGAAACGAAACCTAACCTTAATGAAAGCTGATAAAACTGCTTTATTAGGAACAGTGTTCAAATCGTTGCAAGAATCAATATACCTACATACAAACAAGAGGAAAGTAAATAAGAATCAAGCTAACTGATGCCTAATATATATTACAATAACAAAGTGTCGATTGAGAGAATGTTATAGGGAATTATTATTAAGCAGGGGTGGGTTAAGTTGTGGAGACGAAAAACATATGGATGACAAAAACGCACTGCATAAACTATCTTCTAATTTGTTGCTTCAATTATATGAATTCTCCATGTTTACTATATGTTCAATATGACGATAAAAGTGTCTTCATTCCCATATTTTAAGGATAGTTTTAAAAGAGGGAAAGGCACAATACATAAAGAACTTTGGTGTATAACAGAAACATTCTTACAAGGCCAGCTTCAACAGAATCACTACATGGCTTCAAACGATAATATGTAGATTATATTACTATATATCGGGTGGTTCACGCTCTTGGATGTTAATGGGTCAAAACAATTTTAAGTTGAATCAAGTCACCTTTAAATATGTATAAACACTACTTTCATGTTTTGGTCCATTTTAATAATGATTTACAAAAAAATTGAGTGTTGTTAACATAAAAAAAATCAGTGATTAGTTTAAATTACGTTTCATTATAATATTGCATTGAAACGATTTTCCTTAAAGAACATAACAAAATATTAATAATTTGTGTTGGGTTAGTTTCTCAAATTACATTTGGGCGAGTTTCTTAACAGACAAATCAATATTCGATTGAAACGATTCTCCTAAAATTACTGTCAACAACCAATTACTTGATTTGCATGTAGTGGTCCATTTGACAAATTTTTAATAACCAACTGATGGATAATTATAGTTAGTAGTTACAAATAGGAGTTGTTTATCTGTAAATCAAGGATATGAGTAGTTAAGGCGGATTGGTTGAGTCAAAATGTAAAAAGAAAAAATGAAGATATCAGAGTATTTGTTAAAAAAATCAACAGTAAATAGTTTTTGAGCGGTTAACGAATCAGCCCCTACATCGCATCTACATTTGATGACAGGTTGCGATAGTGTATATGGGTAGTTTGGGTTTCTGGAATGAAACATGTTACTTTAGCACTCAAAACTAACACATGAGGTTGAGCCCTTGGGATAACAGATTACCAGTTATAATAAGCTTCGCAATGAGTATTAATAAAAGTCAAGGACAATCTCTATCACGAGTTGGACGAGACCGGGGGCAATTGCATGTAGCTCTAGTAAAACACCTTTACTGATCATAACAACAGATCAGATGGACAATAATTAACATAACTTTTACTATATACTTTACTACTCAAACACATCAAATTACAAATTTATCACTAAATCTAAAATATGTATGTTAAATAAACTAGTAATTATATATATATATATATATATATATATATATATATATATATATATATATATATATATATATATATATATGGTAAAATCAAACAATTCATCTTGCCAAACGCTATTGAAAACAGAAATTCATGATATTACCGATGCTTTAGGATTCCGATATCGATTGCCATCGCCGGACAAACTGCCCCCGCCGGTAAATATATTTTTTCCTTTCAACCTTTTATTTATATTATTCTTTTCTACAATAATATTCCAAAAGATAAATTTAAAGAGCTTAACCCGTTTAAAAATAAAATCTATTTGACCCAAAACCAACTCCGATAATTTTAATTAGGGGTGGCCAAAAAAACCGAGAATTGGATAGAACTGATAAAACGGCTTGACTTTGAACCGGAACCGAGCTGGACCGGCTATGGTGGTCTGGTTCTCGGTTCTTAAAAATACTCAAAAAATAAATCCGATTCGGTCCATGGTTAAACCGGCGATCCACCGGTTTAAACCGAAAAATTAATATTTTTTTTAATACATATCCTAATACTTAATCTTAAATTCATAGTTTAGGGGTTGATATCCTGAGTAATTATTTGTTCGCGATTTACTTAGATTTTCCCATACAGAGCAATTTGACATAGTTCTCGTTCCTAAATAATTATGCAACAAAGGTTGTTTTCGGATTACTGATTTTGTTTTGTATCTCATGTAATGTAATGCTCCAAAGATGTCCTTATACATGTTTTCACATAATATTAAACACATAGAGACACATTTGAAGTAATGCATATAATCACACAATTCTACATAAAAGTCAAAAAAATTATATGTATCCTAATATTAACTCGATCATATATTTTAATACATATCATAATACTTAATCTCAAAGATATTCTAATAATTTTTATATATATCAAATCTAATAGAATACCAATTTTAATACATATCCTAATAAAAATACATATTCTATTTTCAAACAAATATATCAAGTTTATTATATAAATATATAAATCGAATACAGGATCTTCAAATTGATATTCTCAGAATTACAAGTCGACAAATCGAATACAAGCTTAATCTCCGAGATTGTTGTTTAATTTCCACATTCATATTCAAGAAAAGTAAGTGTTTTTTAACAATACGTCAATCAAACAATGTTTTTCAAAGCAATAATAATTACTTGTTATCATGTTCTATTACTAATGTATATAATTTTTTTTATTATTGTAGATGTCTAGCTGAAAAAGAATCAACCTTGGCTCTAGTTCTAACGGAGAAGAAGAAGACGGGAGAAGTACAAACCCGGAAAAAAAATGAAGCAAAAGATAGATAGCGGTGAAGAAGAAGAAGATACATCACAGTTGAAAGCGGAGTGTTGGAAACACTTTAAGAGGATAAAGAATATAGAAGGTGTTTGTTATGGCCATTGTAAGTATTGTCCTAAGAAGTACAAGGATGACACAAATTTAAATAGTACTTGTTCTATGAATAAGCACATGAAGGTATGCCCGAAACACCCAGACAGAATCAAAAACCAAACAAATTTGTTTGGTCAATCAGATGGTGAAACATCAATTCTTAAAACATGGAAATTCAGTGCTGAGAATGTTAAAAGGGCTTTGGTGCGTATGATTATTCTAGACGAACTTCCATATTCTTTTGTAGTAGACAAACAAGGATTTAGGGAGTTAATTGAAGCTATTTGTCTTACTTATAAGATCCCATCTCTTACTTCCGTAACTAGGTATTTGTATGCTTTATTTGAGGAAGAAAAGAAAGGGTTAAAAGCAATTTTAAGTAGTTCTAATATTAAGGTTAGCTTAACAACTAATACTTGGACTTCTATTCAGCGTATTAATTATATGGTTTTGACTGCACATTATATAAATTTGGATTGGAAATTACATAAGAAAATAATAAATTTCAAACCGATCTATAGTCATACGGGTGACGACATAGCACGTTCTATTATTGAGTGTTTGGGGGAATGGGGGATTAAGACGGTTATGTGCATAACTTTGGATAATGTATCTTCAAACACTGTTGCCATGAATTATTTGAAAGATAGAGTATAGAATTTGTTTTTCAATGATACTTATTTGCATATAAAGTGCACTGCTCATATTTTGAATTTAATTGTACAAGAAGGTTTAAAACAATATATTGGCCCTATTGAAAAAATTCGTGGCCTAGTGAAATACATTAGGAACTCCCCAAAAAGATGTCATGAATTCAAAGCTTGTGTAGATTTTCTAAACATAGAGTCAAAATCCATGTTACGTCTTGATTGCCCCACTAGATGGAATTCCACATATGACATGTTAGCTACAACAATCAAGTTAGAAAAAGCTTTTAATGAATATGAGAACAGGAATGTTAGTTATAAGTTTGGTTTAGGAAATATGGCTCCCACACATGTTGATTGGATTCTAGTTGGAAAGATTGTTAGTTTTCTACAAATCCTTAAACGTAAAACTGAATTAGTTAGTGCAAATTTAAGTGCTAATGCAAATTATTTTTTATCTGAGGTGGTCGATCTAAATATGCAATTGCTTAAGTTCAACCAAGATGATGAATTCAAGTACAATGCAATGATTGCGGCTATGAGGGATAAGTTCAATAAGTATTTGGATAATATTGCTAAGTTTAATTTGATGACATACTTTGCAACTATTTTTGATCCTAGAATGAAAATGTTTGTTGTGATTAATGGATATACAATGATTTATAAGTGGTTAAGGAAGCCAAATGTTAAAGAAACTGAAGATGAAGTTGTTGAAAAAATGAAGAATAAGGTGGGTGAAGAGGTAGGTAATCTATTAGAGACCTTGTTTCAATATTACATTGGCTTTGGAGCAACACTAAAATGCCTACTTGGTGTTCCTCCTTATTCAATTACTTCCTTTTCTCACATGACCAACTTATTCAATAATCAGTTTCCTGTAGTAGACTTTTTAAAAAATTAAAAACTGATCTCTATAGGGTTATCCAATCTCAGAATGAGTCTCCTACGGACTTCATAGGAAGGTTTGGATTAACCATGTTTTCTTTAGCTATGGGTCTTTGTAGTTTTATCCAGGTTTACTTGGTAGCAGAGACTTGAAGTCGTATTTGAACAGTTCATATCATTGTAACCATGCACGATTGTTGCTAGAGCATGATAGACATGTGACAACCGTCAAAAATCTGGATACTGTTTAGCTACTATGTCGGTTCGAAATCATTAGTCACTCTTGTATCGTATTCGCCTTGTTCTAGTTCGAAACTGTTGAGTCGGTACTTGTCGGAACTAATGTCGGAATAACTTTCGGAATCAATTTTATAAGTCCTAATACCAAGAAAACATATATTGAACTTTCCTAAGTTCATAACTAATCATAATTAAGAACTTTCAATTAACAAAAAGGTCCAACGAAGCAATAACGTAAAAACGAAAAAAATCAGAAAATGCCGGGAAACTGCCCGGTGCGCAGCACCTCCTCCTGAGGTGCGCAGCACCTCCCACCAGTTTTCAAAATATTTTCATGTTTAGTCCTTGCCTCGTTTTTACACAAACTCACCCAATCAAAAACGACCTAACCCACTTAATTACTGCAAATAACAGTCCCAAAGTGTATCATTACACTCCTCTTTTATTTCTTTTCATTTTCATTTTCTTAAATCATTTTACACACACTAAAAACACACACTTGCATTTTCTCTCTATTTGTCTTCAAGAACACCATTGAAACCAGAGACATTGCACCATAAAAATCAACCTTTCATCCATACAAATCGTTCAAAACATCTAGAGGAACAAGGAGGTGCCATTTATTTCGAAAAAGGACCAAGTTCGTAAAGATTTTTGAAGCTCAAATCCGACCAAAAGCATCATCCATTCGATTTCCTTCGGTAGATTACTTTCCTTTCACTGTTCTTACATAAATAATCGATTGCATGTAAGATCTAACGGTTAAAAATGTGTTTTTATACAAATCTTTGACTTTTATGGTCAAAAACGTTTTTAATCAAGATACTCTTTAGATCCACGAATCTGTGAATAAAAACACTTTAGAAACTGTTAAAATGATGTTGTAAAAGATATTTACTAATTGCATGTTCGATCTAAACAACAAAAATAAGTTTTATAAAGATTTATGTCACTTTTCATACAAAAACGATTTTTATCTAAATGATACTTAGATCTATGTTTTTGTGGATAAAAGTTGTTTAGAAACCATAATAATGATGTTTTATAAGTTATGCACCGGTTGCATGTTGAAATCCTTGTGTCACAAAACGTTTTTAGCAAGAAAAACACCAAACGGGAAAGAAACAGCAGCTAGGTGCGCAGCACCTAGGCTCAGGTGCGCAGCACCGAGCTGCTGTTCCCCCGAAAATCGTCGTTTACTCGCCTAAAACTTGTACGCACCTTCTGGACTTTTGACAATAACATTATTAGACTGAGATAAATAAAAATGATAATGATTATGACTTGTAATGGACTTATTGGACTTGTGGTGAAGTTATTTCATGTATATGTAGGTTTTGTGAGCGGTAATGATTGTAGGTTTTGGACATGAAATTTGGGCGCGGAAGCGCTGCCCAAATTACGTTAGAAAACCTAAACCATTTCAGTAACCAAAACATGTTTATCATAGTAATAACTTTAACATTGAACTTTCAAACTAAAAATAAACGTTAACCGCTTCGGACCAATTTTGAGACAATTTGACTTCATCACATAATCATAAACAAAAGTTACCTAATCTTATATAAAGGACCTAATAAGACATTAACTTTTGGACACTCTTGGTATTCATAGGCATTCCGTGATTCCCGACTCCTTATCCGACCGATTCCGAGTTCACTCTCTTCGCAAACCGTGAGTTACACCCCTCCTTACTTTTACATTTTAAGTACTCTTTTTGGGGGAAACATGAGATCAAAATTGTTTTTGGACTATGGTATTTATGTGAAATTGCTTATCAAACTATTTTGACTTATTGAAATTGTACGACTATTTGACTTTTGGTACTTATCGGACTTATTCGACTTTTGGCTTATAAACTATTTTGACTCTCGAACCATTTGAAATCCTTTGACTTTTGACTTATTAAGCTTTGACTTTTGACTTATTAAGCTTTGACTTTTGACTTATTAAACTTTGACTTTTGACTTATTGAGCTTTGACTTTTGACTTATTAAGCTTTGGCTTTTGACTTATTAAAC
Source organism: Senecio squalidus (assembly GCA_910822075.1). NCBI lineage: Eukaryota > Viridiplantae > Streptophyta > Magnoliopsida > Asterales > Asteraceae > Senecio > Senecio squalidus. Next base: position 60,216,254 of record CAJVGC010000582.1, on the reverse strand, counting down.
TTTGACTTTTGACTTATTAAACTTTGACTTTTGACTTATTGAGCTTTGACTTTTGACTTATTAAGCTTTGGCTTTTGACTTATTAAACTTTGACTTTTGACTTATTAAACTTTGACTTTTGACTTATTAAACTATTCTGAACGAACTATTTGTATTTGGACGACTTTTAGACTATCTTGGACGAACTATTTGGACGACTATTTGACCTTATATGCGTAAACAACATCAACTGTTCGGATTGGCTTACCTTAGACTCCCTAGGTTTGCCTTTTTGGATACTTGAATAGACATTGATAGCTTGATTGTATTTAAGTACTAAACCCTAGGTGAGAATATAACGCCGTAAGTGCAGACTAAAAGACTTTTTAAAACTGTTCGACGAAAGTCCCACGATTTACCTAGACGACTATACACACTATTAACGCAAGCCGTTAGCATATATTATGGGTATCGATACTTAGGAGCGGTCACTCCTTACCAATGGGTAGCGACCAAGGTACATATTGCTAAGTCCTCGCGGACTCTCTGACTGTAGACTTGACTGGTGGGCAGGTACTTGACTAGAATCGGGTTAGTGTGTAGACTAAATCTTACGTATATTAAGCTTAGCGGTTGGTACAACTCGAGGATCATAGGTCTATATTACGCATATACTTACGTTCTGTCTTGCACATGTGGATTAATCCACCGCTGAGGTAATGACTACGACCCCGTTTGCTCGCTACATTATTTGACTTTGTATCTGACTTAGACTTACTTTGGACGTACTTGAACTCATTTTTAAACTTACTTAAATTATTCTAAAGTACTTGAAATTGTCTTGAAATGGGGTTATTCTTGAATTTTAAGCACTTAAATTTAATTAAGTTACTCTCGAATTTTAAGTATCTGATCTTATCTTGAAATTCTTTGGCTTTGAACTCTTAAATTGAACTTTTCTTAAATTCGTAAACTGTAACTCACTCACTACGTTTTCGTAGTTGACACTTTATCTCATGTTTCAGGAATTAAGCGTAAGTTATGAAGTGCATTGCTCGGGCGGGTCAAGTCCATCATGTGAAGTGTACTTGGGGAAGAAGACCTTATTTTGGGAATTTTATTTAAAAACACTTTTGTTATGTACCATGGTCTTATATTGAAACTTGCTTGTACCTTTGACTTGTACTTTTTAATTTAAATCTTAATGACTCGAACCGTTATTTTTAGCGTAACCTGTGAAATGATTCTTTGCTCTTCACATTCCGTGTTTCCGCTTTAGCGGGGTGTGACAAGACAATTCATTGCTTAAGCATGACCATTGATGGTGGGAAGAAGGAGCCTGAATGTCGAAACAATACCATAACATTCGTCTTTTCACATAATAACATTTTCATCCACTAATGTGCTGGTAAAAATTACTGGAGAAGAGAGAACATGTTTTTGAGCGCTTTCGAACTGATGGGAAGATGTAAGATAGGAGTACGACGATATTAAAAGATGTCCCAATTGTGTAGGCCTCGAAGAGGGAGCAAAGGCCCGAGGACCAAGTGCTGGAGCACCTATGCATCCGCAGTCGGGCCCATTCCGACCCGCGCCTCCCCAGTCTTTCTTGGACCCCTACGATCCCGCCTTTCGCACTCCGATATCGGAGCGTTACGCATGGGATCGTCAGTTCATTGAAGAAAGACGGCGTGCGCAGGAGTCCGGACCCTCCCGACCCATGATGCCACCTACTCTATTTGAAGTCTCCGATGCCGCAAATGAGCTAGCACAGCAGTCCCGGCGGATCATACTGACGGCTCAGGCCACCGCCCGGACCGTCCAGTGCCTCGTCAGAGCTTGCATAGTCATGGGAGCACTTGTCGTAGCTCTCGCCGCCATGATGTTCATGGAAGAACATTATTAGGCATATTTCCCTTTTTATTGTACTGTACCGGCTTAGTCGTAATTTTCCCATTGTACACGACTTAAGCCACTACTTATTATTCCTCTATGTATTGTACTCGCATTTCTCTCAGTGAATTTGTCATGTGTACCGAAACTTCTTATTATTAATGAAAATTCTATCTTTTATCATTTGATTTATCGTGTCTTGTGAACTTTGTACTTGTTGTGAACACTATGGTTCTATCCTAAGTCATAATCTTGCGTGAACTACTTGATCATTCGTGTTAATCTCGTGCTGTGACTATCTATGATCACTTAAATCGTAATTCTTATCATATCTCATCCGCGCGTTCTAAACCCAACCTAAATTCTTTCTGTTGCAGAATCATGGCACCCCCGCACTTGAGTGCTAGTGACCTCGCCGAGCAAGTCATCGCCCAGATGAACGCAGCAATACCCGACTTGATCGCCCAGGTGATCGCCGGAGTGAGCGACAGGATCTTCAGAGGCGATAACCCCGACACCTTCTGTACGGAGATCAATCATGACAACAACCTCCCTCCTCCTCCAGCCCCCGACACTCGAAGGAAGAGTGAGAAGCGTAAGGCTAGTCACCAACCCATAAGGGGCGACCTCAACAAGAAGCCCGCCATCAGAAGCCGAGAGTATGCTGGATCGCACCCTAAGTGCGGTAAGTGCTACCGGCATCACACTGGGGACTGCCATGCGTGCTACGCATGCAACAAAATCGGGCACCTCTTCCGACATTGTCGCGAATATGCTGCTAAGCAGGACGAGGACGAGGACCTTGGAACTAACCCCTTACCTCCCCCTCCTGCTCTCTTCCAACGAAGGGAGAACAAGAGAAGGAAACTCCGCCACCAAATATCACGAACTAGTATCCCCCAAGAATACCCCACCATACCTCGAGCCCACACCGGACCGCACACCCGATGCAACAGATGCCCTTTCCACCATGTCCGGCAGTGCCCGGTATGCAAACTTTGCAACACAGTGGGACACTACCCCTGGTGCTGTCCAGAAAATGCGAACAGAAGGCTACTATGTCTCGAATGTGGGAGCAACCAGCACTTTCGTGAGGATTGTCTCTTAGAGCGTACCACAGAGACCCTCAGTGCTCTCGCAATCACAGCCGAGGAAGCCTCTCAGAGCCCCAAAGCAACTACTGGTACGTTCCCTGTCAAAAGACCCTTTTCCTTCCGCACTATTTGATTCAAGAACTGAAGAAAACCTTGCCCCCTTAGAGATTGGACATCTCGTCAGTTTAGGACCTCAGGCTTTACGAATAGTTCTCCTTTCGAATATGCCAACGATCCATTAGTCGCAGCTACAACGCAAATTTAGGATCCCCAGAACACCGTCTGCCTACAATTCCTCCACTGACCCAGTTCTTACCAAACCATCGAGCTCTGACGCCACCGTCGGATAAACCAATCACCGCACTATTGAGTCAAGATCGTTCTTTCCGATCAACTCACTAGCATTCCGTGAAGAACCACGACGCACCCTCCGCTCACGACGTCGAGTATAAACCTAAGGAAAGCCGAGTCCAAGACACCTCTGTAGTCAAGGATCATCCAAAGTTTTCCTGAGAAATCGCCCGGACTACCGCCGAGAGCGACGAACGGAAATTCCAAATAAACCTTGTTCCTAGCACGGCACCAATAGCCAAGGCTCCCTACCAACTAGCACCATTTGAGATGCTAAGGCAGCCAAAGCCGCTGTAGGAACCTCCCAACTCTAACTCTACCACACAAAGTCAACCCGGGGAGTCCAGCTTCCCTAACAAGAGACAGACAGACCCATCCGTTGTACGCTAAGCGTCATGAACTCGTCAAGCAGACCGTCGTGAACCGATAACCATCCCCGAGAATCGACAATCAGTCCGAGTAGTTGCAGGATGCAACACATCTCTCGAAGGTCGACCCCACCCGAGTTATCACCAGGTTCGCGACATTCTGACCAACACTTACGAGGACCGCATGTTCCGAACCCGATACAAACCACCCAAGCCTTCCCCTGTTAGTACGCCTAAACAACACATCGTCGGTATTCATGGACTTAATGAACAAGGTGTGTAGGCCGTACTTGGATAATTGATAACCTTACTCCTCGCCAACACTCACACCTACTCAAGGAAGATCCTGTGAGCATCCCGAGCTCACCCTAGAACCCTTCCACGATCAGGAATCGCACGCCAACTTCCCTAAATTCGAACGCTGACCCCGAGCAGGACACTTCCCGACTCTATGGTCAACCTCGAAGGAACTCAGACCAGGCCAAACGTAGCTTGTAGTGCCAAGCCCCTAGCATGAGCTCTGAAGTCCGAAGGTATTCGCGAACCCATACCCGTCAAGGGCCATCGGATTATTATTCCAGTTACCCGGGATCCGACTTGCTGTAACCGGAGTTCCAGAGAATACTATTCTGGCCGGACACTGTGTAAGGACACTACCCTGTATCCCGCCAAGTGCCTCACTTACCTCGAGGCCAAAGCAGGACACCGAAACTCACCCCACCATTAGTCGATCTACGTCCCCCTCTCCTTGAAGTGCCCTCCTGAGAATCGCCAGGAACGCGACTATACCTCATCACCCCTCACAATTCGCCTGTCTTTAATCGGGTACACTTGCGTCACGGACCCCGTGCCAGCACGAAGTGTGAACCCATCAGTCTATGCTTGGACGCAAGTGTCAAACACCGTCCCATCGGCCAGGAGTTGACGGTTGACGACTTGCAAGGTCCCACGTCTACCTCTACTCGCGAAGGACCGGAAACGTTCCCCTACTCGACCAAGGAGCCGCGCGACCATCTGGAAGTAAAACCTCAATCCCTTGGATGGCAATAGGGTATCCCTTATGATACAGCCACGGAAGGAGGACAGTACACCGGTTCAGTCTAAGTCTCGGGATATACCGATCCGACCTCTCATCGTTTATAATTTTCCCGACCGTTCCCTAACATTCTTATGTGTCCCTTTTCACACTTAAAGAGTGTTCATCGGATGAGACCCTCGTCACCTCTCTCTAAACGAGGTCAAAACTGCTACCAAACCAAACTCTTGTCGAACCACGTAGGTCATTGACTTCAAGGTCAAACGACATTAACCGAACCTTGTCCCCATTTCTGAGTCCGGTGGAACCTCTGACTTAGTCCCACTACCGCGGGAAGACGCAGGGACCAAAACTCGTCAGGAAAGTCCACCATAATCCGACGGCAATTCTTCTCTATGGGACGAACTAAATTTCGGGGCGAAATTTCTTTCAACCCGGGGAGAATGTGACAACCGTCAAAAATCTGGATAATGTTTAGCTACTATGTCGGTTCGAAATCATTAGTCACTCTTGTATCGTATTCGCCTTGTTCTAGTTCGAAACTGTTGAGTCGGTACTTGTCGGAACTAATGTCGGAATAACTTTCGGAATCAATTTTATAAGTCCTAATACCAAGAAAACATATATTGAACTTTCCTAAGTTCATAACTAATCATAATTAAGAACTTTCAATTAACAAAAAGGTCCAACGAAGCAATAACGTAAAAACGAAAAAAATCAGAAAATGCCGGGAAACTGCCTGGTGCGCAGCACCTCCTCCTGAGGTGCGCAGCACCTCCCACCAGTTTTCAAAATATTTTCATGTTTAGTCCTTGCCTCGTTTTTACACAAACTCACCCAATCAAAAACGACCTTACCCACTTAATTACTGCAAATAACAGTCCCAAAGTGTATCATTACACTCCTCTTTTATTTCTTTTCATTTTCATTTTCTTAAATCATTTTACACACACTAAAAACACACACTTGCATTTTCTCTCTATTTGTCTTCAAGAACACCATTGAAACCAGAGACATTGCACCATAAAAATCAACCTTTCATCCATACAAATCGTTCAAAACATCTAGAGGAACAAGGAGGTGCCATTTATTTCGAAAAAGGACCAAGTTCGTAAAGATTTTTGAAGCTCAAATCCGACCAAAAGCATCATCCATTCGATTTCCTTCGGTAGATTACTTTCCTTTCACTGTTCTTACATAAATAATCGATTGCATGTAAGATCTAACGGTTAAAAATGTGTTTTTATACAAATCTTTGACTTTTATGGTCAAAAACGTTTTTAATCAAGATACTCTTTAGATCCACGAATATGTGAATAAAAACACTTTAGAAACTGTTAAAATGATGTTGTAAAAGATATTTACTAATTGCATGTTCGATCTAAACAACAAAAATAAGTTTTATAAAGATTTATGTCACTTTTCATACAAAAACGATTTTTATCTAAATGATACTTAGATCTATGTTTTTGTGGATAAAAGTTGTTTAGAAACCATAATAATGATGTTTTATAAGTTATGCACCGGTTGCATGTTGAAATCCTTGTGTCACAAAACGTTTTTAGCAAGAAAAACACCAAACGGGAAAGAAACAGCAGCTAGGTGCGCAGCACCTAGGCTCAGGTGCGCAGCACCGAGCTGCTGTTCCCCCGAAAATCGTCGTTTACTCGCCTAAAACTTGTACGCACCTTCTGGACTTTTGACAATAACATTATTAGACTGAGATAAATAAAAATGATAATGATTATGACTTGTAATGGACTTATTGGACTTGTGGTGAAGTTATTTCATGTATATGTAGGTTTTGTGAGCGGTAATGATTGTAGGTTTTGGACATGAAATTTGGGCGCGGAAGCGCTGCCCAAATTACGTTAGAAAACCTAAACCATTTCAGTAACCAAAACATGTTTATCATAGTAATAACTTTAACATTGAACTTTCAAACTAAAAATAAACGTTAACCGCTTCGGACCAATTTTGAGACAATTTGACTTCATCACATAATCATAAACAAAAGTTACCTAATCTTATATAAAGGACCTAATAAGACATTAACTTTTGGACACTCTTGGTATTCATAGGCATTCCGTGATTCCCGACTCCTTATCCGACCGATTCCGAGTTCACTCTCTTCGCAAACCGTGAGTTACACCCCTCCTTACTTTTACATTTTAAGTACTCTTTTTGGGGGAAACATGAGATCAAAATTGTTTTTGGACTATGGTATTTATGTGAAATTGCTTATCAAACTATTTTGACTTATTGAAATTGTACGACTATTTGACTTTTGGTACTTATCGGACTTATTCGACTTTTGGCTTATAAACTATTTTGACTCTCGAACCATTTGAAATCCTTTGACTTTTGACTTATTAAGCTTTGACTTTTGACTTATTAAGCTTTGACTTTTGACTTATTAAACTTTGACTTTTGACTTATTGAGCTTTGACTTTTGACTTATTAAGCTTTGGCTTTTGACTTATTAAACTTTGACTTTTGACTTATTAAACTTTGACTTTTGACTTATTGAGCTTTGACTTTTGACTTATTAAGCTTTGGCTTTTGACTTATTAAACTTTGACTTTTGACTTATTAAACTTTGACTTTTGACTTATTAAACTATTCTGAACGAACTATTTGTATTTGGACGACTTTTAGACTATCTTGGACGAACTATTTGGACGACTATTTGACCTTATATGCGTAAACAACATCAACTGTTCGGATTGGCTTACCTTAGACTCCCTAGGTTTGCCTTTTTGGATACTTGAATAGACATTGATAGCTTGATTGTATTTAAGTACTAAACCCTAGGTGAGAATATAACGCCGTAAGTGCAGACTAAAAGACTTTTTAAAACTGTTCGACGAAAGTCCCACGATTTACCTAGACGACTATACACACTATTAACGCAAGCCGTTAGCATATATTATGGGTATCGATACTTAGGAGCGGTCACTCCTTACCAATGGGTAGCGACCAAGGTACATATTGCTAAGTCCTCGCGGACTCTCTGACTGTAGACTTGACTGGTGGGCAGGTACTTGACTAGAATCGGGTTAGTGTGTAGACTAAATCTTACGTATATTAAGCTTAGCGGTTGGTACAACTCGAGGATCATAGGTCTATATTACGCATATACTTACGTTCTGTCTTGCACATGTGGATTAATCCACCGCTGAGGTAATGACTACGACCCCGTTTGCTCGCTACATTATTTGACTTTGTATCTGACTTAGACTTACTTTGGACGTACTTGAACTCATTTTTAAACTTACTTAAATTATTCTAAAGTACTTGAAATTGTCTTGAAATGGGGTTATTCTTGAATTTTAAGCACTTAAATTTAATTAAGTTACTCTCGAATTTTAAGTATCTGATCTTATCTTGAAATTCTTTGGCTTTGAACTCTTAAATTGAACTTTTCTTAAATTCGTAAACTGTAACACACTCACTTCGTTTTCGTAGTTGACACTTTATCTCATGTTTCAGGAATTAAGCGTAAGTTATGAAGTGCATTGCTCGGACGGGTCAAGTCCATCATGTGAAGTGTACTTGGGGAAGAAGACCTTATTTTGGGAATTTTATTTAAAAACACTTTTGTTATGTACCATGGTCTTATATTGAAACTTGGTTGTACCTTTGACTTGTACTTTTTAATTTAAATCTTAATGACTCGAACCGTTATTTTTAGCGTAACCTGTGAAATGATTCTTTGCTCTTCACATTCCGTGTTTCCGCTTTAGCGGGGTGTGACAAGACAATTCATTGCTTAAGCATGACCATTGATGGTGGGAAGAAGGAGCCTGAATGTCGAAACAATACCATAACATTCGTCTTTTCACATAATAACATTTTCATCCACTAATGTGCTGGTAAAAATTACTGGAGAAGAGAGAACATGTTTTTGAGCGCTTTCGAACTGATGGGAAGATGTAAGATAGGAGTACGACGATATTAAAAGATGTCCCAATTGTGTAGGCCTCGAAGAGGGAGCAAAGGAAACATAATGCTTCTTTAGGAATTCAAAACAAGTCGTGAATATGAAAAGTGCTCACGAAAGGGTAACAAAGGTGGAACTTAAGGCCTTTTATAGATAGACCATGGTTGCGAATAAGAATGACGATAAATGATCTATAATTAAGTAAGGATCTCCTTGGGAGGGTTAAGTCTGCTACTGTTTCGGTGACTTCTTCGGGTAGTGGAAGGGTTGGTGAGGAGGATGAAGCATTGTTATTGGAGGTATATTCACTAACCGAGTAAACCATTGAAAGCAATGTGAGTTTGTGGATTGTTTTGGTGTTTACTTGAAATTTACCTTTCTTTAAATAGGCTCTAGGCCTTGATAAAAAAAAATGTGCACATAAATTTATGTTCCCTTGATGTGTTTAACAATAAATTAAAATTTCATTGAAAAACCGGTTTGCCATCTTAAGAGTTGTTTTGCTGAAAACTGTAGCATTTGGGGAAAAAGAGACGTTTATATCTCTTCGAATTCGTGACTGATTAGATGGAATTGGAATCTTTCTATTCCTCTTTTGACAGAAGTATTTCTTTGAACGTGGAGTGATGACGTTGTTTAACTTTTTTGAAGGTGCCACTTTTGTATCCTCATACCGACCTGACATTATCTGTATCATGTAGAAGTATGATTGTACCCATCATATGTACAAGTGAGGCTTTCCTCAAGGTGCGAGAATCTTTGAAGGAGTCATCTCGTCTGCTAGCCTTTTCATTTCGTCTATAATTGTTGTTTGTTTTGTAATCCATGCCGGATAATCTTTTCAGAGCATGAGGAATAATCAGACTGTATGACTAAACAACTTAGGCAAGAAATCAACCATGTAGTTGACTGACCCAAGGAAGTACTAGATCATTTTTAGTGGTGTATTTTTGGGCAATGTGGGGTTGTGGTTGGTATTTTCCTTATGATATTTTCATACCAATGAAATCAATTGATGATATTCTTATCACCATTTTCTTCTCAAATAACATGATTTCATACTTCTTCACTAATGATTCGAATTTTGAGTGCAAATAAAATGGAATGCTTCATCTTGAGAGAATAGTAAAATATATATTCCAAGGTGTTTGAAAGGATTGGCTCAAATATTCTAATAATTGCCTTTTGGAATATTGATGGAGCATTTTTTTTTTAACTACAATGGCATGACTTTCCACTTGTAATGATGATCATGATGTAAAACCCTGTTTTGGGTCTATCATTAGGAGTAATGTTTAATTGCCAAAAACCGGACTTGAAATTAAACTTTGAGAGAACGTTGCATTCACTAGTGATTGGAACAAAGTCGTTTTCTATGGAATATGGACTTTATCATCAGCTAGAAAAAGTGATTTAGAGGTTGGTAAATGATGACAAGTCTTAGTATTCCACGAACTTGTTTACTTTTTTTATTGACATAAAATGTTTTGCATGCCTATGGAGACGTTGGAGGTTCAATAATCCCCTTATTAATAAGTTGGTTACATTCTTCCAAAATAAGATCATAATGATCTAGATTCATTCGTTGGTGGGACCTATGATGTGAGAGGCCTAAGCCATTCTTGAAATATTTTGAAGTGATGAAGGTCACGAAGTCACTTATTTGAGTACATGGCATGAACAATTCAATCAATTGCTAACTTTTCATAACTAGCTTGGAAGATTCGTAAACTTATGGTTCGTCACGTAAACCTTCATGTCACAACATGAAGGTTATGAAACCTTCATGTCACAACATGAAGGTTATGAAAACCTGTGAAATGTGAAATCCGTTGATGGTACAAAAAAACCTGTGAAATATGTCGATGGTACGAGACAATTTGAACTTTTGCCTTGTTACTAGTTGAACAAGTTAAACTTCGAGGGTTTTTTTTTTCTTTCTTTTTTTAATAAAATGGTTAACATGATGGAAAAATGGTGTTTTTGAGACCTGCGGCGGCTGAACAGTAACCCTAATTTCCGATGAACTTCGTCCGTGCGGACGAAGGCTCATCCGTACGAATGAGTTTCTTGATTCGTGCGAACCTAACTTGTTCATTAGCACGAACCAAAGATTATCTCATGCGAACCTGATTTGTTCATACGTGCGGATGAATTCTCATACGTGCGAATGTGTTGCTTGATTCGTGAGAACCTAACTTGTTCATTAGCACGAACTAAGGATCATCTCATGCGAACCTAACTGTTGATCCGTACGAATCTGGGCTCAATGCGTGCGAACCTAGGCTTACATCCGTACGAACTTAAACCTTACATCCGTACGAATCTAGGATTAATCCGCATGAACCTGGACTTACATCCGTACGAATCAATACTCATCCGTACGAATATAATCTCATCCGTACGAATGACTACAGACCCTAATTTGGTCGGTTTTTAGAGTTTTACTGGTTGCCTTATTTGCCGTCTGACCCAAAATTAGTCGCCTAACTTGCCGACTGTATTAAAATCAATTTGGTTTAATTTGACCACCTTTAAAATTGATTTAGTCACCTTATTTATATGTGACTTTATTATACTTATGCACTAATATTCATGTTTTCATCTTTTGTTGCCCAAAGGTCAAAGGTGATTCCTATGATTGCAATTTTTTCCTTTAGCATAATAAACACGTAGGATATTAATTCTGCCCAAAGGTGATTTAATATACTTGTGTGCTTAAAATGATTCTTATTATGCCTTAAAACACGATGTTCTATTTTGTTGCCCAAAGGTCAAAAGACAAACACTGTGTTGCATAAACCTTATACTCACAATTTTACTTAGATATTAGTTATTTCTGCCCAAATGTGATGTAACATCTAAGTAGAGCCTTACTTTATCTTATTATTTTTTGGTGTTTTCAATAGGCTTACCTATCATTGGCTTCATTACTAATATGGTCTTAGTCTCAGGAACATTACTATTAGGTCTACTTATTTTAGACATTACTCTAGTTCTATTACCTTAAGGGACATTACTTAGTCTGCCTTATATAGCTAACTCTGTCACTATAAAATCTTCTAATACTCGTATCATAAACCTAAATCCTCCTTATTATCCACTACAGTACCAAACTTCGGCATTGAGGCACTTACTGGTGCTAATTTCACTTCTTGGAAGGATCAACTTTACTTAACTCTGGGAATGCTCGACATTGACTATGCTATTCGCCATGATGAACCCGCAGCTATTACTACTGCGTCTACTGCGGCTCAGATAGCGGAATTTGAGAAGTGGGAAAGGGCGAATCGGCTGTCACTAATGATGGTCAAGAACTCAATTCATCCCAGCATCCGAGGAGCTATCCCTGATAAAGACAAAGTGAAAACTTACCTCACATCTGTTGAGGATCACTTTAAGGGATCGTCTAAGGCAACTGCGAGTAGTTTAATGCTACAGATGCTAACTCTTAAATATGAAGGTTCTAATGGTGTCCGTGAACACATAATGAAGATGGTTGACATGTCTCATAAGCTTAAGAATTTGGAAATGGAAGTCTCAGATAATTTTCTTGTGCATTTCATAATGACTTCCTTGCCTGCTCGGTTCGACACTTTCAAAGTGAATTATAATGCTATGAAAGATAAATGGTCGATAAGTGAACTGATTGCTATGTGCGTTCAAGAGGAAGATCGTCTTAAGCACATTCAACCTGAAGCTGTTCACCTTACTACCACTTCAAACTTCAAGAAGAGGAAAGGTAACTACAGTAACAAGACTGAAAATAAAGTCCAAAATCATGGTGCTGCTACCTCTGGCCCTAAATCCTCGACAAGCAATACTAACTGCAAATTATGCCGCACCAAAGGGCACGGACAGAAAGATTGCTCTAAATTCAAGGACTGGCTAGCTAAGAAAGGTAACATTCTGTACGTAGTATTTGATTCCTTTACTACTGATGTTCCATTTAATACATGGTGGGGTGACTCTGGTTCTATGGTCCATGTGACCAATTCCTTACAGGGATTCCTTACAATCCAGAAGCTACCAAAGGACCAAAGAAAACTTAGAGTTGGAAATGGTGATCTCTTAGATGTCGAAGCCATGGGGACTTTAAATTTACATATGAATACCGGAAAGTGTATTAGATTAATAGATACCTTATATGTACCGAGAATTACTCAGAACCTTGTATCTATATCTAGACTTGATCTTGAAGGTTATGTAATTACTCATGGTTGTGGCAGGATCACTTTTACTCTTAATAATGAATTATTTGGTTGTGGTTTTTTGGATGGATTACTGTATAAATTAGAACTAGATCATAATTTCTCACAGTCTTTGTTGTCTCTTGATATTGATGACATAACTAAAACAAAGACAAAATCACCTAAACAAGCAGAGAATTCCTCCACATTGTGGCATAAACGTCTCGCCCACATCTCACGAGATCGCATGACACGACTCGTAAAAGAAGGAATCTTACCCTCTCTTGATTTTAGTGATTTTGAAACATGTATTCAATGCCTCAAAGGCAAAATGGCTAAAGGGAATAAGAAAGGAGCCACCAGATGTTCCAACTTGTTGGAAATAATTCATACTGATATTAGTGGCCCCTATCCCGCATCAATAACAGGACATACATCATTTATTACATTCATTGACGATTACTCACGTTATATGCACCTTTATCTGATTAAAGAAAAATCTGAATCCATACAAACTTTTGTCGATTATAAAACTTTGGTTGAAAACCAACTTGATCATAAGATAAAAGTTGTCCGATCATATAGGGGAGGTGAGTATTACGGTAAACATACTGATATTGGTCAAGCTCCTGGTCCCTTCTATAATTTTTGCAAGGAACAGGGCATAATTAACCAATACACCATGCCAGGTTCTCCTCAACAGAATGGTGTTGCTGAAAGGAGAAACCGAACTTTAATGGACATGGTGAGAAGTATGCTCGCCAACACTAACCTACCCAAATTTCTTTGGACTGAGGCCTTAAAAACAGCTGTTCATATACTCAATAGGGTTCCATCAAAATATGTCCCTAAAACTCCTTATGAGATCTGGACAGGTAGGAAACCGAGTCTAAAATATATGAAAGTATGGGGCTGTCCTGCCGAAGCAAAAGTCTATAACCCTAACTTAAAGAAACTGGATTCTAAAACCCTTACATGTTTCTTTATTGGTTATCCCGAGAACTCAAAAGGTTATCGGTTTTACTGTCCTTCTCACTCTACCCGCATCATAGATACGCAACATGCCACTTTCCTCGAAAATTCAGAGATCAGTGGGAGCACGACAAATCCTGATTTAGATTTGCAAGAAGTACAAGAAGCGGGGGGAAACCACTCGTCGGTTATTACGATTCCTCCGATAACTCCTATTGTACCCAACGCTGCTCCCGTTATGCCTGGATCTCCTAATGAACCGGTTGAACCTCCCATTATGCCTCCTAATCTAAACGCCGAAGAACCGCTTGTTCCTGTTACTGAACCCGTAATTCAGCTCAGGAGATCATCAAGGGCTCGCATAAACACTAATTTTGATGGTTTCGAAACTTATCTGGCTGAAGTCGAAAATATTGGGAAACTTACTGATCCAACCTCTTACCGAGAAGCTATTAATAGTGATCAGGCCACTCATTGGATTGAAGCCATGATTGAAGAGCTCAATTCAATGAAGCATAATGGCGTTTGGGTATTGGTTGCACTTCCTAAAGGATCCAAAATAATTGGTTGTAAATGGGTCTTCAAAACCAAATTAGACCCGAATGGAAACGTCGAACGCTATAAGGCCAGACTGGTTGCAAAAGGCTTTACTCAAAAGGAAGGAATTGATTATCAAGAGACCTTTTCTCCTGTCTCTCGTAAAGATTCCCTAAGGATCGTCATGGCACTCGTAGCTCATTATGATTTAGAGTTACATCAGATGGATGTCAAGACCGCTTTCCTAAATGGTGACTTGCAAGAAGACGTATACATGCAGCAACCTGAAGGATTTATTCCAGAAGGTAAAGAGCACATGGTCTGCAAGTTGAATAAATCGATATATGGGTTGAAACAAGCATCACGACAATGGTACCTTAAATTTGATGAAGTCGTGAAATCTGATGGCTTCCTAAAGAATCAAGTGGATCAATGCACCTATCTCAAGATCAGTGGGAGTAACTTTATTATCCTTGTTTTGTATGTGGATGATATCCTGCTTGCAAGTAACAACTTGGATTTGCTACATGAGTCGAAGCGAATGCTTTCGCATAATTTCGACATGAAAGATCTCGGTGATGCCTCTTATGTTATAGGTATCGAAATACATCGAGACAGACGTAATGGTGTTCTAGGTCTTTCCCAAAGGGCTTATATTGACCGTATTCTAGAACGCTATAACATGCAGCACTGCACACCCACTGTGGCTCCGGTAGTTAAAGGGGACGTATTTGGACCTCATCAAACTCCGAGCACTGAAACTGAGAAGGCTGAAATGAGGATGATACCTTACTCATCTGTAGTTGGGAGCATTATGTACGCTCAGGTCTGTACTCGACCGGATATCGCTTACATCGCTGGTATGCTGGGGCGTTACTTATCTAACCCCGGATTAGCACACTGGAAAGCGGCTAAAAAGGTTCTACGATATCTGAAAGGGACCAAAGACTACAAATTAACTTATAGAAAAAGTGACAACTTGGAAGTAGTAGGTTATTCTGACTCTGACTTTGCTAAAAGCAAAGAAGACCATACATCTACTTCTGGGTATATTTTCATGTTAGCTGGCGGACCAATCTCTTGGCGGAGTCATAAACAGAAACTGACCACGACGTCTACTATGATGGCTGAATATGTTGCCGTTTATAATGCAACCTGTCATGGGATGTTGTTAAGGAACCTGATCAGTGGACTCAAACTCGTCAACTCAATCTCTAGACCATTGAAGCTTTACTGTGATAACTCAGCTGCTGTAACTTTCTCGAACAGTAACAGTTCGACTGGCGCTGGGCTGTATCTTGACACAAAGTATCTGTTTGTACGCGAACGGGTTGAGGAAAATGTTCTTTGTGTTGAGTACATAAGTACACATGACATGCTAGCGGATCCGATGACCAAAGGTCTTCCTCCTAATATATTCGTAGGACACGTGTCGAATATGGCGCTTACAAAAGACTTAATTTAATAGCATATTGTACTTATTGGTCATTATTATTTATTAATGAAAAAATTTTCCTCCTTATTCAGATTTTGTTTGTCTATTATTTACACCTTATGCGCATAACTGTGTTGGACATTACTATAACAAAATTTGTCTTAGTTGGTCTATCATTGCTTATTCAGTTTTGAATTTGAGTCATAGTTTGACTAGTGGGGGTCCTGAGTAAATATTCTTCTCTACGACTGTACTTATTGACTATGATTTCGGTTTGAAACAAAATGAGTGTTATCTCGTACGGACTTATTAATACTCATAGATAAATGATCTACTTGGTCAAGTGGGAGAATGTTGGACCCATATTATTTGTGACCCTCATTGATCATTTATCCTTACTGATATGATGACTGACACTAACTGAAATCTGTGTCTAGTAAATATTCGATGGACGTATTTACCTTAACGACACTATAGATTTCCCATTAGGTGATCGGAACTATGAGAGCTTAAATATAAACACTTATTAAACACCAAGGACTAAGTAGTACACACTCCTAATTTGAGTGTATATATAATGGCTATGATAAACCCTTAGAAGGGTTGGTCAATTCTAGCCACCATTTTTCCATCAGAAATCAAAATCGCCGGCCAGATAATTTGCAGAATAATAATAGCAATAGACCAAGCAATAAATAAACATGAACCAATGGATAATCACGAGCCATTGGCTCTGATACCACATGTTGGATTAAATTAGATTGATTCATGTTATTTACATACCTCCTGATGATCCTGGGATGTTGTTGAATAAGTTAGCCATTGATTCCCAAAACGAGATGATCGTATTAGGATGGAATATTGAGAGAAAACACTATGTGTGTTTTAGGATAAAAATGGTGGCTAGAATTGACCAACCCTTCTAAGGGTTTATCATAGCCATTATATATACACTCAAATTAGGAGTGTGTACTACTTAGTCCTTGGTGTTTAATAAGTGTTTATATTTAAGCTCTCATAGTTCCGATCACCTAATGGGAAATCTATAGTGTCGTTAAGGTAAATACGTCCATCGAATATTTACTAGACACAGATTTCAGTTAGTGTCAGTCATCATATCAGTAAGGATAAATGATCAATGAGGGTTACAAATAATATGGGTCCAACATAACACAGTTGTAGGAAAAAAAAATAAAAAAAGTTGCCGAAAGTAGTAGGAATTTAAAAATACGATTTCTTAAAATTTGACTCAATTAATTCCATTATATTTACAATTTTCTACTTGATTTTAATCATTGTATTGTATAGTCTTTGGACTATACAGTTGCCAGTGACCTACAATGGAGTGTGGATATTTTTGAAATGTAAAACATAACTTTTTTTTACCACAAAAATATGGTCGACTGAAAATGTCATCGGAAAAAATGGTGTCGTCAGAAAAGGCCTCTTGGAAAACACAGTTGTAGAAACCACCGAAGAATATGACTTTTAGGTCATCGGAGTAACAGTTGCGTATATTGAACGATATTTTAACTAATTTTTATTTTTTTGCATAGAATTGTATTTTTCTAAATACATACCGTACTCTAGGACAAATTGCATAGAATTGTATATTTATTAGAATATTGCTGACCAAAGACCAAACTGAAACTGATCTCTATATCAGTTTTCCTGTACAAACCAAACCAAAGACTAATAACAAAATCAGTTCGTTCTTTTAAGCGCTTTCGGTTTGGTTTGGTGTGATCTGCTTACGAGATAGTTCACAACGAGTGATCCTTTGCTAGGTGTAATAGTTATTAGATTTAATGTGGGAGTCGATTGATTGTCGTTGCTGGTGTCAACCGTTATGGGAATGGGAGTAAAGAGTTCATTCCTGCATTTGTCGTGTTTAACCTTCATTTTACTCCTTTTATTTGATTACATTCATATAAACGACTATTTGCCCACTTGTCTTTATAAGCGATATGTGTCTCACAGCCTAGAGGGAACTGAAACGGGAGTTGGGTCGCACACTTGAGAAATTGATCCATTTTTTTTAAAACAAGAGAAGTTAATCCGAATTAAATAGATCAATCATCGTTGGACTTGGAGATGGAAAAAATGAGAAAGAAACACAACGGAACCACAAGAAAAGCTGCGGCTTTAAGCAAATCTTCATTTTCCGTCGAGATCACTCCTATTCTTGACCAGTCTCCACTATACCTGTATTTCAAGGATGATTGATTTTAGTTTATGTAATAATTCTTAACACATAAAGCAAAAACTAGAAACAATAAAAAAAAGAGAGATTATTACCCAACATCGATGATCATAATCTAAATCAGTTTGAAACAAGTCGTAAATTACTTCAATTGTATTCAAGTGAGTAGAACATTATAAATCATTGTTTTCTAATAGTTAAGAGAACTTCGTTAGAAAAAGATAATTTAATGTTGACGGGTCAACCCAACCACTTGATCTATCTAAAAGAGAATACTAATTTTTAACCGATTAACTAACTTTGTTGACCCGCCCTCGAAACCCAACCCATCACTCCATCATTTATTTCTTTATAAACTATGACACATTTTCATATTTAAAAATTAAACATCATATTCGCGAAAAATTATCGTGTATCTTTTTTATCGCGAGAATTAAATGTGTTGCTCCTAAATGAGGGTTTTAAATTGTGTAACGTTATCACTACACATTCTTGCGCCACATTTCTCAAGCCGAAAATGAGTAATTTAAATTGTGACACCTTCTCGCGCCGTGTTGTCGCGCCATTTTGATCACACATTTAATTCTCCGGACGAAAAAAGTGGCGCGAATATAGTTATTATTTTCAAAATATAGTTGCGTCAGATAAATATTTCGATGATTTTCTCTAAATTATTACATCCAAAAAATGATCATGTATTTAAAACAACAAAAACATATAAAATGGATTGAGTTACCCGGCATCAATGAACCCCAATCCAAGAACAGCTATAGCAGCTTGAGAAACAATCTTTAGTGAAGAATTAACCGTTAACTTTCGCGAAAAGTTATCCTTTTTCGACATTGAAATAGTTCTTCTTGTTTTTCCATTGTTATTTTTCTTCACATTCACAAACGGGCAAGAGATAACACTTTTTTGTGTGGACAACATTTTGCAATTTGTTGTGCTTTGTGAAAGCATTATATATCAACCAAAGATTATGCTTTATATGATTGTACTATATGCAGTGATGATTCTAGTTTGTTCGTTATACTTCAAAAAATTTAGCACCCGGATCACGATCGAAACGGTTTAACCAGGTGGGCTGACTCGTGTTTTAAAACATTGCCGACTCGTGTTTTAAAACATTGTTTAGAAGGGACAAGTAATATAATAAAAAATCAATATTTTCTAATAATTTGCTATTTTTTTTTACCATCGAGCGCACAAACTAGACACTAGAATAATAGTGTTCAAAACTTGATCCCGATCAATAAAACGAAAGAATTAAAACATGATAGGAACTCAACTATGTTTGGTTTGGTTCTCAACTTCCTTTTCCCCAAAACTCCTAAATATTTCAAACTTCTCGATTTACCGGTTCAACCCTTTGGTCTAGGTGTTAAGGCACATTCCATCATACTAAAATGTTTTAGGTTCGAATCTTAAGATAGCGGTTAACTTAAACACCCTTTCAAAATGTTAAAAGGGGCGTGGTTTGATCCTTGACACCTACTTTTCCATTAAATAAATATATCTTATAATAATTAAAACCGGTGACCCGGTTTGTCGGTTCAACTCGATTTTGACATGAACCGTATGGTCCAAACCGAGCCCAAATCATAGGGCTAAACGCCACGAACCGAATCGTTCATCACTCGGGTTACGATCGAATCGGTTTAACAAATGGGTCGACATGTGTTTTAAAACATCGTCAGAAGAGACAAAATTAATAAAGTAAAAAAATAATAATTTTTCTAATAATTTCCTATTTCATTATCTTCAAGCACACAAATTAGACACTAGAATAATATTATTTAAAACTTATTCTTAGTCAATAAAACGTAAAAATCAAAATATGATAGGAACTCCACTATGTTTGGTTCGGTTCTCAACTTCAAAATTAAAACATAAGTGTTCTAAGGTCACCACTCCAATGGGACGTCAAATTGACAAGTTATGATTATAAAAACTCTAAAATATAGCGTGTTCATAAAAACCGTTTAGAAAAAAAACTTTCTCTATTAGCTAAAAGTCATGTTTTTATTAATTTAAATTAACACAATCTCTTTTATAGTCTTTAAAAAGCTATTTCACCTAAAAGGGCCCCAAAACTTCAACATTCAAGTTGTATGATCATATTTAGGGGTTGTTTGTTTGGACTTATATTAGGAGCTTATGGCTTATTGATATTTTGGCTTATTGACATTTTGGCTTATGTTTCATAAGCCCGAATTTTCCGTCTTATGTAACCATTTATGGGCTTATTACTGTTTATTATGTCATAATACACAGTAATAAGCCCATAAACGGTTATATAAGCCGAAAAATCCGGGGCTTATGAAACATAAGCCGAAATATCAATAATCCATAAGCCGTTAACACCCCTTAACTAACCAATATAAATTCCTCAAATTTGACTTGAAAAGTCAAAAAGAAATTCACCCACTTCCTTTTCCCCAAAACTCTGAAATATTTCAAACTTCCCGCCAATAAAAGAACAAAAAAGAAAACATTTTCCACCAAATCACACAAACACAAACACAAACACAAACACAAACACACTCTTTCTCTTACACACACTGACAACACCATCAGTGTGTGTATCTTGTACTTGATAGCTCAAACACAAAATCTTCATAAATCAACAAAAACACTTTTTCTAGGGTTTATATTTTTTATTACAAAAATGCCTGATTTAGGTAATATTGTAAGTATGTCTTCTTCTTCACTTACTCTTACTCGTTGCTCAAATCATTCACCGGATGAACTAACTCCTACTCATATTATCAAGAAATCGCTCGAACTGAAACCGAACAATGTCGAATTCGGATCGAATATGTTTCTTCCGTTTCTTGTTGCTGCTCCAAACCTGGTACAATTTTCATTTTCTTTTATCTCTACAGATTATTTTAAAATATACTACTTTTTTTTTTTTTTTTTTTTTTTTTTTGTAAATGACTCATTTTGAACCGATAAATGTCTTCGGGATTAATACAACATGTGTGAATCGAACCTTAGACAGTTTACATTTAATTAACAACTATTAACATATACACAAATGGACATACATTAGGAAAGCTTCCAATATATATATTATTGAATTCGTTATGTATATTATGAATGTCAAGAAATTAACGATGAGTTATTCGATACATGCTGTTAGTTCCACAAGTACTGTATATAGTTGTTCTGAAAGATTTGTGTTTGTTTATAATCGGAGCATTTTATTAAATTAAGTAACTATATTCTTTCTGTAATTAGTTAGCTTAATATATAGGGGATTAGTATATACACTGAGAATGCTTGAATTAACATTTTGCTACGACTTTTTCGAGCTGTACCTCGTGAAAATAAGTATTTGAATTTGGAACAATAATTTATGTTGAATATTTATCTAGTAATTTTTGTAAATGGTAATTTATTTCAGCCTGAATGTCGTGTATGCGAGAAAGTAATCTACCCAGGGGAGGAGGTATCGTGTGATGTTCATGACTGTAAAGGTTCTTATCACCTCACATGTGCAAGGAACCGGCTTGGACTTTTACCATCATCAAAAACGTTTAGATGTCCTCAACATGTTAGTTGCTTTTTCCTTTACCTTGTTTTTCTTTCACTTATATGCATCGCACAACATTCTGAACTGTTTAATGTATATGTATATATGTTCATTTTGCTTATATATAAGCTATAATAGATTGATGTTATGTTATTCTTCCTAATGGGAATATGGTATCGGTTATTTCTTTTCTTTAATAGGTATGCTTTCTATGCAAGAAGAGATTTCGCTTGTGGCGGTGTTCAATATGCCATTTAGCATCACATGACAAGTGTGCTGCATTTCCGGAGCATGTTTTGCATTCTAAGGACTTCCCTTCAAAAATAATTTGTTGGAAACACGATTGGCCACCCTCAAAGGTCAATCTCTTCCTTCTTCAGCATGATCAGATATTAATTTGTTTAGATGATCGTTTGGTTTGGAGGCTGGCAGGTGATAATTTAATGGGTCAATTTCGGTCATGTTCAAATCAACAAAATTACCTAAAAAGGAAATGGGTCGACCAAAGTATATAGAATCTCGACAATTTATTGGGAAAATCAGATTATTAGTAAAATAGAATAACCTTTTTTATAAAAGATTCGACAAAAAGTGTCAGGTTGGAATAAGCTGACCCAATCCCATTACCCCAACCTGCCGTCTCGCCCACATTGCCACCTCTAAATGGATGTCATTGGTTTTCCTGGTTGATTCTCATTTTAATTGATTAGTCTAAATGACAGGACTGATATATATATCTTGTTGAATAAGCAGCCTGCAGATCCAACTAATAGCATAGCGGTGAGTTTTCTGACATCCTTTTACTATTTAATTCTTTATCATTCAAAAACGTCTGTAAATCGTTTTTAGCTTAGTTTTAAGTAATCATTATATTTTCTCTTTTCGTTTTGGGTTCATTGCATGAAAAAAACGAACCAACTTTGGTCTGATTTTTTTTTTTTTTATGTAAACGTCTCTTAATCACCGATAAAACCCCTAAAAACTTTAAAGTTTGTTACTGTCAAAATGGAGAAGTTTTGATAAGTTTGACCATGTTGACTTCTTTTCGACTTCATGTCGAAAATGCCTCTTATATGTTGACAAGGTTAAAAATAGTTTCAAAAGTGAAGTTATGAAGTCTGAGTATTTTTATGGGTGATAAAAAGATGGTTACCCAAAACACAAATCAGAAACTTGGTTACGGTTTAATATAAAAATCTAATATCCCCGTCCTTTATATAAACAAGTTGTCTACTTAAATACCAAAAGCATCAATCGTTGTGTGGCATATGAAACTTATGTTTGTCATCCTTTAATGTACTCCTTTTTTGCTTAACTTTACATATTGATAATTACTAACTAACCTTTTACCTATTCAACAATAGGAACTTTTTGGCCGTTTACCACTACCATATACAGTGGAGGAGTTCAAGATTGATCTCGCTGTCAAAGACGCTATAGAGAATAAGCTAGAACCAACTCCATATGTGCATATACGGCGTAGTATCCTTGGCATGCTTTTGTTCCCTTATTTATTCATTATTTTACCTGAAATATTCATAAATCATGTTGATACATTTTATATGAAAATTGATCAAGGGCGGAAATAACTTGCATTGTTCTTAACTAAGATTAGATATCTACCATGTAAAGAAAAAACGTGATGACACATACTGCAATACCGGATGCACCGACTGCAGTTCTAGCTCATGCTCTCAAAATTGTGTATGCAGGTATTTTTGTACTGCCATAAAGTTTTAATATTAGAGGTGACATTTTCTACCCATTTTCCTGTAATGGAGTCAATTTCGAATACTTGTTATTAGTTGGTAAAAAAACGGGTCAAAAGTCGTCCAAAATGTATATTCAGTGCATGCAACCTACTAACTTGTTTTCCTAACTTTTTCACTATAATCATATATCTTTTGTAATAATATTTAGTTATTTACCGCACAAACTTTTTTATAAAAAGAATTTAGAATTTTGCGAAAAGTGTTTTGGGTCAAAACGAGCCGGCTGGTTTGACCGGTACCAAGTTACTAGGTTTCACCAATTTTGCCACCATTATGTTTTATTGATATTTTAATTCAGATTTTTCGTAGATTCTTTCTTTATGTGATGACACTACCTTTGAATAAACAGGCTTCAGTGTATAAGTTGTTCAAAGGCTTGTCGATGTTCTGATAAGTGCACAAATAAACCTTTCCGAAAAGAGAAAAAGATAAAACTTGTTTTGGTAAGTTTACTGTAAAATCTTACAATCTCTTTATCTTTCGGTCAAACCACCATTTTAAAGTAACAATGTGCTTTATTTTGTTAATCTTTTACTGTTTTTTTAGACGGAACATTGTGGTTGGGGGGTAGAGGCTGTGGAATCAATCAAGAAGGGTGAATTCATTATAGAATATGTCGGGGAAGGTAATTGTTTCAACTCGTTTCTTCATGTTTAAATAATTTTTCTTCTTGAAATTCCATTTTTTCTGGTTTTTTAGTCTTCACAGAATTATTAATTTACCATTTTCAGTTATTAGTGATGCCATGTGTGAGCAACGGCTCTGGGGCATGAAACACCAGGGCATTAAGAACTTCTACATGTGTGAGATTCGGAAAAATTTCACCATTGATGCCACTGAAAAGGGAAACGCTTCTCGTTTTTTAAACCATAGTTGCGGTCCTAATTGTAATCTAGAAAAATGGTAAGAATCGGTTCGTATGAATGCTTGTGTTCTTTGATAGTTTCTAAGTGTACAAAACATACCTAGCTGCATATGTACTAAGAACTAAATAACCGTCATTTTGTGCTTTTCAAACAATTTGTTTATTAGAACAACATTTTCTTTGAAATTTATTATTAACTAACACAGCTTTTTCGTTTATATAGGCACGTTGATGGGGAGACTCGTGTTGGTGTTTTTGCAGCCAGATCTATCAAAGCTGGGGAACCTTTGACTTATGATTATCGGTATGATATATATTTCTTCAATGTGATTCCTTTTAGTAATACACAGAAAGATTGGTCATGGCATCGACATTATTTTGCAAATAGTATTGATAAAGCTTGAATGGATATTGTCTTTGTAGGTTTGTGCAATTTGGACCCGAGGTAAAGTGCAATTGCGGTGCTTCAAATTGTCAAGGTTATCTTGGTACAAAAAAGAAGACAGCCAAGTTGAAGCTGTTTAACTGGGGTGTCAAACGTAGGAGAACCGCAACTGCTAATTTAAGGATCATCAAAACATGACGCCTTACTACATTTAAAAGTTGTTAATCATGTTGTATATCGGGTTTTTACCATTCCATTACAACCGCATAAAAAACTTGAAAAAGGTATAGAGGAAAATAGTTGGCATTTGTTCCGGTTTATTATCGTTTCCATGTTATGTGGCACCTTACAGACATTGACGCTGTTTTGAAGCCGAGTTTCATTGAACTAACTGACATTGAATGACAAAAACATCAGTTTATGAATGTTTTGTGATCAATGTATTGCTTCTTTACTCATGTTCATTGTTACATTATTGAAGGTATTAGTTAGAGGTGGCAAAACGTAAGGAAGTAACATATCAAAACAGGTTTGTGTTATAATGAATACTTTTCGTATAGTTGAAACATGTTGGATCGAGTCATAATAAATCTCTAAATTGCCATATGGAGAAGTAAGGTTCTTTCGAATATCAGATTGATGATGTCATCAAATACTATTTTTATTTTACATCCTCTTACAATATATAATTAAATTTTCTTTTTCATTTTATCTCTACTTCTTTCATTTCATCTCTACTAAATTAGGAAAAATAATATAAAAATTATTCAATTTGAATTATGATTTACTTTATTATTATTCTAAAATCTTATAATACAAAATATAAAAAAACGTGTATAAAAGTAAAGTTAAATATGTTATTATAACTATAAACAACATATGTATAAGCGTAAAGGAATATATCTTATCACACGTGTACCTTTGTTTTCTCATAATACCTTAAAATCTACATAATATAAAGTTTACGATTCAATTTTTATTTTTGTCTGCGCTATCGCGAGACAATAATCTAGTTAATAAATAACACTATGTTTGTTCATTTTATATGGATTAAGTTGCAAAATTGTTAAAGTGGTATGTTCCGAAGAGGTGAGCAAAACCCGAAAAAAAAAACAAACCGAAAACCGAACCAATAGGTAAAATTGACGGTCGGGTTTAAATTTGTGAGAAACTGGTTTTTTGGTTCGGGTTGGATTTGGTTGAAACCAGACCGTTTGGAACCGAACCCTAACCGCCTAAAGTTATTTTATAAGTTTGTATATTATATTCTTACCCAAGAACACTATTGTTGGGGTTAAACTGTTTATTAAATAAGTTTAATTTCATTAATACTGCTCATTAATACTGCATGTATACCAGTTACTACTGCTGAAGACAGTTACTACTACGTGTCTCCTGTTACTACTGCATGTGTAATTTAGATAATTATTGAATATGTTTGTAATTATCTCTTCCTTATTTGTAGCAATTGTAGTTATAATGCAACTGTGATTGTAGTTATAATATAATTGTGATTGTAAAGTCGTTTCCTAAATTAGCTAGGTTAGCCTGAAGGTCTATATATATATATATATATATATATATATATATATATATATATATATATATATATATATATATATATATATATATATATATATATATATATATATATATATATATATATATATATATATATATATATATATATACATAGATCCTTGTATTAAGAAAAACACGTATATTGATCATTCATTAAGATTAATATATTGAGGCTTACAATTTGACATTCGTTATTGTTCTTTTACTTTTGTAAACAATATTCGTTTGATCAATAAGCTTGTGATATCAAAGTGGTTACATCTGCTGCTAAACTTCTTTGATAGATCAAGATCTTCAGTCAACGTGTGTTGGGTTTATATCAACCATATCGATCCTGACAAGTGGTATCAGAGCACATGAGGTGCTCAAGATCTACTGATCTACAAGTTTCTGTTGAAGCCTTTACAACAAGCAAATTACTATCAATCATGACTGATGTGGTGGTAAACAAAGTTCTTGTGTTGAACAACAAAGATTTTGATCTTTGGAAATTGAGAATCAAACAACACATATTGTTATCTGATTATGCAGTATGGGATGTTATTGTGAATGGGAACAAACCAGCTCTCACTCTATCAGCTGATGGAACTCCTAGAGTTGTTTATCCTTCTCCTACCACAGATCAAGAAAGAAGGGAGAAACAAACTTAAATCAAAGCTCTTAGTATTCTCTAATTGCTATTCCCAATGAACACCAATCTCAATTTGAAGAATATGAAGATGCAAAGTCTCTGTGGGAAGCTCTTGAGAAGAGATCCAGTGTAACATAGAACACCAAGAAGAACAAGAAAGCTCTTCTCAAACAGGAGTATGAAAACTTCAAAGCTTTAAAAGAATAAAGAATGTCTCAGACCTTTGACATATACAAGAAGCTGACAGGAGAGTTGAGCAGTGCTGGAGTAAGAATAGACAAAGATGAATTGAATAGAAAGTTTCTCAGATCTCTGGGAGATGAATGGATTATATACACAGTATATTATAGACAAGGTGATGTGCTAGAAGAGATGGAACTGTATGATCTGTACAATGAATTGAGGGTGTTTGAAGCTGAAGTTGAAGCCAAAAAGTCTGTCAACAGTAACAACACTTTTAATACTGCACTAGTTACATCTTCTTCAGCATCTCAGAATGACAACACATAAGATGTTTCCTTTGAAGCTTTTATGTCACAAAGTTCATGCTCATGATTAACCAATGAAGACTTAAGATAGGTTCATCAAGATGATCTAGAAAAGATGGATCTCAAGTGGCAACTGGCTATGTTATCATTGAGGGCAAGAAGATTTGTGAATAGAATTGGGAGAAGATTTACCTCTTGAAGCAATGATATGGTTGGATTTGACAAGAGCAAAGTCAAGTGCTTTGACTGTGGTGATTTGGGACACTTTGCAAGATAATGCAAAAACAAATCAAAATCCAACAATTCAAGGGAATCTCAAGAAAGTACAACAACAGACCTGATCACACAAGATGTGTTTGGCTATGACTGGAATGATCCAGCTGAAGAGACCATTCAAAACAGAGCACTAACGACATGTGTAGTTTCTACTGCAGATGTTGTTTTCACTGGAGATGTTACTACTGCCATTACTGATGATGTCTTTGGCTATGACTGGAGTGAAATTGCAGAAGAAGTTACTCAGAATAGAACTCTTATGGCTATTGCATCCTCCTCCAAGGATACTGAACCATCATCCCTCTCACCCGAGGTAAATTCTAAACTATGTTCTCCTGAATGTAAAGATGTCATGCTTAAGTATAGAAATCATAATCAAATTATTTGTGACACAATTAAAACATTCGACGAACAAAGAAGATCAGCCTCTAAGGGAATAGAAAACCTAGAAACTCAAATAAAATCTTACAAAGCTAATGAATTAAGCTATCAAGAGAAGATAAAATTTGTAGAATGGCAAAGAGATGACTTGTTAGTGAAACTGAAGGAAGCTAAGGAAGAGGTTAAAAGAATTAATGAGGAAAAAGATAAGGTTGAATTGAATGTAGGGAAATTAGAATATGCTTCACAATCTGTAAATAACCTAATTCAACAACAAATCATTGGAAAAGCAAAGTCAGGAATAGGCTATAAAGAAGTAGCCTCACCATTCAACAAAAATTACATTCCTCCATCTTTAGACAAACCTAGAATTTCAATCTCACAGACACCACCAACATAATCATTCAAAGTTGATCCAATCAACTATGAAGAAGTTCTGATTGAGTACTTAGTTGAAGAGAGTAAACCGAAGATTGTGAAAAATAATGATATACCTCTAGAAAATCATTTGATCACAATTGAAGGAACTACTCAACAAAATTCACAGAGTCTAGTGTCAAGGGTGCCACTCAACAGATTAAGAAAGATAATAAATGTGAATGTAGTTGTTGTCAAAACACAAAAGGTCTTAAAGAAAAAGCTTGGGTTCATATAGTTACTAGAGGAAATCAGAGAAATAGGAACCAGTTAAAAGCTCAGAAAGAACAAGCTCATCTTCCTAA
This sequence comes from Senecio squalidus, assembly GCA_910822075.1. NCBI lineage: Eukaryota > Viridiplantae > Streptophyta > Magnoliopsida > Asterales > Asteraceae > Senecio > Senecio squalidus. The sequence continues at coordinate 60,187,614 of CAJVGC010000582.1, read as the reverse complement.
AAGACCAGTTAAAGTGTGTTACATCTGTGGAAAAGCCAATCATTATGCAAAAATTTGTTTTTATAACCCTGAAAATCAAAAGAAACTGCTTCAAAAGCATCATAGAGGGTTGGGGTATAACAACAAGTTTGAATCATCTCAAAACCATGGAAAATCTTCTCAAAGTTCCAAACCTGTAGTTGTTAACAAACCAAAAAGAAATCTACCATGCATAGTACTAACAGAGTTAATATTACTAAGTATGACTCTGTTAATACTGCAAAAGGTAGAGGGAGTATTAACAAAAATTCAAATCCTTTTAAACACAGTAGAAACAGAGTTAATAATGTTAAACAAAATTTTGTTAATGATGCATTTGCTAATACTACAAAACAGTTTTTTGTTAATACTGCAAAACAACATTGTGTTACTACTGCATCTGTTAAGACTGCAAAACAGAATGGTGTTAATGCTGCAACTGTTAATACTGCACAACAAAATTCTGTTAAAACTGCAAAACGAAATTTTGCTAAAACACACTCTGTTAATACTGCTAACCATAAGTCTATTAATACTGCACTTTTTACAAATAGAAAAACAACTAAAAAGGTTTAGAGACCAAAGGTCAAAGTAACTCAACCACCTGCCCAACCTGATTTTGAAAACCTAATCCAAAGAAAGGTGAGTTACTTTGATGAGATGGGTAAACCCAAGTCAACTTTGGCTTGGGTTCCCAAAAGGAACTAATTCTTTTCACTATGTGCAGGAACAACCAACAAAGAAGGAAGAGAGAAATTGGCATGTAGATAGTGGCTGTTCCAGGAACATGACAGGCAACATATCATGTCTTCAAAACTTTGAACAATTCAATGGAGGATATGTTGCTTTTGGTAGAAATCCAAAGGGTGAAAAGATTAGAACAGTGAGCAATGGGAAGATTAACTTTGAAGATGTCTTCTATGTTCAAAAGTTACAATACAACCTGTTAAGTGTGTCATAGGTGTATGACAAAAAGAATACAACAATATTCACAGATACTGAATGCTTAATCATGAAGCCTGAGTATGTGATTGATGAGAGCAAAGTAATGCTAAGAACACCAAGAAAGGACAATGCCTACTGCTTTGACATGTCCAAGATCTCTCCAACTAGAGCAGTACACTGTTTTGTCTTAAAAGCAACCATTGATGAATCAACACTCTGGCGCACAAGGATGTGTCATATGAACTTCAAGAACATCAATCAACTGGTCAAATCCAATCTAGTGAGAGGTCTTCCTAACAAGCAATTCTCACTTGAAGATAACTGTGTAGCTTGTCTCAAAGGAAAACAACACAAAACCTCTCACAAGTCAAAGGAAGTAAACACCATTACTACTCCTTTACATTTACTGCATATGGATTTGTTTGGTCCAACAAATGTAAAGAGTATAGCCAAGAAGTCCTATTGTCTAGTAATCACTTATGATTATACTAGATACATGCGGGTGTAGTTCCTAGCAACCAAAGATGAGACCAGCCAAATACTCATCTCATTTATCACAAAAGTAGAACATCAAATCAACCTGAAAGTCAAGAAGATCAGGTGTGACAATGGAACTGAATTCAAGAACAGTGTGATGAATGACTTCTGTGAAACCAAGGGAATTGAAAGACAATTCAGTGTAGCAAGAACTCCCCAACAAATTGGAGTTGCTGAGAGAAGAAACAAAACTCTCATTGAAGCTGCAAGGAGTATGCTAGCTGATTCAAACCTGCCCATATTCTTCTGGGCAGAAGCTGTTAATACTGCTTGCTATGTCCACAACAGAGTGTTACTAGTGAAATCTCAGAACAAGACTCCTTATGAACTACTGCATAAGAGACAACCCCTAATAAGTTTCTTCATAGCCTTTGGATGCCCTTGTACTGTTCTAACCTCAAAGGACTACCTTGGAAAGTTTGAAAGCAAAGCTGATGTTCGATACTTTGTTGGTTATTCCTCACAAAACAAAGCTTATAGAGTGTACAATCATAGGACTAGCATCATTGAAGAAAGTGCTAATGTATCCTTTAATGAGAACACTCCAAACACACAAGGAAAAGGACCAAACTGGTTGTTTGACATTGATGCAATTAAAATTTATAATTTAAATGATATTTACTTTTGAAAATGAAGTGAGTTTTGTTAAATGAATAGTTAAAAAATGATTCCTATGGTTCCTAAATATTTAGGTGGTTCTCATTTGAAATCAAATATATATATATATATATATATATATATATATATATATATATATATATATATATATATATATATATATATATATATATATATATATATATATATATATATATATATATATATATATATATATATATATATATATAACGTGAAGTTCCGCTACACTCCATGCTTAAAATACATACCGGTAGGAACACTCCAAAATCAATTTAGAAATAGTAAAACAAATGTTTTTTTTAAAACTATTTCGGAGAATCATCCTAAAATAACCTCTAGAATCATTTTATCGAAATTTTTGATTTTTAAAAACTTGGATGCATTTTTCTGTAGATGCAGTTTTTTAAAAAAGTCGATGTATTTTCAAAAATAAGGTGCATTTTAACTCAATTTTTTTGTAATATTAATAATAAGATGCAGTTTTATCCATAAATTAGATGCATATTTGAAAATAAGTAGATGCATTTTTTTTTTAAATTAGAAAAATGCATCTACCGAAATAATGCATCTACGTTTTTTCCGAAAAAAATCAAATTTTTTTTTATTTCATAAAAAGATTGTGGAGGTTATTTTAGGAAGATTCTCCGAAACAAATGTGAAAAAAACTTTTTTTAACTATTTTTGAATAATTTTTTAAAACGTAGTTATTGGTATGTATTTTAAGCATGGTTTGTATTTGATCCACATAATATATATATATATATATATATATATATATATATATATATATATATATATATATATATATATATATATATATATATATATATATATATATATATATATATATATATAGAGGGTAGGGATATTTTAAAAAGTTTTTAAAATAAAAAGAATAGGGAGTGTTTATAGCCACACATTTAGTCAACAAAAAGGAAATCAAGAAAAGTCAACGCGGTGTCATTTTTGTAATATTTTCGAACTTTCATGCCCTTTTGGTAATATGCAGAAATATTATTTTTTTTTATAATTTCATTTTCCCAGATTACTCATTTTTTGAATCTTTGTGCATAACTATTATCAATCTTTGTGCATAACTATTATCAATAACGTGTGCATCGATTTTATGTGCATAACAAATTTCTATATAAAAATTACGAACATTGTGTATCGGCTTTATATAAAATAACTTGTGCATTAATTTTATGTACGTTTTTTATACAAAAAATTACAAAACATTGTGCATAAAAGTTAAATATGTCTGTGCATAAAAACCACCAGCCACCATCGTCACCTTCACCTTGATTTTCCGTTCATCAGCCACCATCGTCGCCAGAAACCACCAGCCACAGTCGCCGGAAACCACCAGCCACCATCGTCGCCTTCACCTTCATTCGCCGGAAAACCACCAACCACCATCGTCACCTTCACAGTCGCCGGAAACAAACAGATATGAAGAAAAAAACAAACAGATCTGAAAAAAAAAACAAACAGATCGCGGTGGGGCGATGGCGATGGCGGCGGTGGCTTAATCGGCGGTGGCTTAATCGGCGGTGGCGGCGACTTCAGCGGTGGTGGCGCTGCTTCATAGGGTTAGGGTTAATTGATGTAATGAAGATGAAGAAGATGTTGAAAAATGAGAGAAATTGAGTATTTAATAATGGGTGTCAAAATAACCATTATACCCTTATTGATATAATAATGGGTTTTTTTTTTCTCTGCCACGTGTCAACATTTCCTCACTCCCTATTCTTTTTATTTCTAACCCTTTTTTATTAGATCCTAACTCTATATATAGAAGTAGGATATTATAAAAATGGTTTGAAAATAGGAAGGATAGGACGGAATGTAAGGGTGACATGTGTCATTTATATTTTTTTTTTGTAATAATTCTTTTTTTTAATAAAAAAAAAAAATCGGGGGAAAAAAATAAATTTCGGGGGAAAATTTTTTTTTTAAATTTTTTTCCGATAACGTAATCATTTTCGTGCACAAGTTTTGAACTTATGTACACGAAAAATTGATGCACCAACTAAAAAATGATTTTTGGTGCATTATTTTATAAAAAAATGACAATTTTAGTGGATCATTTTACAAGTTCTTTTTGAAAAAATATTTTTCGTTTAAAAAATATTTTTCGTAAATCAGTTTTTGAAAAAATGAATTCTTGTGTATCAGTTTTGTCAATTTTTTAGTGCATAACTTTTTTCGAGCCAATTTTTTTTTTCCTCGAAATTTTCTTTTTCACCAGAATTTTTTTTTTATTAAATTGTTTTTTATTAAAAATATTTTTTTTATTAAAATATTATTTTTTATTAAAAAAAGAAATTTCAAAATTGCCACATGACACTACCATAATCATTCCTATATTTTTTATTTTAAAAACTTTTTTCATTAACCTTTCTATATATATATATATATATATATATATATATATATATAGAAGTAGGATATTATAAAAAGGGTTTGAAAATAGGAAGGATACGAAGGAGTGTGAGGGTGACATGTGGCATTTTTTTATTTTTTATTTTAATTTGTTTTTTTTTAATAATAAAAAAATATTTTTTAATTAAAAAAAAAAAAAAAAATATTAATAATAAAAAAAAAAAATTATAGAAAAAAAAAATTTGAAACTTTCCGAAGACATCATCATTTTCGTGCATAAGTTTTAAACTTATGTACACGAAAAATTGATACATCAACTAAAAAATTGATTTTTTGTGCATCATTTTATAAAAAAAATGACAATTTTGGTGCATGATTTTATAAATAAAGTGATTTTTGGTGTATAAGTTCGTTTAAAAAATATTTTTCGTACATCAGTTTTAAAAAAAATGAATTCTTGTGCATCAGTTTTGAAATTTTTTTCGAGCATAACTTTTTTCGAGCCAAAATTTACTTTTTCCGAAAAAAAGAAAAAAATTTCGATTTTTTTTCCACGAATGCCACATGTCATTCCCTTAATCCTTCCTATCCTTTTTATTTTAAAAACTTTTTCCCTTAACCCTCCCTTATATATATATATATATATATATATATATATATATATATATATATATATATATATATATATATATATATATATATATATATATATATATATATATATATATATATAGGGATCGATTCATGCGAGAACCAAAATTTTTGCGAGAACTGCGAGAACTCATTGTGGACCACTCATTTTCTTTTAATATTAAACATATATTTTTCAAATAGAAAGGGTATATTGGTAAATTGTAATTATATATTTAATTTAATTTTAAATTGTTTCTCCTTTTTTCTCTCCATCATTCTAGATATTCCGTATTTAATGTTTTTAACCTTTTTTATTCTAATTTTATTAGTGTAGATAAAGTAAAAAAATTAAAAAAAAACTCGGTTAACAAATTTTATCCAGATTTAACTTTGTTTACAAGTGAACAACTTGGAAAATTCATTTTCTTTTATGCCATAATCGTCTAATCTCTTTTAGAATTTTTTATAATTATGTAAACCAAACCATTTTTTAACAACAAGACTTATTTAAACAATTAAGAAAGTTTTCAAAACAAATATTTACTAATTGTATTTATATGATTTTGAACATATATGTCTTTGTTCATTTATGAACATTTTTGAAAAAACCCAATTTTTTCAGTATTTTCGACATTTATGTGGGTGTTCATTTGTATGCATATCGTTGTTCATATATAAACACAAAATACTTGTTCATGTGTGATCGTTTTCTTCAACCCATGTTAGAGTAAGGAAGAATAATAAACAAGAACTACAAATTTGCGGAAAATATAAACCTTAAAACTATAATCATTTAACTTTCATACTACAACATAAATAAGAATGATATTCAATAACTATAGATATAATCTAACTGAATTATTTGTTAACCTCCAATATAAAATAAAATAAAATACAGCTATGTTCACATATGCATGAGTCTTCATGTTCATATCATATCATCATCACCTAAAACAAACAAACAATAAAAAAAATGTAAAACATTAAATAATCTACAATAATACTAAAAAGATTAAAAATCAAATACAAATTAAATAAATCTGAAATTTAAACTAATTTTAACAACAAAAATCGAGCAAAACTAGAAAAAATTGAAACTAAATTTTCTTAAAACGAAAGTTTTTATAATCAAATTAAAGTAAAAAAAAAAAAAAAAAACAGTATGAATACAAACAAAAAATATAAGGTTTTCATAGTTTTCCAACCTTTTTTTATCAAATCATTACATTATACATAAAAACATACATGTCGACGATGGCAAAGAGATTTGCATTTTTGGAGAAAAAATGGTGATGGCTGCAATTTTTATGTGGGTGGGTGAGAGGGGGAACGAATGTGTGAGGGAGAAAATAGGGTTACTAACGAGTTTTATGGAATGTTTAACAGTGGAACAATTTTGAAGGGGGTAAATTCCCTATATTACCCTTCAATTTTAACTTATTTTTCATAATTCTTCAATATATTTACTAAAGTGCCATTGACTATTTTTAACCATTGATTAAGCCATCTAACGGTCTAAATTTAGTTCTCGCAGTTCTCGCAGAAATATTGGTTCTCGCAGGAACCATTCACTATATATATATATATATATATATATATATATATATATATATATATATATATATATATATATATATATATATATATATATATATATATATATATATATATATATATATATATATATATATATATATATATATATGGGAAAAGTGAATATGAGGCTGTTACACATGTAAGCTTACATGCAAAACTCATCAAAAAATATGTCGTTTTGTTAAAAATTCTTCAAATCTATATAATTTTAATCATATTAATTAAACTAACTTTACAAATTTTTATCTATTCACATCTTTTTCTTCATTAATCGTGTCTTTAAAAAATATAGGTTTTTTTGTCATCACTGGGCATCTATCGAATTCAATTTTTATAACTTCTTCATAATAAACAATGACCCCCTGCATTTTGGGGATCACCTCTCCCTTGATGAATATAGGACAAATCAAGCGTTGAAAAACATTTAAATCACAAAACGAATAATTTTATTAGGTGGGTTCCAAATATTTTATGCTTAGATACTAGCATTTACATTTTGGCTTTCGTTTTAGAAATTTTGTACTAAACATGAATAATTTTGTAACCCGTCGTGAAGCGAGGACTAAATCTTCTCGTTAAACATATGTAACAAATGATACTTTATTTTAGGCAAAAAGTTGACATAATATTAAGCGTTCATGCACTATTTTTTATAATTTTTTAAATTTAATATTGGTGATCCATTTATGAATTTGAAGATAAATGTCAAGATACATCTTTGACAAAATAGTATGTATCTACTATGTAGTACTGAGTAAATTTAATAAAGTGAGAGATGGAGGAAAAGTGAAGGTATGATCTATACACGATAAGAAGATGATGTTATGGACTTGATTCTCCGAATAAACTACCTGTTTTATAGTAATCCAAGAAAAACCGTAATAAACCCAAACCAAACGGTAAACCGAAACCATATAAAAACCGGACCGAACGGTTTTTTTCTAGGAACCGACATATCGGTTTGGGTTCGGGTTTAGGCTAGAACCGACCCAACCCTACCCATACACACCCCTAATGTTCCGAATTAAGTAACTCTAAAATCATGAAAGTGCAAATGTAGTGCTAGTATGAAACTTTTGCTTTGGTCTTAGTCGATGCTTTCAAATGAAATGACTTAAATATCCTTGACGTAGGAATTGGGTATGCAATTTGGACAAGGGTGATTAGTCGTTTCACTTAGGGGTAAATACTAGAACGAAAAGTTACTCAAAGGGATTGCGTATGAAATTTCATAGAAGTAGAGGTTGCGTTGGGCATACCACAAAAACGGTTTTGGCACTTTACTATTTTATTTATTTACTTTGAATATGTGAAACATTATATGTAAGAATTCACTAATTGTTAAAATTTTAAATAAAATAAATTCGTCTAATTATAATTTTCTTAAACTAAGCACATGCATCATGTGGGATACAATTGATACCAACCGATCTCTATATCCGTTTAAATTATAAGAATTACATTTATTCTAGGATCAGGCCAGAGATCGGATGGTACGATTGATACCAACCGATCTTTAACCGGGCGGTATCTTTATCAATTATTAAATATTTCACAATTTACGAATTCTATAATAATCCGGAGTACAAGTTTATTATTAAAAATTCAATCGTTTTAAAATCATCAATAAAGTATATAAAGCTACATTACATAAGTTAAAAATATATTGGCTATATTAGGCCAATAGGACCACTTTTGTAATGGATAACTTGAAAGTGGGCCTAAAAGGGTCAATCTTTTTCTTTACCAGCCCACTTTTTCTTAGAGCTAATTGCTTTTTTGATAATTATTATATATTATATGATTTGCGTTAAAAAATATATAATAAAAAAAGTTAACTTGAGGTTAACCTGATATGAGTGACCCATTAACTACATATAAATCATGTAACAAAGCATTTAGGGTACATGAGATATCGATTAAAGAGCAAATCATTAAAATAATTACACTTTTCAAATATTATCATTTGATTCGCGAAAGATTTTTCGTAATATTTTTTTCGTCGTGAAAATACATAAATGATAATCAGCCCAATAATAATTAGACACATTATCGCGAACTATTCATTTATCGCGGCACTTTCGGTTCATGACCACGTGTTTAGTTTATATTGGCCTGATTATATTTTATACTTCTTGCCATAAAAAAGTTTAATGAAAAATTCGTCACGAATAAGATGATTATTGTTTAAAAATATATGTCAAGTGATTATTTTAATGATTAATTTTTGGATTAAACCTTTAGTACTATTCATTGTACTTTTCACATATCTAACTATTAAGCTATCATGAGGTATATTATCACTAGGATAAAAGTAATCTATCTGTATCCACGTCATTATATTATGTGACACAAACTAAAGTTTATCTAAAAGATCACACATGAACGTGGAACTTTTCTATTTACAAGTACAATTTTCCTCTTCTTTGTTATTGTAAGCTTTCGATTAATCATAAAGGCCGATCTCTCTCAAACAAAGACAAAGTTACATGATGCATTTTTACGGTTCTCGTTTGATCCTTACATAGAAGTTAAAAGCCACTATAAAAGATTTTGAAAACCACAACTCTGGACTTATAACAAGCTCCAATTAATTTTCTATTGATGTGAGAACAACAATTGTTAGATCATACACATGCTTCTCTTTTGATTATAAGACTCTTCCGTCAATTAAATCGACGACATGATGTTTTTCTACCGACTCATTTGTAATTAAATGTGTCTATTCAAATGGTCAATGTGTTGGAAACGTCATAGTTTGTGCACAAGATACTCTTTGAGTCATATTTTTTCGTCGAGCTCCTTCCTACTTAAGGTCAATGTTAACTCGAGGCCACTAGATGTTTTTTTTCCCTTCTCAATATGACACAACAAATTAATTTCGAAAGTATTAGTTTTACATATTCTTTTAGCTACAATCCGCCACAGATAACAAGCCATCAAGCGAGTAACATATTATATAAAGACAAATTTATGATGTCTTGTTTTTTCTAGAGTAAATTACATAGATCGTCCCTATGGTTTATATGCAATTACGGATTTCGTCCCTAACTTTGAAAAGTTGCATGGATCGTCCCATTGTTTGAACAAATTACTCATTTCGTCCCTAATTTGAACGTCCGTTAATTTCCACCGTTAGTCTGTCCCACGTGTTAAACACGTGATGGGTATTTTAGTCTTTTCGCAATATCCCTAATATTTTAACCTAATTTCTTTAAAAACTTCATCACTTCAACTTCTTCACTTCATCTTCTTCACAATCAGAAATGAAATCAAAGAAATCAGAAATCAAAGAAATCAATTATCATTTCACAATCAGAAATGAAATCAAAGAAATCAGTTATCATTTCACAATCAGAAATGAAATCAAAGAAATCAGAAATCAAAGAAATCAATTATCATTTCACAATCAGAAATGAAATCAAAGAAATCAATTATCATTTCACAATCAGAAATGAAATCAGAAATGAAATCAAAGAAATCAGAAATAGTAATATCGTTCAGATCTATAGATTATACGAAGAGGAGGATTATTTGCATATGATAATTGATTTATGTGATACACCTGATTTATTTAATCGGATTTCGAAACGGACTGGTGTGTTTACGGAAGCGGAATCGGCGGCGGTTTTTACGCCGTTGATTTTGTCGATTAGTTATTGTCATCGGTTAGGTATAGCTCATCGTGATATTAAGCCGGATAATGTTTTGTTTGATTCGTGAGGTGAATTGAAACTTGCTGATTTTTGATTTCATTTCTAAAGAAGATGAAGTGAAGAAGATGAACTGATAGAATTTTTTCAGAAATTAGGTTAAAATATTAGGGATACTGCGAAAAGACTAAAATACCCCTCACGTGTTTAACACGTGGGACAGACAAACGGTGGAAATTAACGGACGTTCAAATTAGGGACGAAATGAGTAATTTGTTCAAACAATGGGACGATCCATGCAACTTTTCAAAGTTAGGGACGAAATTCATAATTGCATATAAACCATAGGGACGATCTATGTAATTTACTCTTTTTTCTATATTCAATTTTAGATTTACACAAAACCCTAAATCTCTAATTCAATTTTAGATTTAATTTGATTGTGTAAAGCATTGTATCATCAATCATCAAACATATTATCATTCATCATCAACAATAGTCAAGCAAATTAACATCATCGCTACTCCAATAATCAGCTACCGCCACCTTCATGCCACCGCCACCCGCCATGGACTGATGATGATGATGATTATGATGATGATAAAGGCTTGGTGATGACGACGACGATGATGTTGAACTGATGATGATGAACTGATGATGGTGATGAACACGAACCAGCAGGGTTTTTATTTTTTTTTTTATTTTTTTTTCTGTTTTATATGATGATGAAGAAGAGAGAATTGAAGAAAGAGGGTTTTATTTATTTATTATGATGATGAACGTTAATGTTGATATAGAATCTGGTATTACAAGGAATATAGGCAACTTTGGTGCTAATATTTCATGAACATTAATAATGATATACAAGGTGTTTGAGGGGTTGATAAATTGAAGAGTAAATTACATAGATCGTCCCTAAGGTTTATATGGAATTATGGATTTCGTCCCTAAGTTTGAAAAGTTGCATGGATCGTCCCATTGTTTAAACTAATTACTCATTTCGTCCCTAATTTCAACGTCCGTTAATTTCCACCGTTAGTCTGCCCCACGTGTTAAACACGTGAGGGGTATTTTGGTCTTTTCACCGTTTTCAATTATATTAACCATTTTCAATCCCACCGTTATTCATTCCTCTTCAATTCATTCCATTTCCTCTCTTTAAATCATTTCAATGGCAACCGAAACCGACACCGCAATCATGGAACCCATATCGAAATCACTACACCCACTTCACGAAATCGCCATGACTCCAACTCACAAGCTTCTCCTAAAACAATGGCTCAAAGAAGAAGAACGAATCCTCAACCGAATCGCTCTCAAAGAAACCCAAATCGATAGAAAATGAAATCGATTTAGGTTAAAGGATTTAGGTTTCAAGAAATCTTCTTTTACTTCCCTTCTTCCCAAACCCCAAAACGAAAAAGCCTCCACTTTTACACGACGACGACGACGAAATCAGCGGTTGCTGATGAAACAAATCCATTTCAATCCAACGGTTGCTGATGAATCGCGGCGGCGGCTTGTTACTATCGCGGCGGCGGCTGGAGTTTAGGAATCGCGGCGACTGCTTGTTACTATATTCTGTTAATGGTGGTGGTGGTGATGTCCGGCATCCGCGGTGGAGAATGGGGTGGTCACATATCTGAATTGGGGTTGGGGGGTTGGGTTTTAATCAGGTTATTTGAGGAAGAAAGTAATAAAATGCGAAATTACTAGAATACCCTCACGTGTTTTACACGTGAGGGAAGGCTAACGGAAACAATTAACGGACGTTGAAATTAGGGACGAAATGAGTAATTAGTTTAAACAATGGGACGATCCATGCAACTTTTCAAAGTTAGGGACGAAATCCGTAATTGGATATAAACCTTAGGGACGAACGGTGTAATTTACTCTAGATTAAAATATAAAAATAATGGATAATCGGATACACGTCATAAAATAGCAGGTTAAATGGCAGCTTACGTGGACAAAAACGTCATTAACAAGTTACACGTCAACATTTTGTAGGTAAACGGTAACACGGTGTACTCAATAGATATAATTAGTCAATTCATAGTATTTAATAGAAGTTTTGAGAATCCAATATACATAAAATTATATCGTATCAAGTTGATGACATACACAAACTATTTTTCCGTCTTTTTTTTTTTTTTTTTTGAACGGCAAAAATACAAACAAGAAGCTTCGGCATTGCCATCACCCCATGTCTGTATTGAAATATATTAAATTAGCAAGAAGCTTCGGCATTGCCATCACCCCATGTCTGTATTGAAATATATTGAATTAGCAAGAAGCTAAAAAGAACCGGTTACATAAGCGTATACATTGGATTTCTAATCCAAAATGACCAATCAAGTTTGCGCCTACCCCTATTGTTACACCATAAAAAGACTTGCGACACCATCATGTTAAAAACATCACTACAATAGACCTTCTTGAGAGAGAAAATCAACTTGTTCATGAAGTTCCATAAAGACCACCATAAAGCAAAAAACGTGGCTGCCACATAATCCTTCTTCTCTCTTTTTATTTTTAACTCGTCAAACCAACTTTTCCAACTATTCCATGAATCAAAATAAGTTGCAAGAAAATCCCACCAAATCAACATCCTATTTAAAAGTTTACCTGTAAAAAACACGAGAAAAAAAATATGATTAGTAATTTTCGCCCTTTCTTTGCACATAGGACACTCCAAGATTGAGGACAAAGATGATGAAAGTTTATTTTTTTTTTATTAATTTAATACTCCATCCGCATTTCCATGTGGGTTTGTGGGTTTGTGGGTCTTACTTTTTGGTATCTAATAATTGATTAATAAAATTTAACATCTAATTTTTATTAAGATATTTTTAACTATTCAATAAATAATTAGTATTTAAAAATTTTAAGATCAATTTTTTCCTTCTTCAAGTTTGTATAAATTAAAAACAAACCATAAAATTAAGTTGTTTTAGTTTAAAAGTTGTTGTTTAGAGTTGTATCTTTTTGTTTGAAATTAAAAAAAAAAAAAAAAATTCATCGATGTCTAAAACGTGACCAAAATATATCCCGATAGTTTTTTAATATTTGTAACATAGTAGGTTGATTTTTTGAGTTATTGGGAAGTAAAACTAGAAAAAAAAACCGTACAATTTAGTTATCCAGGTCAATTTCATAGTTAGATTCGCTTATTTATAACTAACACCATGTATACTAATTTCGAAGAATAATGAAAGTAATTCTTTCATATTTTAGTAATATTTAATTACATCTTTTGTTTTTGATCTTATCGATTAGTGTGTCAAAATGTTGAAAGAGTAACATGAGACCGGTGCCAATGGAGGCTTCGGTTGCTCAACCAAAGATTTTCGGTTTATCGATAACCATGGAATTGTCGTGTCGTTAAGTGGGCCGTCGGCTTGGGGAATTCGGCTTTCCGACAGGGTGAAGGATTAGATTGGTGGGGTCAGATGGATAAATAAAATAATGCGTGTATGTTATGTTTAGTAAATAATGTGTTGATCAGAAATATTAAGTGACAGACCATTGTTATGAGGGTGTTTGTTTGAGCTTATATAAGGGCTTATGGCTTATTGACATTTCGGCTTATGTTTCATAAGTCTCGATTTTCGGCTTATGTAACAGTTTATGGGTTATTGTTTATTATGTCATAATAAATAGTAATAAACCCATAAACGGTTTCATAAACCCGGAAAATCCGGGTTTATGAAACATAAGCCGAAATGTCAATAAACCATAAGCCGCTTATATAAGCTCAAACAAACACCCCCTAACACATTAAATCGGATCCAATCAATTTTTTTATATATTAATGTGATGTTGCATTGATAATAATTGACCATTCGGTTTTTAGTCACTCTTGGGAGCAAACCTAACAAGACGACTCACATGAGTTATATTATATATACTAGCTTATTGACCCGCCTAATATGCGGATAATTATATCAAAACATATATAATGTTATATAAAAAGATTAATAGAAAACTATTAGTTATGTAGACAAAATGATTATGTTAGCACATGTAAAGTTAAATAAAACATTTACTGTGTAATTCGGAAAAAACCTTATTAAAAATAAAATAATTATAATATATACAAAAACTAAATATATTGCGTAAATAGGACGAAAAAACACAGAAGATTTTTTATATGATATGTTTTTCTGTTTATATGCAAAACACTAGTAAAACAATAAAATAATTTTATTTTCTTTTTATAATATATAAAAAAAACTAAAAATATTGGGTAAATAGGACGAAAAAAAAAACAGAAGATTTTTTCATATGATATGTTTTCCGTTTATATGCAAAACACTCATAAAACAATAAAATAATTTTAGTTTCTTTTTATACTAAAAATGTGTATGTGTTTGAAGAAAAAATATGTTTTGTATTTTTTTAGAATTAATTTAATATAAGAGTGTTAGATTATTTAAAGTAGAAAGGTTAATTAGTTTTATTTAATTATTACTATTTAAAATAAGGGTTAAATTATTTAAAGTAAAAGGATTAAAATGAAATTATTAGTGATGACATCATCAAAATAATCTAATAGTTCAAATTAAAGTTGAATTTCTATCTAATGGTTACTACGTTGCCAATTGACATTTTAGGCATCTCTTTTATTATATATTAAGGTATGATGTGTATTTGAAAAAAATCACAAAAGAATTATATTTAAATAAATAACGAGATTTGAAATTAATTTCTCATAAAATGATAGCGAAATCAAATTTTGTTATGTTAAAATATAATTTTTTAAATTAGTTATAGATAATGATAGTTTTGTAAAGATTCATTACATTTTAATACAAATTTTCCATTTTTCAATCTCAAAATGAGATAGTATATAGCAAGGTTCTAAATAACGCGCCATGGTGTGAGCCAAGGCGCGCCATGACGCGCCATGGCGTGAGGCGTGACCTCGACGTTACAAAAACATGCAAGGCGTCGTTGTTAAGCGTGACGTCCAAAAAACGTGAAAATGCGCGCCATGACGAGCTTTAACGCGTTATTTTCTAAGTTAAAATAATTTAAAAATGGCTATAAAGATTCTTTAATTATATATTAGTGACTATATTTTAGATTAGATGTATATTAAAATTTAAAAACATTGATTTTTGTTTAATTGATTACTATATTTAGATTAGATGTATATTGAAATGTAAAAACATTGACTTTTTGTTAATATATTGTTTATTGATACAACTTAATAAGAGTAAATATATATACAAGTATTTATAAAATTTTTGTCGCCTTGTCACGCCTTAAAAAACGCCATGTCTCGTCATGTGTTACAAAGCTTGAGCTTGGCCTCACCGCCACGCCACGCCTTACGTTATTTACAACCTTTGTATATAGTAATCATCAAGATTTATTATGTCGTTTTTGTATTGTAAACCTCTAAT
Organism: Senecio squalidus; assembly: GCA_910822075.1. Lineage (NCBI taxonomy): Eukaryota > Viridiplantae > Streptophyta > Magnoliopsida > Asterales > Asteraceae > Senecio > Senecio squalidus. The sequence continues at coordinate 60,171,797 of CAJVGC010000582.1, read as the reverse complement.
AATAGTAATAAAATAAAATAAAAATAACACATACATAGTAAACTATTAATGTAACGATATTAATTAAATAATAATAATAATAATAGTTAATAAATTATAATAAATTAAAAATAATAAAATAAAATAAAATAGTATAATATTATAAAGTTATAAAATAATAATTACAATAAAAACATAATCTCTAAAAAATATAATATCGTATATTACATAATATATTCAATATCATATTATAATACTCCCTCCATCCCAAAATTAGTGTGCCTAGACAAAAAATATACAATTTTAGAAAAACATAATTATTACTGATTTCTCTTTTTTACCTTTTGCAAAATAACATTAGTACCATTAGTTAGTTAATTAGTGTTTTCTATAAAATATGTAATAATAACTTCTACTAAGGGTATTTTGGTAAACCTACCAACCGCCGGTTGGACCACCTGAACCGTCTTCTTCACCATTTTGCAAACTCTATTGTTGTAGGTTACCAATACGACTAAACTTAACCAAAAACCTCACCAAACGACTACAAATAAGTTCAAACACATATGTAGACGTAAATAGTAAGTTATACCTCAAAGATTTGATTCGGGTTTCGATTCGACTCAAAATAAACCTTCAAATATTGTTTATATAAACTTGTTCCTTTAGACTCTAGTAGCCTCGTAGTATATTCCGTTCATTTATCTGGCGAAAAACGGCTCCCGAATCGTCGATCGAACTTAACCCGCTTAATATGTTTTCTTTTTCTTTCTTCACCGTGAAGATCACGCACACACTCACATACATATTTTTCCTACTTTCTATCTTATCCAACAAATATATAACTTGATTTAATTTCAAATTTATATAATTTAACCCATACTTTGCCATAATGACAAATTTGGACTATTTCACAATTCTTTTACAAAAGTGGTCCTTAAACTAAAAACTATTACGAGTTAAGTCCTTTTTACATTTTATGTCGTTACATTATAATAACCCGAAATTGCAAATCAATGCGTTGTCGTTATAGGAGGGTTCAACGGTGACCCGTTAGCACCTCCTCACTTCCACCCGATACTTCCGACGACCGTTACGGGTCAATATCACTCCAGCTCTAATGTTGACCCCCAGAACCATGTGTTGCCCATGATATCTAGAAATCCAATAAACCAACTTTAGGCTAGCACTTTTACCAGGTTAGTCACACCACGTCTCCTTTCTATGAGTAGCTACCTACCATCTATTTACCTAGTTAGTCACACTAGGTCTTCTTTCTATGAGCAGCTACCTACCACCCATTTACCTAGTTGGTCACTCTAGGTTTTCTTTCTGTTTACGAGTATCCACACTACCCGTAATTACATAAAGGCCTCTTATGCAAAACTAAGGTACACTCCTTATGATACATAAAAGAAACAATAACAATAATATTTATATATCGTATATAATTAAAATTAATTTGAACAAAATCACATCGCACACAAATCGGAACATGAGTGGCTACAACTACTCAAATGTGAGGTCTTTACAAAATAACTTGAAAACTTTAACACATTTATTTAAAGTGATAAATGAAAATATATAATTTGTAATAACAAATAAGGATACATGCAGCTACCTATCACCTGTCCTTCAAACACACGGGTAGCTACGTACCACCCGTAACTTTATCATGTATGGGTAGATACATACCACCATGCAAGATACCTTCTTTACTTTACCAAGTATGGATAGCTACGTACCACCCATACAACAAGATTCATTACTTTGTTCTGGTTCATCTTTTATTGATTAAAATATCTTTATGAGTAAACGACCTCGTTTACCAACAATGTTTCTTTCAAAATGTCTTTACAACTTTCAAAACATACGGGTAGCTACGTAACACCCGTAACTTTATCATGTATGGGTAGCTGCATACCACCCATGAAAGATACTTACTTACCTCAACAGGTATAAGTAGCCTCATGCCAGCCATACAACAAGATTCTCTTATTCTTTTACTTATTTAACTTTTGATCAAAACTCTTTTACAACTTTAACACTTTGTAACAATTCTCAAAATATTACCTCTTACTTATATTGTTACTTCTCAAACATTTCTCAAAATTGTTGCTTTTGTATTATGCTCGGTTTTATAAAACGATATTGTACTCATCTATAAATCTTCGTCGTTGAGCAAACTCTCGAAATATGTTTTTCTCGATCAATCTGATCAAAACATTGCCCAAATAACAACCTCGTATCATCTTTCAATCATTAACGCGTAACTAGCTTAACTATATAATCTTAATGAAACTATAAACCAAAACAATAATCTTGCTGAAAAACACCTCCAGCCGCCGGTTGGCTAAGGTCACTCGCCGGTTGGCCGAGGTCAGCCGGCGGTTGGCTTATTTCAGCCGCCAGCTGGCTTCGTCTTCTCCAACCCACCACCTCCATAGTTGTAGGCTTTTAAACCTTAACCAAACTCAACGAAATTCATACTAATCAACGCCAAATGGTTATAAATAGCTTTAAAAAATCATTATAAACGTAAATAGTAAGTTATACCTTACGCTTCCGATTCGGGTTCCAATTCGTCCCGAAATAAAATACCGTGGAACTAACTTTCGCTTATACCAATACAGTCCCCTCGACTCCAAGAGCACAAATATGTTTTCCGTTCGCTTATCCGATGAAAAACGAGTACCAGGTGATTGTTTCGAAACTAAACCGTCTTATTTCTCGTTTTCTCTTTCTTTCACTCGAAGAAACATAAACACACCTGCATATATTTTTTTCTATCCCAACTTCCTTTTCTTAACTTTCTTATATAAAGATTTAATTACAAATTTCATATATAACCTCATACTATTCCATAATGAAAATTATGGTCCTTTTCATAAGATCCTTTACAAAAATGATCCTTTGACCAAAAACTATTACAACTCTATTCCTTTTACGATTTTTGGATCGTTACACAAAGTAAGCGTTCCAAATGCACGGAACATAAGATGCAACCGCTTCGATAATGATCGTTGGACAACCTTGATCACCTCGTGTGTACTGACCTTGCCATGTTAGTGGACATTTCTTCCAAGACCAATGCATTCAATAGATGCTTCTGAGCATACCCGAAAAACCATTTATCTCGACATGACGTTGGTGTAAACGTTGCACATTTTCTTGTGTTAGTTTCTTAAGTATTCAGGGAAGCAAAGATGAAATATACATTTGGTGAATTTGTTCAAACAATCATATGATGTTTGTTGACCCATATGTGAATATTTATCAAACGCGTCGACGACACACCTGTAAGCCAATTGGCGTATGTCAGAAGTGAACTTATGAAAGACGTTAAAACTGAGTTTACCAGTAGCATCTGGCGTTGATGGAATATGTAAAATAATCGGGTATCGGATGTTGAGCGTAAGATCTTACATATTGAAATATATAGAGAAATAACTATTTTCTTGATATCGTCCTAATAACACACATTTTAGAACGTATCTTATATAACATACTTGACTTTACGACATATAAATTAAGCGGAATTGATTTATTTCCCTTGTTATATGACGTTTTAGAGAATCATGCCCTGAAAAATGACAAAAGTTTAAAACATGCTGAAAAAGGCTTAAAACGGGCATAAGTGGGAGTAATCGGTGCAGTTTGTATGAAGAATTTGACAAGAATCTTCCAGAACACTATCCAAAGACTCGGCATCATTAGAAGACCTAGACCAGACACTTATATTGCATGGACGAATATTTCTCGAAGACATGAAGAATTGTGCATGATACAAGCTTATCAGCAAACGTCAAGGGAACCGAAGATGTAGCCGAAAATGGGTCAATATACAGTAAGTCCCTAGGTTAAAGAATGTTTAACAGGTCTTGTTAATACCAGAAGAAGATACTTCATATACTCAAACCTCTACCAAACTTACATTATCCCAGTACACCCGTAAAACGCTAAAAACCCTCAACCACTAACCGAACATATTCGATTACATCCCGAAGACTCGCACTACCCAAATACCCTTACAAATTACCCAAAACATTTTCCGGCTAAACTAGATTCCATGCCATTTAAAAGAATTGAATTATGGTTACCGGAGCTTACATCTGACCTTCTAACATTTACCGGGACACTTTGAAGGACCTAGGGAATTGGGAAAGACATTCCGCACAAAAGCATACTTCCGTTGTGTCGTTGAAAACATAGGTAACCAACAGAGGCTTCCAAGTCAGATAGTAATGATCTTTAAATAAAACCTAAGCGTAATTATCTAGTAGCATAAGTGAAAATAACCAATTGTACTTAGTTCTGCTAGATAAATTAAAAGACTGTAAGGTATTTTATAAAACTAAGTGACCTAAACTTAAATAAGTAGAAGTAAGATAAATGTCCAGGTGTTAGGAGGTTAGATATGGACATTAATCAGTCTGTTCTAATCATACTCCAAGAGCCTAGACCTTAGTGACATACCAGTTATGTCACACCCCACCAGTGGCGGAAACGCAGGGTGTGGCCGATTGACGATCGTCATAACACAGTAGTAAATAAAGATAGTCTATATGATATAAATAAAAATAGTATGTCATGACGTCACCATGTATAAGGTAAAACCTCTTGGTACACATTTACGACAATCACTACATAAAAGAATATTCCAATAATCCAATAATGAAACGAAGTACTTAGGTGTGCAAGCCCGAAATAAAACAAGAATGTAATGTTTAAATGCAAGCCACAATGCAAATGCAGTCCAAGTTCAGAGTCCAGTCCCAGCTATATCCTATGCCTGATCATTACCTGAATGTAAAACTTAAAAAGTCAGTTCAAAGGCTGAGGGAGTTTATCGAGAATGTATTAAAACAGTTTAAGTAATCATTCGAAAATAAGTTTCTAAATTTAGCATGTTTCTGAAAATAGAAAGTTTCTAAAAATAGGAAGTTCTATTTTTAGTAAGTTTTCCCGAAATAGTAAGTACGTAAGAAATCATTCATGTTTCATTTTCAGCAGTAGTAATGTAAGTAAAAACATACGTATAACTAATGAAAGTAAGTAAAGAAATTATTCACCAATCACAATCGTATGTAGTAGCCACGCTACAATAAGAAGAAACCATTAGTACTAAAGTGCACGTTTCAGAAGACTCCGTTAGTAGATCATCTCTACTAACGAGCACGTTTATAAGACTCCATTAGTACAACCAATCTACTAATGAGCACGTTTAGAAGACTCCATTAGTAGAACCAATCTACTAATGAGCACGTTTTAGAAGACTCCATTAGTAGAACCAATCTACTAATGAGCACGTTTTAGAAGACTCCATTAGTAGAACCAATCTACTAATGAGCACGTTTAGAAGAAATCCCACAACCAGATTTATTAAACGTTTTATGTAATCCAAATGTAGTAAGTTTCAGAATATAGTAAATATCCAAAAGTTAAAGCTTTTCATAAATAGAAATATCTATTTATGGTAAGTTTCGAAAGTAGAAAGTTTCCACTTTTAGTAGGTATAAATAAAGTGAATCCGTTTTCTCAAAATAGTACGTTTGAGTTTTACTTTCCCCCGATTAGTTTAAAGCATGTAAAACAGTAAAAATAGAGGCAATTAACTCACCTTATCAAGCAAGCGATAATGTCTGAACTGTGTGTATATGAATTAGTATGTAGGTAACAAATAAGTCCTCACTAGACCTAAAGCTCCCCTTGATAATGTAGTAATATACGTAAGTATAGGATTAAACGAGTTTTAGACTTTAGATAAGTCGACAAGATTTTCAACGAATACATACATTCGTTTAAACTGAAATATGTAGAGTTCTAGGAAGAGTTAGACGACGAATGAGATATATTTGAAAACTAGACTCAGAGGGATACATTTTAGACTAAGAGTTTGATACAAAAGAGCTTGTTATGAAAGAGATATGGTCAAGAAGAGACTGACTAAACAATCTGTCCAAAAATGTGGTTTTTGTATAATTTGAGTTTTAACACGTTTTAAACCTGTTATAAAATAGTAATAAACCATTTAAATCGTGATTAAGAGTATCTAAGTGGTTACACAAGTTCGTTTATCAAACCTAGTATTTTATTTAAAATATTTAGATTAGACCACCTGTTGGTATTTTACATTTTTAGGGAGCTCTGTAAAGAGTTAGACAATGAATCTTACGTTTTGAAAACTAGACTCCAAGACCTACAATATTCATTAAGATCACAGATTCTAATTCAATACCAAAATGGAGTTAGACACTGTATAAGACATACTACTATACAAATTCAGAAGTTGTCCATACGTTATATAATTGTCCAATAACTTAAGATTTCTACCGGTTAACGTTACAAACGAGAAAAAAAGAAATAGGTAAAGATCAAACGATATAGCACGAGTTATAAAGAATCCAATTCAGTTTTCCAATGTATGCCATCAAGTTTCACAACAAACAATAAAACAAGTAGCAAAGGTAGAGGTGTATACCACTAATCGTAACGGTTAGGTTTCCAAAAGACGAATACCGTTACAAGCACACAAACCAACCAACAATGACACTAAAGATGTACAAGATCAGCCATGATCACCAAAACAAATGACACAAATCATTTTACAAGAATGTCGAGCTTGTTAACGGAAACTAGTATAGAATTGAAATGAATCGATTAAGAGTGTTTACTTACATGAACGATCCTTGTGATTATAACTAGTCGAAAACCAATTCGAGAGACAAATCACAATCTGAAATGAGAACACATATTCATAATCAAACTTTGCATCAAAACTCAATAAGCCAAACTGCCTTAACAATTTGGGTCAAGAACAACAATGGTTTATACATATACATGTATATAGAATCGATGTATGAAACGAAATAAGCAACCTTGAAGATACGAACCTGATCAGCCTATAACAAGGTCGGATTACTGATATCGCATATTTATATGTTTATTTCTATGCGATATTCGGTCATTTTTCATAATAAACATGATGGATAGGATAGGTTTTTGCATTTAATCGTGTGGAAAAGTTGTTTTTTCTATTTTCTAGGTTTATATGATTGGGAAGTGGAAATGGTGGAAGAAATGAGCTTAAAAGACGAAAAATAGTGAAATCTGACGAAGAGAACGTTGCAGTAGCACCTCCACCGTTTTGATCATAACTTCTTCATACGATATCCGATTTAGGTGATTCAAATTGGAGAATAAAGAAGAAAGAGAAAGCTACATTTTATAAATTTTGAATATTGGGAAATTTGGCACCCACTGCGTCGTCCTAAGCACCAGAACGACGCACACACCTGATTTCAGCAGTTTTCGAGTTGTAATCAAATACGTTTTCTACACGATTTTTGCCTATAAATAGCGAGCCATTCCAGCCAGAAAAATCATTCAATCATCATTATTCGAAGTCTAGAGCTGGAGTTCAAGTTTTGGAGGCAAGGTTTCGAGCTAGGAAGTCGTTTTCGTTCAACGTCGGTCACGACACGTTTCGGTTTTTTAGTTTGTTTCTTGTTTCGTTTTTAAGACTTTTTCCATTATGTTTTCTACTTGTTTATTTGCTGTTTTTATGTCGATCATGAGTAGCTAAACTAATTTTACATTTGTTTGATTAACGGATCTTATTTGAAGTTTGAGTTTTCGTATTTGATTGTTTAGGTATTTGTTTTTAACCTAAAATCCTTAATTGTCTAAGTTTTAAAATATTATTATAAAGTTGTTTATATATAAGTTAATTAATCAACATTCTAGGTATTCGAGAGGAATCTAGATAGGTTAAATAATTTATACGAAATAATCAATCGGTCTTTAATTGGTTTAAAATTGTTAGGATTCGAGAGGACCTAATAATATCAACTTAAATAATTAAACTTAGATGAGTGAGTCTAATTGTTAATATTCGAGAGGAATTAATATTTAGAAGAGTTATTCGAGAGGAAACTCTATAAGGTTAAATATCTAAATACCGGCTTGTTACTTAACGCTTAATTATTAATAATTATAACTGTATTCGAGAGGAACATTATAATTAGAGATAGTTAAAGTTAATAAAAGATTCGAGAGGACTTTTGTTATATCTTAGAAGTTTTATATTCAATCAATTTCGTAAACTTAAATGGAAAATAAGTGAAGTGTCAAACAAGTGTATTTTCTCTTATATTTGATTAATCTTGATTACTTTTTCTCACTTGATTACTATAATCATCTTTTTACAAAACACTTTCAAAGAAATCTTTTGTTACAATAAAAACCCCAAAAACAAATAGTATTATTAATTCGAAACTTAAAAACAAATTAGTCCTTGCGAACGAACCTTTACTTGCTTTTAAACTATATTACATACGAATAGGTCAACTGCCTATAAGTGTGTAATTACGTGAAATAGTAGGATAAAGTTAAGACTAGATTTTACACATCAATTACCAATTCCAAATGTGTGATCGGGGCTGCAATAACAGATCACAACCAGAATTTAAAAGCAATCGAATTAGGGTTTGATTACTAAGAACACAATACACGTTTGCATGAAATTGGCTACTGATGTGTATTTTATAACATAAAATTATTTAAAGTTTAGAAAAGGATTTTACCAATGTAGATTAACACACAATACAGGCAGTGTACCTGATCGTACGCAAATATAGAATCAGTAAGTCCGGATCGAACTCAGGGAACGTGTATTTATATCCGTTATCTCAAATTATATAATTAAACTAATTAAAGCAAGTAAATATGGGGGCGTTTTAGTTCTGTGAGAACATATTTCAGAAAACAAATAACTAAAGTAAAATAGCAATTTAATTAACTAAGTGAATTTATGGATGAAAAACTGTTTTGAAAAGTCTTTTAGATTTAATCAATATTTAGAAAGCAACGATTACTTGGAATTACGTTTCACCTGGATCATGAATTAACAAGAATATGTTTGATTGGTTTAACTGTGATTTCTATGATAACTAGATTTCCCGCTAGAGTTATCTAATCCTACAATTTTAGAGAAAGATCATACGAATGATCGTACATCAAGAGCTATCTTAGACTATCCACTCTAAATTGTGCTTTAACGTCACTATTGTTTACAATTTAATCTGTCGACTACGAATTAACAAAAGTCTCAATTATTCAATTTTGATATAATTGTCATGTTCATTCAATTCATTAAATTACTAATCTCTTAGCCTATCTCAATTAAGTATCAAGCTACAATTATCTAATAAATCATATAATTGTAAATAACTGATAAATTTATAAGAACGCTAGTTATGTTATAGATCTATCAATCACGCTAAGTAGTAGATTTAATAACTTTGAATAAACATGGATCTCGATTAAACGTAAACAATAATAGAAAAACCAATTAGTTCAAACATAAACTTGATTAAAACATAAATCCAGGTTCAACAATCCAAGCAATCGCTTAATGAGTTTAGCTCATGTTGGATTGTAAACAAATAACAATAAAGGTCTTAAAACAAAACATTGTGTCAAGATAATAATGCATAAAAGTTCAAACCAAACAATTGCTAACTTCAGGAATGATTAATGATGATTAACCAAAGCTTCCACGTGATCAACGGCTTCTAGGACTCTCCTTGCAGCTTTCCAGAATGGATGTAGGTTGAAAAATAATGAATAATGTCTTCAAAACCCGAACCCTAGAAGCCTATTTATAGATAATTAAACCGCCTGATTTAGCCGGCGGCTGGCTGAATTCAGCCGGCGGCTAAAATGCACGGGTGAAAAAGTTGCTTCCGCGGCACGTAATGAACAAATGTGGAAAATCTAATTTAGCTGTCGGCTAAAAAGATTCAGCCGCCGGCTGTTTCCCAAACTTCACATTTCTTGCTCGTTTGTCTCCGTTTCAAGCCGATTTCAGCTCCTTTTCGCTTCATGATCCAAATATAACTCTAATCTGCAATTCTTACTGAAAATATACCAAATCATAACAAAAGTTGCAGAAAACGAGCGTAAATATGACAAATGTGGCTACAAAATATAGATTATTTCAGGCAAATCAAATTCCCCACACTTGAATCTTACTTGTCCTCAAGTAAACTATTATATTTAGAACAAAACAAACATCTTCAATAAAAATAAAATACCCAACGAATCAAGTAAATTACAAAAAATTTATTTATGAAGATGAATTTAATAGTTACCAAGCCAAAATTTAAATGCATAACTAAACATCTCACGATTTGGGAAGTATAACACTCAATCACTCAAAAAGCTAATCTAAGTGTAATATTTATGTGAAATCGCTCAAAGCTCAGTCATGACAAGTATTCTATCATAGGCTTGATAACGATACGCTTCTCCACCAATAGAGTCTAAGTAACTAGTTCAGAGGACTTATGGTCATATCAATGGGTGATGGGTAAAATAATGGAAAATTGGGATGAAAGTGAATTAATATGAACGATATGAAACAATCAACTTCCAATTAGTCTACAAATCCAAATATTTTAGTCAAAAACCATATTACTTTCAAAACTCGATTGATTATCCCTAATGACTCACTCTGATGAAACTCCTAAGACCAAACTTCGCCTTAATTCTTCAACGCTTCAATTGAGAATTTTTATTTCTCGCAAATTTCGTTAAATAACTTCAACAATTATTGGCTACCTAGTACGGGCTTTAATTAATATATTTTTTTCTGTTTTTTTTTTTTTTATATTAAAGACACCGCTCAAAAGGTCCATCAAAATCATGAATAACTCTTAACTTATATCCACATGTAACTTCTTTCGTGAACTTAAGTAAATTAAACAACTCCACGCCATCATATATAACATTCCGTCTAATAATCAATCAAGTTTAAGAAAGAGGAAAATTTTCAACAAAAATATCTGGATTAAACGACTTATACATTTAGGCTCAATTTATGGAATATATATGGAAAGGTGATAAAAGAAAAAGGTTTGGCGCAAATATGGTAGCTAAACGTCAAAAACACTAAAAACGAGTGCTCGATAGGTAGTGTGAGTCAAATAACCAGTGTAGTTACCGACTATAAGAAACGAATAGGCCAATCAACTGTTTAACAATCCTAATTCTTTTGCCTCTTTCCTAGTTACTAATAAGTAAAACTTATGCTCATTCATAGCCTCGAAGCGTATACAGTGTCAAGTTCTAAAGTCTACAACTCACCGGCACACTCATAACAATTGAAGATAAAAGCATATAAAATGTATGCTATAAAGGCTCAAATCCTCACAATTATGTAACGGGTAGGTGTGCCTAGTTATGCAACTAGTTAAAACTAATTACGAGAAATATGTCAAAAATTTTTAAATTTTCACACAAATTGTTCCTAAGGACAAATAGATTCTTTCCTAACCCCTTCCCCACACTTAAACAATACAATGTCCTCATTGTAAAAAAATTTCAGCGAATAAGTGGAAAAAGAAAAAGAGAAAGGAAAAAGAACTCCCCCATTTAGATGTCGAATGCTGTGAAAGGAAATAGCAATGGAAAGAATGTATGGCTGTAAAAGCTTAACGTCCTCAAAAAATCTGCATAGCTTCCTTTGAAAAATCGGATTTTCGGCATTACTTCCACTAAAATGGGTGATATTCTAAAATGGGAAAAACACATGCACACATATTAAGTACCACAAAGAAAAAAGTACATAATCCAACCACAATACAAAAATTCAAACAAATAATCCATACGAAATAAAAAATAAAAAATAAAAATAGTTTTAAATACATAAATATAAAACCCAAATCATCACATATCGGGCCACTGTCCCTGTCTGCGCCAAGCGGCTCTCTGCTCCTCCTCATCCTGCTGTCGCTGGGCCTCGGTGGGAGGATGGTACTGGTAATGCTGAGTGGACCACATGTGGTGGCGATCCTCATAGGTGGAGGAGGATGGCTGGTCCTGGTCCATCGGAGTGGTACTGCCAAACGAGTGATAAGATCCGTCATAGGCCTGGTAGCTAATACCTGCACGCTGGTGGTACTGGTATAAAACCTCGTCCTGATAACGGCTCCGGCTATCAAACTCTGACTGTAAGTGCCCGACCTGGCTGCTGACATGGCTGATGTTGGAGCTGAGATCGTAGTAACGATCCTCCATGCGGTCCGCGAATGAATCGAACCGTGATGACATCTGCCCCATACTCGATGTCAAAGCAGCCATCTGAGCCGTAAAATCGAACTCCTGAACCGGTGGGTCCTCCTCCTGAACTGGTGGTGGAACATCCTCGTAACCTGGCGGATGCTCCTCATCATCCGACTCCTCAACACCATGACTAGTACTCGCTCCCTCAGCCTGAACAATGGGAACCCATCTGTAAGTCACAAAACCTCCTGGAGATACAAACCTGCTCACTAAACCGGATGACTTAAACCAAGCTGCCCCAAAAAGACGCATCCCTGGTGACAAAGCGGTACAAGTGTCAAATCCTGCCCCCCGGAATGTCAAGCGTCTACCAATCGCACTAACAAGGTGACCTCCCCTAATCACACTTCCGGGTCGTGCGCCCTTCAGTATGTGGGTCATCCATCGAGCCAAGACATAGGGGACATTAACGGGCCTCTTCTGAACAATGCACCCTAACCAGAATAGTTCCTCCTTGTGGCATTTTTCAATGCCCGATTTCCTGCCAATGACAAACAAGCAGACCATAGCAAAAATGGCCCGAACCTTCGGATCCCGAATCTGTGTATAGGATGGTGCCCGTGAGGTGCTCAACGCTCCACTAGCTATGGTGGACCAAATTGCTGCGTTCTCTCGATAGTCGGGAGTTTTAATCCCCTCAGCCATGAACTCATCAAAATCTGGGTGTGCTAGATCAGCCTCGTCAAATAACCCAAGTTTCTCCCCAAACTCCGATAGTGTCAACTTCCTAAGCTCACCCCCTAGCAGAAACTGGACGGTTTTGTGGGTAGGGTTGGTGTCAGCGTGGTTGAAAGTGAAAGAGCTATAGAATTCATATGTTGCCTCGATGTAAATCGGCTCATGGATAGAGAACAAACGCTCCCAAGCTCTACAGACAAATCCCTGATAAGTAAACTCCAACATATCCACAAGCTCAGCAGCTCCTGATTGATAATGTGAATTGTGTGGGATCACCTCATTCAAGAAAGTCCAATCAATGCCGTTAGGGGCATAGACTGGATATTGCTGCATAGAGGTTAACTTGTTCCGGATTTCTTCCCTCTGTTGATGAGTAAGTCCTCGCCTTCCTGCGCCCACTTGTAGGTAAAGGTGATCGGGGTCGTAAACGGGCATGTGAGGTGGGACCTCTTGGTGGACATTTTGCGCGGCCATAATCTGCATAAAACAAGTCAGGACAGCCATGTTAGTAAAATAAAACAGCTCGAGAAAATAGAAGGTTGCAAGAACACGTCGAAACAGAAAGCAATAAAATTTCAGACAGCAACATTTAGCCGCCGGCTGGCTGAATTCAGCCGCCGGCTGAAAGGGAGCCGCCGGCTGGCCAAATTCAGCCGCCGGCTAAAATGCCAGGTCTGGTTTATTCATTGCTGTTAACTGCTCGAGCTGTTTGTTTACTACCCCTATCAAAAATAGCATGCAAGTCACGAATTTGCACACATAAGTCTCGCTGAATTTGTTAAACCCATCCTGGTACCTTAATCTACAATCCAATTCACATGTTAACAACTAAATTCAACAAAGAATTCACTTATAAACCCTCATTACACTTACTCCTTCAATTCATTTTCGTCAATTAGAACTTAGGAATTCGACTTTAAAACTCAACATAATCAATAATCAGTAGCAAGGATAAGACCTACTAACAAATTGAATTACTACCAAGTTCCAAATTCCTAGCAAAAACCCCAATTTATTTCAACAATCTCTAGACAAAATTAAACCATGGAAATCGAAAATTAAGCAAGGCCTAAGCATACAAATCATCTAAGGAGTGAATCCTAACAATTAATTGTAAAATTAAGCAATAAAAATTTCGGATTTGCAAAACCCCCAATTTGTGTTCTTCATGAAATTCAAAGAAAAACAAGAAAGAGGATTGAATAAAGCATACCTTGGTGTTTGAATTAGAGAATGAAATGAAACAATTGAAGAGAATCGAACGAAATTGGTGAAAAACTCTCTCAGCCGCCGGTTAAGAGATAAGAGTGTGTGTGTGTGAATGTGGATGAGAAAAAACGATTTATATATATTTTTTTCAAAACCTGGTGTTTCAGCCGGCGGCTGGAAATTTTTAGCCGCCGTCTGGATTTTAGCCGGCGGCTAAATAAAGTCAGCCGCCGGCTAAATTTTTCTGTTCCAAAAAAAAAAATGTTTTTTCGTTCGGTGATGTAACACGATCTAACCTGGTGTCCGACATGTTTAGCAGCTCTCATATGATGATCTAAGTGAACCTGAAACAAAAATTCAAAGATTAAAATAGAAAAACACGTAGTGTACATATATTTTTGGTTTTTTTTTGTTGTTTTCTAATTTTTTTGAATTTTTTTTTTTTTTTTTTTTTTGAACAAAATACAAGAAAGGGAAAAGAAGCGGGTTGTCTCCCGTAAGCGCTATTTGTTTAGTGAAGAGTCGTTAAGCTCGACTCAAACCATGTTTGTTAACCGTCACGTTCATGGAGATCGAGCTCCTCGTCGTCTCCAAATAAATCAAACTGGTTGTCACGTCCATCGGCATAATATTTCTTCAATCGATGCCCATTCACCTTAAAACTTTCGCCCTTGTCGTTGGCAATCTCCACCGTACCGTAAGGGAATACATCTAGCACGATATACGGCCCCGACCACCTTGACCGTAATTTCCCCGGAAATAGCTTCAATCTGGAATTATATAGTAGAACCATATCACCGTCGATAAAGTTCCTATCCGTCTTGATACGCTTATCGTGCCATTTCTTCGTCCGTTCCTTGTAAAATAACGAGTTCTCATAAGCGTTCATGCGCAACTCGTCCAATTCCTGTATCTGGTGGAACCTGTTCTTCCCTGCAGGTATCATTTCCATATTGGCAGCCTTCAAAGCCCAATAGGCTTTATGCTCAATTTCCACGGGTAAGTGACATGCTTTACCATAAATTAAACGATAAGGAGTACAACCAATTGGAGTTTTAAATGCAGTCCTATGCGCCCAAAGAGCATCGTCTAACTTATCGGACCAATCCTTACGATTTGCACCGACCGACTTTTCCAAAATGCGCTTCAAGCCTCGGTTAGTAACCTCGACTTGTCCGCTTGTTTGGGGGTGATAAGCTGTTGAAAACTTATGGTTAACGCCATATCGTTTCAACACCTTCTCAAGTTGGGCGTTACAAAAGTGTGTACCCCTATCACTAATTAAAGCTTTAGGGGTACCAAACCGGGAAAATAATTGTTTTAAAAAATTGACGACGACCCGCGCATCGTTGGTGGGTAAAGCTTTCGCTTCGGCCCACTTTGATACGTAGTCGACGGCTACTAAAATATATTTATTTCCCCGACTTGAAGGAAAAGGTCCCATAAAGTCTATACCCCATACATCAAAAATTTCACATACCTGGATGCCCGTCTGTGGCATCTCATCGCGCGAAGAAATATTACCAGTCCGTTGACAGGCGTCGCATTTCTTCACAAATTCCTGAGCATCCTTGTACACTGATGGCCAATAGAACCCGACATCAAAAACACGTTTGGCTGTGAAGTTTGCAGCATGATGTCCTCCTACAGGTCCTGAATGGCAATGGCGTAAAATCTTGTCCTTTTCTTCTCCAGCAACACATCTCCGAATTACGCCATCTGCACAAGCACGAAACAAAAACGGGTCTTCCCAAAAATAATGTTTCAAATCAGCGAAGAATCGCTTCTTTTGCTGATAAGTTTTATTAGTGGGAAGGGTTTTGGCAACCAAGTAATTAGCAATATCCGCAAACCAAGGTACCTCGTCACTTACTTTAACCGTCATTAGAGCTTCATCGGGGAAAGTGTCCCGTATCACTGACTCATCTAGCCTCTCCAATTCCGGGTTTTCCAACCTAGACAAATGATCAGCCGCCAAGTTCTCCGCTCCTTTCTTGTCCTGAATTTCAATATCAAATTCCTGCAAAAGTAAAATCCAGCGGAGTAATCGTGGTTTGGCATCCTTTTTGCTAAAAAGAAACTTCAAAGCAGAGTGGTCAGTAAATACGATAGTTTTAGACATAATTAAATAAGATCTAAATTTATCAAACGCGAAAACAACAGCGAGCAGTTCTTTTTCAGTGGTGGTGTAATTTTCCTGCGCATCTGTAAGGGTTTTGCTTGCGTAATAAATGGGTTTAAATCTCTTCTCAATCCGTTGTCCTAAAACTGCTCCGACCGCATAATCGCTCGCATCACACATCAGCTCAAACGGTAAATCCCAATTGGGACTAGTCATAATCGGTGCTGAAATCAATCTTTCTTTTAAAATGTTAAATGCAGTTAAACAATCTGAAGAAAAATTAAATTTGCAATCTTTTTCTAGAAGTTGATTCATAGGTCGCGCAATGTTAGAAAAATCTTTTATGAAACGTCTATAAAAACCTGCGTGACCTAGAAAACTCCTTACCGACTTGACATTCGTTGGTGGAGGTAATTTCGAAATAGCTTCAATTTTGGATTGATCCACCTCGATCCCCGCACTTGAGATTTTGTGTCCTAGAACAATTCCTTCGCGGACCATGAAGTGGCACTTCTCCCAGTTAAGCACTAAGTTGGATTGTTCACACCTCGCCAACATCTTCTCCAAGTGTTCCAAGCATGAATCAAATGAGTCTCCAAAGACCGAAAAGTCGTCCATAAAGATCTCCATAAATTGTTCCACCATATCATGAAAGATTGCCATCATACACCGCTGAAAGGTAGCAGGTGCATTGCACAGACCGAACGGCATTCTCCGATAGGCAAACGTGCCAAATGGACACGTGAAGGTGGTCTTGTCTTGATCTTCCGGCTCAATGGGAATCTGGAAGTAACCTGAAAAACCATCTAAGAAACAATAAAAGGCTTTCCCGGCTAACCGTTCAAGCATTTGATCAACAAATGGTAAAGGGAAATGATCTTTGCGGGTGGCGTCATTTAACTTTCGGTAGTCAATGCAGACACGCCACCCTGTTACCGTTCGTGTAGGAATCAGCTCATTCTTCTCGTTGGCAACAACTGTCATACCTCCCTTTTTTGGAACCACATGCACCGGACTCACCCATGGACTGTCAGAAATAGGGTATATAAGTCCCGAATCCAGCAACTTGATGATTTCCTTTCTCACAACATCCTTCACTTTCGGGTTTAAACGTCGAAGCGGTTGAACGACCGGCTTGAAGTCTGTCTCCATTAAAATTTTGTGCGTACAAAACGATGGATTAATTCCCCGAATGTCAGTGATCTTCCATGCTAGAGCTTGCTTATGAGCTTTAAGTACCTGCAATAAACGATCTTTCTCCCCACAAGATAAGTTAGAAGAAATAATAACGGGTAAGTCAGTAGTACCTTGCAAATATGCGTACTCCAGATGGGATGGAAGTGGTTTCAACTCCAGTTTGGGTGGTTCTTCAATCGATGTTTTAATCTCCATTATCTCAGCTCGTGAACATGGAACACCGTGAACCGAAATCCCTGTACTGGGCATTCCAGCCGCCGGCTGGGAACTTTTAGCCGCCGGCTAGATTTCGCTGGTGGTTTTTCTTCGTTTGTTTCCTGATTTTCGGTGGTCAGTGTAGACTTGACTTCCTCCAATAGCATATCAAACTCAGCTAACTCGTTTGCAGAGTCAAAATCTCCACTCCAGCCTTCATTAATGAATGAATCAGTCTGATCATCCTCCAGTAACATCTGCACAAACTCATCATCGGAAATGTCATAGGCATTTAAATAATAACAAGTATCATCTACTACTGAAGGGTATTCCATTGAATCATTAACATTAAAAACAACTTTCTCGTCTCCTACTTGCATGGTGATTCTACGGTTAAAGACATCAATTAAGGAGTGAGAAGTGGCTAAAAATGGACGTCCTAGGATAATCGGTACTCTAGGGTCCTCTAACATATCAAGAATAACAAAATCACAAGGGAACACAAATTTGTCAACTTTAACAAGGACATTTTCAACAACTCCCCTAGGATATTGAACAGAGCGGTCAGCTAATTCAATGCACATACGAATAGGTCTTGGTTCTCCTAAACCTAATCTAGCATACATGGAATATGGCATCAAAGAAATACTTGCTCCTAAATCAGCTAATGCGTTGTTCACAGTTAAATTGCCAATTAAACAAGGAATAGAAATAGCGTCTGGATCGCTTAATTTCGGAGGTAACTTGTTTTGCATCAGTGCGGAACAACGGGCATTCATGGTGACCTTGGAAGCGTCTTCCAGCTTACTCTTATTCGTCACAAGATCCTTCAAATACTTCGCATACTTTGGCATTTGAGCAATCGCCTCAATAAACGGAATATTAATGTGAAGCTGTTTCATGTTCTCCAGAAATTTGTGATAAGTGACAGCGTCCTTGTCTTTCTTCAGAGCATCAGGGTATGGAACAGCAGGTGTGAAGTCCTTAGTCACCGGTGTGATTTTCGGCTTCGTAGTAGCAGCTGGAGTAGTTTTCTTCGAAATCAGTGGCTCAGCCGCCGGCTGGAAAATCCCAGCCGCCGGCTGGCTTTCAGCAGTGGCAGATTTTTTCGGTGCATCCGCTTTCTCGTGTCCGTCTTCTTTGGCAACCTGTTCAAAATTAAAAGGAACTTTGTTAGTAACACCTGTAAAAGAAGAATTGAGAGGTTTACCACTTCGGGTGGTAACTGCTTTGACGTGATCTCGAGGATTCGTTTCCGTGAAGCTCGGTAGCTGTCCCGGAAATCTTTCTTGCACTACTTTCGCTAGTTGTCCCATAGTGCCTTCTAGTTGCTTAATCGAAGCGCTTTGATTACGGATGATGGAATCAGTGTCATCCATTCGCTTGATCGTGGTTTGCATAAACTGATTATTTGTTGTCATGAGTTGTTTCATCAGTTCATGCAAATCGTCCTTTGGTGGAAACGGTGCCTTAGGAGCATCCTTAGCATAGAACCCCGGTGGTCCTTGCCGATATGGTTTCTGCCCATTTGAATTTCCTTGATTATTGTTGTAGGAATTTCCCTGATTGTTGTTGTAGGGCTTGCGATAACCATTATTGTCTCCTCCTTGGCGATAGTTGTTGTTATTCCTGTCTCCTCCCTGGTAATCTCCATACATTACCATTATAACTAGTCGATAACCATTATAACTAGTCGAAAACCAATTCGAGAGACAAATCACAATCTGAAATGAGAACACATATTCATAATCAAACTTTGCATCAAAACTCAATAAGCCAAACTGCCTTAACAATTTGGGTCAAGAACAACAATGGTTTATACATATACATGTATATAGAATCGATGTATGAAACGAAATAAGCAACCTTGAAGATACGAACCTGATCAGCCTATAACAAGGTCGGATTACTGATATCGCATATTTATATGTTTATTTCTATGCGATATTCGGTCATTTTTCATAATAAACATGATGGATAGGATAGGTTTTTGCATTTAATCGTGTGGAAAAGTTGTTTTTTCTATTTTCTAGGTTTATATGATTGGGAAGTGGAAATGGTGGAAGAAATGAGCTTAAAAGACGAAAAATAGTGAAATCTGACGAAGAGAACGTTGCAGTAGCACCTCCACCGTTTTGATCATAACTTCTTCATACGATATCCGATTTAGGTGATTCAAATTGGAGAATAAAGAAGAAAGAGAAAGCTACATTTTATAAATTTTGAATATTGGGAAATTTGGCACCCACTGCGTCGTCCTAAGCACCAGAACGACGCACACACCTGATTTCAGCAGTTTTCGAGTTGTAATCAAATACGTTTTCTACACGATTTTTGCCTATAAATAGCGAGCCATTCCAGCCAGAAAAATCATTCAATCATCATTATTCGAAGTCTAGAGCTAGAGTTCAAGTTTTGGAGGCAAGGTTTCGAGCTAGGAAGTCGTTTTCGTTCAACGTCGGTCACGACACGTTTCGGTTTTTTAGTTTGTTTCTTGTTTCGTTTTTAAGACTTTTTCCATTATGTTTTCTACTTGTTTATTTGCTGTTTTTATGTCGATCATGAGTAGCTAAACTAATTTTACATTTGTTTGATTAACGGATCTTATTTGAAGTTTGAGTTTTCGTATTTGATTGTTTAGGTATTTGTTTTTAACCTAAAATCCTTAATTGTCTAAGTTTTAAAATATTATTATAAAGTTGTTTATATATAAGTTAATTAATCAACATTCTAGGTATTCGAGAGGAATCTAGATAGGTTAAATAATTTATACGAAATAATCAATCGGTCTTTAATTGGTTTAAAATTGTTAGGATTCGAGAGGACCTAATAATATCAACTTAAATAATTAAACTTAGATGAGTGAGTCTAATTGTTAATATTCGAGAGGAATTAATATTTAGAAGAGTTATTCGAGAGGAAACTCTATAAGGTTAAATATCTAAATACCGGCTTGTTACTTAACGCTTAATTATTAATAATTATAATTGTATTCGAGAGGAACATTATAATTAGAGATAGTTAAAGTTAATAAAAGATTCGAGAGGACTTTTGTTATATCTTAGAAGTTTTATATTCAATCAATTTCGTAAACTTAAATGGAAAATAAGTGAAGTGTCAAACAAGTGTATTTTCTCTTATATTTGATTAATCTTGATTACTTTTTCTCACTTGATTACTATAATCATCTTTTTACAAAACACTTTCAAAGAAATCTTTTGTTACAATAAAAACCCCAAAAACAAATAGTATTATTAATTCGAAACTTAAAAACAAATTAGTTCTTGCGAACGAACCTTTACTTGCTTTTAAACTATATTACATACGAATAGGTCAACTGCCTATAAGTGTGTAATTACGTGAAATAGTAGGATAAAGTTAAGACTAGATTTTACACATCAATTACCAATTCCAAATGTGTGATCGGGGCTGCAATAACAGATCACAACCAGAATTTAAAAGCAATCGAATTAGGGTTTGATTACTAAGAACACAATACACGTTTGCATAAAATTGGCTACTGATGTGTATTTTATAACATAAAATTATTTAAAGTTTAGAAAAGGATTTTACCAATGTAGATTAACACACAATACAGGCAGTGTACCTGATCGTACGCAAATATAGAATCAGTAAGTCCGGATCGAACTCAGGGAACGTGTATTTATATCCGTTATCTCAAATTATATAATTAAACTAATTAAAGCAAGTAAATATGGGGGCGTTTTAGTTCTGTGAGAACATATTTCAGAAAACAAATAACTAAAGTAAAATAGCAATTTAAATAACTAAGTGAATTTATGGATGAAAAACTGTTTTGAAAAGTCTTTTAGATTTAATCAATATTTAGAAAGCAACGATTACTTGGAATTACGTTTCACCTGGATCATGAATTAACAAGAATATGTTTGATTGGTTTAACTGTGATTTCTATGATAACTAGATTTCCCGCTAGAGTTATCTAATCCTACAATTTTAGAGAAAGATCATACGAATGATCGTACATCAAGAGCTATCTTAGACTATCCACTCTAAATTGTGCTTTAACGTCACTATTGTTTACAATTTAATCTGTCGACTACGAATTAACAAAAGTCTCAATTATTCAATTTTGATATAATTGTCATGTTCATTCAATTCATTAAATTACTAATCTCTTAGCCTATCTCAATTAAGTATCAAGCTACAATTATCTAATAAATCATATAATTGTAAATAACTGATAAATTTATAAGAACGCTAGTTATGTTATAGATCTATCAATCACGCTAAGTAGTAGATTTAATAACTTTGAATAAACATGGATCTCGATTAAACGTAAACAATAATAGAAAAACCAATTAGTTCAAACATAAACTTGATTAAAACATAAATCCAGGTTCAACAATCCAAGCAATCGCTTAATGAGTTTAGCTCATGTTGGATTGTAAACAAATAACAATAAAGGTCTTAAAACAAAACATTGTGTCAAGATAATAATGCATAAAAGTTCAAACCAAACAATTGCTAACTTCAGGAATGATTAATGATGATTAACCAAAGCTTCCACGTGATCAACGGCTTCTAGGACTCTCCTTGCAGCTTTCCAGAATGGATGTAGGTTGAAAAATAATGAATAATGTCTTCAAAACCCGAACCCTAGAAGCCTATTTATAGATAATTAAACCGCCTGATTTAGCCGGCGGCTGGCTGAATTCAGCCGGCGGCTAAAATGCACGGGTGAAAAAGTTGCTTCCGCGGCACGTAATGAACAAATGTGGAAAATCTAATTTAGCCGTCGGCTAAAAATATTCAGCCGCCGGCTGTTTCCCAAACTTCACATTTCTTGCTCGTTTGTCTCCGTTTCAAGCCGGTTTCAGCTCCTTTTCGCTTCATGATCCAAATATAACTCTAATCTGCAATTCTTACTGAAAATATACCAAATCATAACAAAAGTTGCAGAAAACGAGCGTAAATATGACAAATGTGGCTACAAAATATAGATTATTTCAGGCACATCAGCTACACCGAAATGAAGTAAACGAGTTCAAGAATACACGAAACTATAGATGATGATCTCTATCAGTTTGTCCACGAGATAGAATGACAATCTGGGGTTTGAAGCTCATGGCTGAAATAAAAACGATTAACTGAAATGGAAACCCTAATATGGTTTCGGCTAAGAGAATTTTACCAAATGAATCTGATACAAAACTGCTGCATACCTCGAACGATTGGGAGTGGCTGAAGACGAAGGTAGTGAGGAAGGAGAAGGCTCAGTGATATGAAATTTTCTGCCAAATCGAATGTGAAGATGGTTAAACAACCCGATTATACAACACTCAAATAGAGTTTCGGATTAGGATGAATATACCAACAATATGAACATATTACCTTGAACAATGGATGATGATAAGGACGAATTTGATGATGGATTAAAACTCAATCGATTATGATGATGATGAGACTAAAATCGCTGCCAAGAGAGGGGTAGGGATGGTGGCGGGTTAGGGAAAATAAGAATTAGGGTTTCTGTTTTTTTAGGTTTAGAAATGAAATGAGGTTTGATTAGTTAGGATTAGGTTGGTGTTAGATTAGGACATGGCTAATAATAAAAAAATCATGGCTAGGACCAGTGTTTAGAGACTAGGCTCGGATGTATTAGAAATGGCTTAACTCTTGACCAACTCGATGGAACAATCAACAAAAACTGGACCTGTAGTCCCACTGCGTCGCAACCAACAGTCACTGCGTCGTAGTAGTGTTCCTATCTTCCGAAATCTTCGTTTACTATGCGTACGAGCAACGGGAGACACCCAAAAGTGCGATACGCAGAATACACAATACTCGGGACAAAAGAATAAGTACATTACGTACAAGCATCGAACACGGACACTCAAATGGTTTTAATATCGATTACGTAAACAAGTGAGAAGGTAATATAGAATGCGGAAATAACGATAAGTCATCTAGGAGCTCGTCTAGTGGAACTAACTATTGTGCACCTAACTAATACGATAACACCACATATAGGATATACACACATGAATACACATTTTAATCCCACAACAACAGTAATAAGCAAGTTTTAAAACTTTCAGTAAATTACGGTAATGATCTACATGCATATTAGACTAACTAAGGGCGGAGAGAGTGACAATTGTCTCAAGTTAGACTCATCAACCAATGATAATAACACCGGTAGTGCATACACCATATTATCCAACATTTTTAGGTTTCCAAATCATTAGAGTCACTGAAATAATTTAACTCAACATATAATGACTCCCAACCTGCTAGACTACGAAATCATGACAATCATTTCTTAATTATCCTGTTTGCTTATTTACTTATTTATCGCTTTATTTAATTTAAATATTTTAGAAAACAAAATAAAAATCAACTACCCTTTTGAAACCCAATAGACTAAAAAACACCCAACTCGGACCAACGGCCAACTGACGGCGTCGATGGCAACGATAAACAAAACCGACGCAAATGACGAAACATCGTTGGCAGCGGTCTTAAAACCCAAAAGTATGGTGGATGAGAGGTTTTATTTCTTTTATATATCACATGTCATCTAATTAAGGTATCTAATTACGAAGTATAATCTTGAGTTAATTACATGGGTCGTCCCTATGGTTTGCACCATTTTCACCGGACATCCCTATAACCTTTTTATTACACCACTCGTCCCTAAGTTTAAATTTTGTTGCATAGAGAGTCCCTATATTGGATGTGCCGTTAACTGAGCCGTTAAGTCAGTAACACGTGGGTGACATCTGAGGGTATTTTCGTCCTTTTAATTTTCTCTCTCCACTTTAATACCCATATCCCCAAAATCCAAAAACCCCAAATTAATTATCCAAAAATCCTAGAAATCCATACAAATCAACACCAAATCAACACAAGAGGGACAAATTAATTTCTTCAAAATCCACATAATTCATACAAATCAAGACAAATTAATCAAATCCACCCCATTTTCACATAAACCAAAACAAGAAAAAGAAAAGTTTTACTCGCCGGCTTTTTTTCAGCATGATGGGTTTGACTCGCCGGAAAAATGGTTACCGGCGACGGTGGTGGTACCGCGGAGCTGGTTCCTTTCCTCGTCGAGGTCTATTTCGTTGAGTATTTCCTCGCCGGTGAGTTTGAGTTCGAGGAAAACGAGAATGAAGTCGCCGGAGTTGTCAAATTCACCAAGGATAATGAAGTCGCCGGATAATGAAGTCGCCGGTGAGTTTGAGTCCAAGGCTGTCAAATTCACCAAGGATAAATCGAGCCCGTTTTCGAATTGTTTTTTTTCTTTCTTTCTTTTCCTTGTTTTGGTTTATGTGAAAATGGAGTAGATTTGATTAATTTGTGTTGTTTTGGTTTATGTGAAAATGGAATGGATTTGATTAATTTGGGTTGATTTGCTTCTAATTCTACTCAATCAAATCTTCTTCTAGTTTATGAATTTGTTTGATTTTTTATGAATTTGTTTGATTTTGAGAAATTATTTTGGGGTTTTGGAATTTTTGGGATGTAGAGATTAAAATGGGAGAGAGAAATGTAAAATGACTAAAATTCCCTCACGTGTGACCCACGTGGGATGACTTAACGGCTCATTTAACGTCACATCCAAAATAGGGATTCTCGGGGCAACAAAATTCATACTTAGGGACGAGTGGTATAATAAAAAAGTTATAGGAACGAGCGATGAAAATGGTACAAATTATAGGGACGGCCCATGTAATTAACTCTATAATCTTTTTTTAGCCTAAAATAGATTCTTAAATTTAAGTTGTTTTTTAACTTTTATTCAAATTCTTACATAATCAATTAACTTATAATGGTAATATTCATGTCAACCTTGAATTCATTTTCTCATCGAAATTTTAACCCTAAAAATAAACAAACTACAACATGTTTGAATTGTTAGTTATATTGAGAATTTTACACAAACATATTCACGCGAGTTAATAATGTGATTTTTATACTATACCATGTATATTATTTCTTTTATTTTCTTCTTAAAGTATGCAAAACATTTTATTTATTTCATTATTTTTCAAAACATATAGTTTTCAAACCTATTTAAACTAAAAATATCCTAAGACATCCCACAAGGCCATAACAATAACACGATAGATGGAAATAAAACACCAATTACTTTTTAAAAAATAATAATTAAATATCATCTATAAAAATAAATAAAAGAATCATGATGTATGGTAAGTTTAATGTGAAAACAAACTCAATTATAAAATCGGTAAAAACACCCACAATACATCAAAATCAATAAAAAAATCATTAAAATACAATTTTTTTTACATATTTTCTTTGAACGAATCCTAATTATTTTTTTTAGTAACTTTTCATAAAATTTTATTATTTTTTTTTTTCCAAAGTTGAATGCATTTTTTCAAGTTGAGTCATTTTTCATAAATTTAGGTTATAAAAGAGATATATAATGCATTTAAGATAATTTTTTGGTCAAAAAGTTAAAAATAAGTTAGATGATTTTTAAGAATTAGATATATTTTTTTAATTCTGAAATTTTTATTTATTAAAAAAATCAATTTTTTTTTTAACTTTACCAAAGTTATATGAATAGGATTTTTCCAAGAAAAAATAAAAAATAATATGTTTTAATTAATTTTTTAGTAAATTTTAGTGATTTTTAAAATACTTTTATCGTTTTTATTTTAAATTTTATTTGTATCAAATCCTATTCCTCATATATCCATATAAATAACATTTATATGCGCCAACTTTAACATAAGAAAATAAAAAAGTGTCTCTTCGTTAAAATATTAATATGGTAAGCTTGTATTTTACAAACTTAATGATAAGGTGAAAAAACAATCATACAACAATTAGAGTAGTTTTGTTTGGTTGAATTGGATAGTGTCTCTTTTCTTCTGTTTATAATCTCGAATCTAGTTTATGTTGTTTATGTATTTTTTGTCCATTTTCTAGCTTCTTACTAGTCAGATTGTTTTAATATATTTGTCGATTTCAAAATAAAATAAAATAATTAGGTAATGATAATATAAAATTGATATACCAATGCAAAAATCCAGACCCTTTATTTCGGGAGCGACACAAAATGTCAGAATTGACCCCACACCTTATTTAAATCAAATTTGACAATGAGTCAAAGTAAAATACATTGATTTATGTAGTGATGCAATATTAAAATGTACTTTATTATGTGTTTATATTTGTGTTTTGTACTTTGTAAGTTGCTTTTATACTTGCAAACAGCAACTGTTCAGTAACACCCCGAAACCTACAATTTCTTTAACCGAGGACGAATGTTAGGTCTTGGTTAAAACACTCTTTCTTGGTTAAGGATATATCTGTCTTTTTCTAAGACAACTATTTTAATTAGAAGTTTCTTAAACATAATCACTTTTATAATGTCATTCAACCAGATAATTCTCAGTTTTATGTCTCTATCCCTATTTCAATCGAGGAATATGATTCGATCCCCATTCTCATCCTTGTCGGATAGCGGGAATTCCCGCGTAGAATCGGGGATTATGATTTCGTATATACTATTATATTATTTTTTTGTTATAACATTTTCTTTCATTTAAATTATAATTATAAATAACAAATACATAATCATCTATAAAAACGATATAAATCAAATCATGAATATATAAACTTGTTAATAAGTTGGCTAGTTATACGTAAAATCAAACAGAAATAGAAAAAATTTAATCCAATATAAGTATATAACTATAATTAACTTAACGAGGTTGAGTCAATAAGGTATCACCTTCAAAACATGAGAATATGCCATTGTTTGTGTATATGTTACTTAGGATTTGGAAAATTTAAAGTAAGATCATTTGATAAAAACGGTAAAAACAAGCTAAATTTGTCAAAACTAAAACTATAAGGTTATAAAACATAAAAAAGTGACTCGGTGACAACTTCTATAAATAAAAAGAATCCATGGGCCTTTCCGTCAAAAACAGATGTTGTGACAACCATCACTTTTCCGACTCAGATTAGTCTAGTATGCCGTATGCTCTTACCGGGTTTACAAATTTTTTTTTATATAAAGAGCTTTACATTTTCTTTTATGTATAATGATTACTTGTGACATGTGTGTATACTCTATATGTGATGCTATAGTATTAGTTAGGTGCACAATAGTTAGTTCCACTAGACGAGCTCCTATATGACTTATTGGTTATTTCCGCATTCTATATATATATTATCGTTTCACTTTGTTACGTGATCGATATTAAAAATATTGGAGTGTCCGTGTTCGATACTTGTACGTAATGTGCTTATCCATTGTTCCGGGTATTATGTATTGTGCTTCTATGTTGTAAACCCTAATTCGATTGACTTACTTTTGGTATGTTAATCTGTCATGCTCGGTTAATAGTTCCTGGGTTTTATTGATTTAGAATTTGTGGTCTAAACATAAATCGTAGCTCTCTTCATCTAGTTTTCAGAAATATAAGATTTGTCATCTAATTATTTCTCAAACTCTCAGAATCTGTAAAATGGTGAACGTGGGTCAAATCTGAAACGTTGAAACGGTTTCGTTAAGTGTTCGTAATTGGAAATTGCGTAACGATTTAGTAAACGAGATCATTAATGAATATGATTTGGATATTTCATCTCTGGTCCTAACCCTTACAAAATTGGTCCCTAAACTAAACCGTAAGCCAAACACACCTTTAAAGAAATTAACCTAAAAACCCTAATTACTTAACTAAACTAAAAACCCTAATTTCTTGTTTCCTCCTCCCAAAACCCGCCACCCCTTTTCCCACCTTGCAGCAATTCGTTTTTGTCCCATGGCAGCCACTCCACGAATCTAGAAGCCCTTCTCCCCCTTCATTTCGTCGTCTCCAACAGCAGATTAATCGAGCATTGTTTAGTGGCATTGTGGGTTGTTATAATCCGAAGAATCTAGCCTCTAAACCTCCTAGCCGCCGCCCCATCTCTTCCTCTTGCTGCTGCCATTTATCACCACCACCATCTCTAGATCGTTGCTGGTAATCCATCATCAAAACCGTGTTCATCATTTCAATATATCAAGGTTCGTTTTTAGTTTTATATCCGTGAGTTCTAAGGTTCTTTACCTAAAAACCCTAATCCGTGTTCATGTTTGAAACTCGTATTGTAACTTTCTGTTTATGTGGTGTTTTGTCTAGCAAACTCTCATCATCGAGCAGCCACCTATCCACCATCAAAATCGTGATTTCAAGGTATAATCTGAGTTTCATTTCAGTTTATGGTGGTGACATACTTGGCCGAATTTGTTTAGAGTTTTACCGAGTTATGTATTGTATTCTTGCAGTCGGGATTTCAATGTACAAAGAGGTGGTTTTCTTTCCGATGATAATCTGATCTATACGTCTTCATATTCAGGTCCTGCTATTCTCTTTTCGTTACTATATCCATCATATTTAAATCGTTGATTTGCATAAGTTTGCGTATCGAAATTCTTATCATAATACTCCAATTTATCGTTGTTTGGAAGTGTAGTTTTGCGGACTGTTTTTGTGGATTGATTTTCACCGTAGAACCTGATTTTGGACAGCGGGAATAAGTCTCCTACATTGTCCTCGAAAGGTTTGTAATCGGGTCTTTAACCCTTTTCGATTTCATTTCGTTATTGCTTGTTATTCCGAGTAGTTTACCTTTTCTAGATTTCGCGTCAATTTAATTTGAAACCGTATTAATACATAAGTTTATTGGTGAATTCTAATTTTAGATATCCTTGTATTATTACAGCTCTCAAGTCTCTATTCAAGCAATTTCGAGTTGTAACGGTAATCACATTTTGATAACCTAACTGTTACGACTAACGGTAATCCACCTTTCTTACTCCTTTTTGCGTTTTTGATTTTGGTGGCGTTTGTTTTGCCATTTATTCTTTATTCCGTATATTTTAATTGCGTGGTTGTTTATATTTCTCGTATGTAACTGCGTGGTTGAATTCCGTTATTCGTATCTTTCCGTTTCATTCGTTAATTATGGACAAACTTGTTTTGGACATTTTTGGGTCCCATTTCTTTGTAATCTGTATTGATGTATGTTTTTCCCTATCTTGAACTGAGAATTAGTCTCTGTGACCTGAACATAAGTTGTAGGTCTCGGAGTCTAGTTTTCAAAAACTTAAGATTCGTTTTCTAACTCTTTATATATTTTCCTAAAAACGTAAAATACCAGCTAGGGGTCTAATCTGATTATTTTGAGTAATATGTCTAAGTTCATTAAACTATTTCGTGTAACCACTTAGACAACCATAATAATTATTAATTGGGATTACACTAAGTTAATAACAAGCTTTAAAAGTAATAAAATTGTTTATCTTGTCTACACCTAAATTATACGACACTTTAATGTAATAAACTCAACATCTTTAAGAATAACGTTTTTGGACAGTTTTGTAAACCAGTTTTGTTTTAACCATATCTTACTCATAACGAACTCTTTTATAATGATGTCTTAGTCTAAAACGTAGCTCTCGGTGTCTAGTTTTCAGATATGTTTCCGTCAACGTCCAATTCCTCCTAGAACCGTAGATATCTCAGCTTTAGTGAACCTATGTGTTCGCTGAAAAAAATCATTGTTTAATTCAAAGTCGTTAACCGTCAAATACTATTCTTATATGTTTATACTTTTATCTAGGGGAGCTCTAGGACTAGTGAGGACTCTAGTTGTGACCAACTTACTACACCATATACACACAGTACCGCTTACATACGCTCACTCGATAAGGTGAGTCATCGCCCCTACGTTACTATTGTTTATGTTTTACAAATCGGGGGAAGGTAAAGCTCAACCAAATTATTTTGAGAAAAATGATTTACGATAAACATATTTTACTTCCATACTTACTATATATGGAAACATTACTATTTTCGGAACTTTCCATAAATAGATACTTCTATTTATGGAAACTTACTATTTTTAGAAACCATTAAATGTGTAACAAAACTAATGCAAACTTTTCTAAAACTTTACGAGACAGTTGGTTGATTCACATCAGTATACCTTTCCTACTGATGCATGCACGCTCATTAGTATACCTTTCCTACTAATGAGGTGTACTTACGGTAGCGTGGCTACTGCGGATGATACATATCAGTATACCTTTCCTACTGATATATGCATGCTCATTAGTATACCTTTCCTACTAATGAGATGTACTTACTATGCTTACTTGTGATACATGCTTACGTTGTATGATTGTGGATGATGTTTTCTTACTACTTACATGCATTAGTTACACATTACTTTACTACTGATTTTAAGATATGTTTTCTACCTTACTTTTTACTACTACTCGATGTACTCGCTCAACTTTATGTTGACGTTTTTAAGCTTTACTTTCAGGTAATGAGCAGGCATAGGACTTGGATGTAGGAGTCGGACTCTAGATGACCTCAGGATATATTTGCATTGTGGACATTTTATATTACACATTTGAATTACATTTCGGGTTTGCACGCCCAAGTATTCTTTCATTCGTTGATGATTGCATTTGAATATTCTTCTTGTAGTGTTTGACGATATTCGTGTACTAAGGTTTATACCTTGAGTATGGCGACGTCATAACAATACATTGTTTATTTATTCATATAGATTATATTCTTTATATTACTGTTGTGTTATGACGATCGCCAATCATGTTGCACCCTGCGTTCCGCCAGAGGCGGGGTGTGACAGATGTAAATCATTTTGAGATCTCATTGATTACAACTTTTTTTTTCTCAAATCATCAATGGCGAAACTACCGAAATCAAAGAAACCGATTGAAAAAACTTCATCGTCTACAAGTAAATTACATCTACATCTGTTAAATTAGGGTTTTAGTTATTTTTTTTTTACTAATTTATTGATTTTTTTTGTATATAGTAAACCGAGATAAAGTCGTTGATGAAGTTACAGAAGAAGATGATGATTAAGAGAAGACTATTATTGTTGTTAAGGGAACTGATTCAACTAACGAAGAAAAAACAAGTAAACGGTTTCGTAAATCGTTTGTTAAAGTTAACTTTTTGAATAGATATATTTTTTTAAATTAAGTAGATGTAGCTTTGTTCTAATTGAGTAGATGTAGCTTTTTAAAATTGAATAGATGAAGTTTGTTCTAATTGAGTAGATGTAGTTTGTTCTAATTGAATAGATGTATTGTTCTAATTGAGTAGATGTAGTTTTTTAAAATTGAATAGATGTAGTTTGTACTGATTGAGTAGATGTAGTTTGAGTAGATGTAGTTTGAGTAGATTGAGTATATGTAGTTTGTGCTAATTGAGTAGATGTAGTTTTTTAAAATTGAATAGATGTAGTTTTGTTAAATTGAGTAGATGTAGTTTGTTCTTATTGAGTAGATATAGTTTGTTCTAATTGAATAGATGTAGTTTTGTTAAATTGAGTAGATGTAGTTTGTTCTAATTGAATAGATGAAGTTTGTTCTAACTGAGTAGATGTAGTTTTTCCTAATTGAATAGATTTAGTTTTTTAGAACTGAATAAATGTAGTTTTGTTAAATTGAGTAGAAGTAGTTTTGTGTTTAGATTGAGTAGATGTAGTTTGTTCTAAATTGAGTAGATGTAGGTATGCAAATAGAGTATATGCATTTGATGAGAGTAGATTCAGTTTCATTTTGATTCAGGATACATGTAATGTTAGTAAAGTAGATGCAGTTTTAAACTTTAAAAGTACTTGTTTATTGACAGTATTCTTTGTTGACAGTATTGTTAATAGAGTATATGCATTTTATGACAGTCGATGCAGTTTCATTTTGATTCGGGATACATATAATGTTAGTAAAGTAGATGCAGTTTTAAACTTTAAAAAGTACTTGTCTATTGGCAATATTCTCTGTCGACAGTATTGTTAATAGAGTACATGCATTTTATGACAGTAGATGCAGTTTCATTTTGATTCAGGATACATGTAATGTTAGTAAAGTAGATGCAGTTTTAAACTTTAAAAAGTACTTGTTTATTGACAGTATTCTTTGTTGACAGTGTTGTTAATAGAGTATATGCATTTTATGACGGTAAATGCAGTTTCATTTTGATTCGGGATACATGTAATGTTAGTAAAGTACATGCCTCTTTAAACTTTTAAAAGTTCTTGTTTGTTGATGCAGTTTGATACATGATTCATATACACCATACATGAATAAAACTAGATGTATTTGATATATCAGTAGATGCATTATGGATCAATAAAATCTTGTGCTTGTGTTTATGAGGTTTAAAATAAAGATTTTGAAGGAAAAAAGGGAAAGAAGATGACAAAAGAGAATTAGGTGTTGCTTTGGAGCAAATCCAGCAAAGGAGAAAATGTGGGGCAACTAAAAGGAGGTAAAATGGCACTTTACCGAAAGAGAAGGAAGGGGTAAAAATGGGTGAGAAATGTTTTCATTTAGCCAAACAGCTTAACCTCAAGTTTCTCTCAAAATAGAAAAAGAACATTCTACTAGCTATTGCAAACAACTCCCTTAATATTTAATGGGTGTGCAAATGTATTGTTTACTTTCCTAGTCGGATTATCTCTTAATAATATTTGCCGGTTTTAAAAAAAAATTGATATGTTTAACAAAGCTAACTAAAAATTAGAATAACAAAGTGTAACCGATGCTAATACTTGTTGAGATTAAGAGTCGGAGGTTGTACTGTGTATAAATAATTGGTAAATTAAATATTAGATTATATTTAAAGAAAAACTAAGAAACAAAATTAATACTAAATAATATATAGAAGGGTATATAAGCTATTCATTATTCAAAAAACAAACATTTGGGCTTTAAATTAACCAGTTCGATCAATATTGATCTAAGTCATAACATCACGTATGCTTGGTAATGAGATGGTAAGAATGTTGTATGTTGAATGTGAGGTTACAGGTTTAATTTAACAATAATACATATATACTATGATTTAGGATGTCTCGTGTTCAATTCTTGTTACAGCATATCTAAAACATATCCTTAGCATCACTTGTAACGAAAATCCACACACAACAATACGACATACTCTGCTTTATGAGATTAAGGGGTCTTTTGTTTTTTCTAAATACTTAAGTATGAAATCTGAAAACCAGTGCTGAATGATAAGAGACAGTGTCAGAAATCTAAAAGCATAATCAGTAAGACTGTTTGAAAAATAGTCTGAATATTTTTATTTTTTAATTTTTTTTTCTTTTCTCTTTTGGTTCCTCTTATCATTTTTAATGATATTAAACTAGCTAAATTGCATAAAAACAATAACAAATAATTGAATGTAAAATTTAACAAAACAAATATCTCTATATTAGAAAATAAGTGCTTTCAACAATAATACCGAATATTAATAAAATATTAGTGAAAATATTATAACAAGCAAAGTACGATAAAAGGGGGAAATGTAGTACTTTTTTTTCTTAAACTAACATGATAAAACTTTTCTATCAATAAACTTGTGTTAAACCTCACAATTTAAATCTTTTATTTAATAAGAAAATAAAATTATCATTTTTTTGGGAACTTTAATCACTAATTATCATTTTTGGGAACTTTAATTAAAAGTTTTAACAACTTTTGTTTTAGCTATAATTTGAAACTGGAAATTAGTAACAAAATATTTAATATTTATTTATCTATTTATTTGAAAAATATTAATTACGAAAATTAGGATATTATAATGTTAAAAAGTTACTTTTCTTTGGACATCTACCAAACTTATCTTTTGAAGAGTGGATAGTTTAATAGTTTATTATAATATAATAAGAGGGGGTCAGACATATTTTTTCACTTAACGAATAGGAGGAAAACTGGACCATTTAAGAACTTAAAGCTTTTGTCTATCAACGAGCTAATTACCAAAATATCTGATCGAATAGGTGATATAGCTAGTATTAAGATCTTATCCAAGAAAACAAACGAGGCCTAAGTGTGTGTCTATCTTCTAATCAGTGAACTCGAGAACGTTCATTAATAGGTCTCGACACTGCTTATTCGCTTAAAACAGTTGTATCCGAAGATCCATGTTACAAAACAGATAGTTGAAGGTAGTTAATTGTAAAGTTTTAAGTTATATGTGTATCGAAGACACTTCACTTTCTTGTGGGTGCTTTTCAAGATAAGACAAAAATACCCATCACCCTTTAAAAACAGACCCCCCCCTTCTTCATCTCAACCTCTACTTTCTTTTTCTCTCTTTCTTTCTCCTTGATTTTATCGACTTTTTTATTATTATTTTTATTATTATTATTATTATTTACATTAAAAAACACTATTTTATTGAATATATATGAGATAAATTTTGTGTTTAAAATGTACAGAAAAAGCTTCTTTGTTCCCCGTAGGAGACTACCCACATTTTCTTGATATAAGATGGTGTTAATGGTGGTAGGTTACAAGGGTATTTTTGTCATTTGAAATGAAGAAAATGTTGATTGCTAGGAGTTTCTTGCAGAAAGATGACAAGGGTATTTTTGTCATTTGCAATGAAGAAAATGTTGATTGTTAGGTTTTTCTTGTAGAAAGATGACAAGGGTATTTTTGTCATTTGCAATGAAGAAAAATGTTGATTGTTAGGTTTTTCTTGTAGAAAGATGACAAGGGTATATTCGTCATTTCACTTGAATTGGTGAATGCTTGAAGCACAGTTTCTTGAAATCATGCGGGTGGTGGTAGAAAGATGACAAGGGCATTTTCGTCACTTCTCAATAAACTACTGTTTAGTTCTTCTCGAGATTGTGAAGATGGTGGAAAAAGTGAGAGGGTATTTTCGTCATTTTACATGAAAGTGATTACCTTTTGAAAAGAATGGCGGCGGTGTGCGGCGGAGTTGGTGGTAGTGGTAGTGGTGGTGGTGATATTGGCGGGGACGGCTCAATCTAGATTAATACTACTTTTTACTTTTTACTTTTTTACTATTTATCAGCTTTGTAGTAATTAATTTTAACTTTGATTACTTTTACATTTTGGGGATTCAATTTTTGTGAAAAGTTTTCATAAAACTTCTCTCATCAAAGCATGAAAGTAATTTCTAAATTCTATTCTGGTGATTATTTTGTATCACAAGTAAAAAGTGTTTAAGATTGCTTGTTTAATTAAGGAGTTCATGTTTATGTTTGTCGGCGAGTCTGATCTAATGAAGTGCATTATTAACAATCGTATAAACTTAAGAATGTATATGGGTTAAATGTTTGAAAATGCATCGAACTTGTCACGGCAACTTATTGTATGCACCCAAATTTGAAATACTTTATTGTATTCACTAAATTACAATACACGTCTATTGTATGTATTAAATGACCTGAAACTTGTTCGTTGCTGACATGAAACCGGTTTATGTCTATGTGGAATTTATAGAAAAAGAGTTAATTACATAAATGGTCCCTGAGCTTGTATCAATTTAGCGGGTTCAGTCTCTGGGTCGTAAATTTTACGGGTTCAGTCTCTCGGTCATCAATTTGGCTAAAGGGATAGTCCTTCTGTCACTTGAAATGACAAAATTACCCTTAATGAATTTGACAAAAAAGCAATAAACACACACACACACACACTTTAACTGTGTGCAACAGTCTAACAAACAATCAATAAAACCCTAGGGTTTCATTTCCACAATTCACAATTCACACCACTTCCATGGCGGTAATCGTTCCGGCGACCACTAACATATACGATACAGTAATGGAAATGACGAAATCGCCTCAAACTAACAGCACCGATCCGTTGATGTGGACGGTAGAGCTCTCGTCGACGTTGTTATCGGCCAGAGTAACTGTTCCGTCAACTAAGCTTGCGGAATTGCTCGTTTCTCATATTTGTTGGTCGAATAATGTGTCGATTGCGTGGAAGTTTATAGATTGTAATTCGTTTCTCATATATGTTGGTCAGGTTTTGTTACCGGTTGATTGATTTGGTTGATTTTTCTGTTTATAGACTGTAATTCTGTGGTATCGTGTCTCCAAGGTTTGATTTGAGTTGTTTAATCTGGTTGATTTGGTTGATTGATGGTGGGTGATGATAGGGTTTGATTTGAGTTGTTTAATTTGATTTTGATTAATGAAAATTTAGGGAAGAATGGTGTACTTTTGGAGGTTAATAGCCAAACCCAAACAAACTTTGATTGTGGGCCAAATTGATGACATAGGTGCCATGTCACACAAATATTAAAGAATATAATTAAACTTAGTGGTTACATGATGATCAGGTAAACTGATACTTACATTAAAGTTTTATAGAAGTTTTATACATACATTAGAGGTTTTTAAATTTGAATGTATACAATAGTTATAGGTGTAAAGTTCAATGTATTTCAAGACAATTATCCCGAATTTATATTAGACGTTTTTTTCTTTTTATTATATTTCAATTTCATTTTTCATTATGTATAATTATTATAGTATAACTTAATTCGTGTACGTATATATGTGAAATGTATTTATAAAGTCTATAATCCATTTTTCGTATGAGTCATCTGAAAGTTCATACATGTTTGACAGTAACCGGAACAAATAATGGAATTACATGTATTTAAATAAATTATTTTATCATATTGCTAAACTATCAATTTTGAAGTCATTAAAGATATTGGTAAGTTTGAATTCCAACGGAGCA
The DNA here is from genome assembly GCA_910822075.1 of Senecio squalidus. NCBI lineage: Eukaryota > Viridiplantae > Streptophyta > Magnoliopsida > Asterales > Asteraceae > Senecio > Senecio squalidus. The sequence continues at coordinate 60,134,718 of CAJVGC010000582.1, read as the reverse complement.
AACCAAAACGACTCAAATAAAGGAAACATAGCGACCACATATTTACTAGTGCGAATAAAAATAATTGATAAAGCATCAGACATCCAAATATCCAAACACTAATAAAGAACTAAATGTTTATCTGCAAAACCTACAAAACCGAACCATAATACAAAATCAATAATTGATCATTACTTATTAGCGGAGTGGGAGCAATTCGGAATCCATATCCGTTTTAACCTATATAAACTTGAGTCGCAAGAGAATCTCCAACCTTATAGGCAAAATACATAGCAAAGAATTTGGAGGAAACCCTAAATAAATTTTTCTTTAAATTTGAAGAAATATTTGGAGAAGTGTCACTTTTTTTCATATTTGAAGATATCCTTATTAATTCTTCATATATGAAGGCAAAATATATAGAGTTAAGGTTTTTGAAATAGATGATTGAGATGAAAAAATTTAGAGATAAAACTATTCTAAAAAATGCTTTTTCTTTTGAGTAAATTACCAAAATAATCACCTATCACTTACACTTTACAAAAATAATCACTTAATTCGTGACGGATTTCTAACGACATTTTTTTCGTCGCGAAAGTAACATATTTTAATCTGACCAATAAAAATTCGACACGTTGTCGCGACACTATTCATTTTCGCGACGATGTGTCTGATTTTTTTTTGTCTGATTTTGTTTTATGTACTTCTCGCGACGATAAAGTGTCGCGAGAAATTTTTCGCGAATCAGGTGATTATTTTTGTAAAGTGTAAGTGATAGGTGATTATTCTGGTGATTAATTGTTTTCTTTTTCGTCTCTATATTTGAAGATGGGGAAATAGTGATGGTTGGAGACCCTCTAATAACCATCACTTGAAAGAGGTGGCTAAAACATAAAAATATTGCTTTAAATCTTAAACTACATGAAAATAGAGATGCAACCAAATATTGAACATACCTTTTATTAAAAATTAAATTACAACTAAATAGTGTGTATTTAAACTTTTTAATCAAAACCTTCATTATTGTTATTATCTAAACTTAATAAACTTTAAATTAAAAGTATATATCTACACATTATTTAGAAAAAAATGATTTACATTTGCTAAATAGATTTGGATTTTGATAAATATAACACTAAAGCCTATCTTTAATAATGGTACATTTTTAAATATGTTGTAGCTTAAAAAAATCCACATACGTTTAAAATTAGTAGAGTTATATATATTATTTTATAAAATCATATCAACATACTTTATTATCTCATACAAGTACACCTACACTTATTAGGTAGGTTTGTAGGCTGGTATGTAAGAATGGTACAACTCTTGTACGAAACACCTTCTTTTTTCTTGTAATTTTCTCAAGTTTATTAAACATATTGTTTAACATAATTTTGCTCTTATGTTACACATAAATAACTTAGAGCACACGGAGTGGTCTCCGTTGTGGCTCGTTATGCTACTCACAACGAGCACCATGGCTCGTTATGATACCGTGCCTGCTCGTTCTCATCTCGTTCTCGGCTGCTCGTTGTGCCTACAACGAGCATTATCGAGTTTTTTTTTTTTTTTTTTTCCTTTTCTTGTTTCTTTTCTTTCTTTTCTTCAATTTCTTTTCTTTGATTTCTTTTCTTTTTCTTTGATTTGTTTCTTCATTTTTTGTGTTTGATTTGTTTCTTCATTTTTTTGTGTTTGCAGGTAGGAGGTAGGAAGATGAAGGGGAAGAAGGAGGTGTTTTTAGTTTTTGTTTTTTAATGTATTTTGTCTTTTAGTTTTTTGTTTTTTTAGTTTTTTGGTTTTTGTTTTCTTAGTCTTTTATTTGTTTATTTTGTTAACTTCTAATTTTTTTTTAATTTTGTATTTTATAAATAGATAATTTGTTTTAAATTTGATTATATATTATTTATTTGTAGTTTTGTTTTTTATTTTAATAAAATGTTATATATATTTTATTTAAATGTTTAAAAAAAAATTAATAATAATAAAATAATCCCACAACCCACCACAACTCTCCCTATCATAACAACTCACAACCATCATTCTCACTGCCACGTCATCACATTTTTCCCCACAACCCACCACAACCTCATTGTCACTCATTATCACTCCGAGTGCTCTTATAACATGTTAACCATGTTTACAAGTCGAGAAAACTCGAACTAGAAATATCGGGTCCAATTGAATGTAACAAAATTTTAAGCTTAGATTGCTTGTCGCTTCATTTTCATTCTTATCAACTTAATAAATATAGACTTGTACAACAAAGCTTGGTAGACGCATTATGAACAATCGTAAATGAAGAGTTGTGTAAATAAGAACAATCAAATCAACCCCAAACGTCATCTAGATGGTAAGAGGTTTTTCCGATAAATGAGAGATTTTAAGTTTGAGCCTCGCTTGAGGATTTTCTCTTTAAGGTTAAGTGAGATTCTTTGTTGCGAGGATGTGTTGATCTTTATGGGTTACATACTGTACAATTGGATGTCTCTATGACCCCAACCAATTGACGAGTCATGATCATATTTGAATTCACAATCTGTCGTTTAGTACGTCAACTTCTATATATACTATAAGATTATATAATAATTTTATACTGTAAGATTAAAAAATCAACCTCAAACATAATAAACAACACATTATATAATAATTTTTACTTTTTATTTTATAATTTATAATATTTGAATTCAACCTCAAACATAATAAACAACACATTATATAATAATCTTTTTACTTTTTATTTTATAATTTATAATATTTGAATTCACAATCTTTCGATTAGTAAGTAGACTTCTATAGTGTAAGATTAGAAACGCTTTAAAAACAAATTCAATATCGATTTATAGCTATTTGAAAACTTGTGACCAGTCAAATGAATAGTTGACCATTTGGTAGGGGACAAGACAAGGAAATACATCTAAACATGAGACAAATTAAATTTGTGACAAACCATCTCAACAAATATATCATAAATGCTGGTCATCATCTTTGAATGTTGTACTACAATGCATTCAATATTGTACTTGATTATGATATAAAATTATACATGTCCTTCTTCTTGCTTGTTCTTTTATTGCAAAAACACTCAATTTTTTATTTTACCTTGAAATATATATATATATATATATATATATATATATATATATATATATATATATATATATATATATATATATATATATATATATATATATATATATATATATATATTTTGAGGTTCATAAGGAGACTCTAATTTCTTAGAGACCAAGGATCCATTTCTAACCATCCATTTTTTCTTATATCTTTTTTCTTTATTTTTTACTTTTTTTCTTTTTTTTTTTTCCTTCCGAAAATTACATTTGATTTTCAACCTTACTTTTTAAAAATCACATGTGATTTTCAATCTACAAATCTTTTATGGGTAAAATCACGTTTGATTTTAAAAAATTATTGATTATTTTTTACCAAAATCACATGTGATTTTTAACCTACAAACTATTTTGCTTATAAAATCACATATGATTTTCGAGAAACAAATTTTTCAAGTTTGACTTTAAAATTTATAAATTTTGGTTTTTGAAAATCACATGTGATTTTCGCCAAAAAAAAAAATTCACGTGTGATTTTAAAATTTATAAATTTTGATTTTTGAAAATCAAATGTGATTTCAATTTTTTACAAAAAAATCACATGTGATTTTGAAAAAAAAAAAAAGTTAAGTAAAACATAGCAAAAGAAAAACCGAATTAAAAAACGAAAAAAAAATGTATAGCTAGGAAGTGGATCCCTGGATCTCTAAAGAATTGGAGATCCCTTTTGAACCTCACCCTATATATATATATATATATATATATATATAGGGTGAGGATCGGGTAAAAACAACTCTTAATGTACAAACGCTAAGAACCAATTCTGGCCGTCCGATTAAAAAATTTATATCAAACCTCGCGGTGCTGATCAGTAGTAAGTGGTTTCTGCTGATCAGTAGTAAGTGGTTTCTGCTGATCAGTAGCAACAAGTTTCTGCTGCTGATTCTGCTTCTTTTGTTGCCAAGAAAATGCAACTACCATTTTAGAAAATGTATCTAACCAAACCTCAAAATTGGTTTCTGCTGATCAGTAGCAACAAGTCGACGATTTCAATTTTAAGATAAAAAGTACAATTTTAGAAAATGCACCTACCATTTTAGAAAATGCATCTAACCAAACCTCAAATTGGTTTCTGCTGATCAGTAGCAACAAGTCGACGATTTTAATTTTAAGATAAAGAACAGTAAGATGGTTTTGAATTGGGTTAGATCTAATTTTAAGATAAAGATGAACTGGGTTTTGAATTTTAGGATTATGAAAAAAGAGAAGGAAAGTTTAATTGATAATTTAGGAAGGATTTGAAGAAGAAGATATGCACGGGAATCGTTCTTAGCGTTCGTATACTTCAGGCCGTTCTTACCCGATCCTATATATATATATATATATATATATATATATATATATATATATATATATATATATATATATATATATATATATATATATATATATATATACACACCAATACAAATAATGTCAACTCTGCACACCAATAAGTACGCTTTAAAAAATTATTAAAAATAGTAATAAAGAAGTTTTTTCACATTTTTTCGAAGAATCTTATTAAAATAACCTCCAGAATCTTTATATATATATATATATATATATATATATATATATATATATATATATATATATATATATATATATATATATATAACAAAAAACCTAAGCCTATTAATTTATTCATAATAAGAATTACTCATCGAAATTGAGGTATCTTTTCGTGGAATGAAAATCCACGGATTAAAATATATACTAAAAATACCAAACGAACAAAATAAGTAAAACATACACAATGTAAAATTTTAACCTTAATTGCTCGTGGAGAGTTGATAACATATCAAAAGAAATCCATGAACCATTGACTCTTGCAGTAAGTTGGCAAAAATATAATACCTTACACGTCATTTGAAAGCACAATCACACTCGAAAATATCACCTTAATAATGCAAAATGGATTTTGCATTAGTGAATAGGCAAATGTTGAACTTTATTGAATGAAAGGTTTTCAAGATGCCATTGAAACTCATTAACGAACCAAATCTTTATTCTTTCCAAAATTCAGATCTGGTTGCAAGAGACTTATGTGTAACGTGACACTTAAAATTGTTGGATCCAAAAAGAGATTCGTGAATCTCAAACCTTGAATTCATAGCCCATCTTTTCTAAAGATTTAACAAAAATGGTCGGCAACGATCTTCTAACAACACTCACCAAGGAGAATAAAACTAACAAATGCGGCAATTGATCTCTACCATGAATGAAGAAAGATCACAGTTAGAACGATAAGACGAAGAGGTTCCCTTAAATCATCATAACGTGATGGAGAAACTCTCATAAAAAAAAACCTAGAGAAAAAAGAAAAAAGAGAAAACATATTCAATATCTAATATTATTGAATAATTGACTACCCGTGTGATTGTTGTTTTTAGTAACAAGAATTTTTCTAAATTGAAGTGATTCAATTTTAGTTACTTTTAATGTTGCATGAAATGATTAATCGAGGTAAATGATTGAAACTATTTTTAAAGAATAACGAGTATAAACTTTTCATTGAAAACTTGTATTGAAAAATACAAAAAATAACACCTCTACAAGTAACGATCATTTGTTATATTGTCTACATATACCTTTATATTTAAAGTTTTTCCATAGTTTTTTTTCATAAAACATCTAACAAATGAGAGAACTTCTTTCATAGCATGGACAAAGCTTCTTTAGGGCAAATGCAAAAGTTTGGATGTTTACTAATAATTTTGATATTATTTTAAGGTTTTTTGAATTCTATAGGCTAAATATTGTCTAATAAAACCCCGTAAGTAAAGGACTAAAGTTCATGTTTAAAGATTTGTTAGTGAAAGGACAAGAAAAAAACGATTAAACCTAGACGAAAGGATTAAAGATATTTAAGATTCATAGAAAAAGGCAAAGAGGTCCTCTTAGTCGGAGATCAAAGGATCGTTATCTTCTTCCGACACAATTGTAGTACGTTAAAGTTTCGATTTTGATTTTAGACCATTCCACACCCAACTAATAAAATATAACCTGAACTCGTTTTGACCGGTTATCAGTTCCAACTTAGAATCTTCTAAGCCCAATCAACAACAATATTTGATTTGGGCCTTTTTCATGAAAACGTCAACTAGTTGTTATCCTTTAACTTAAAGCAAGTAAATTAAATTTAAAATTATTGTATAAAATTTTAATCTAACAAAAACAATTAGTTTACTTCAATGGCAGCAAGTAATTCATCAAATCCAATTCGATGCGCTTCTTTTAATCAAGATAACAGGTTCTTAAAATTAAACTTTAAATTGTTCTGTTTTTTATTTATTTATAATTAAGGAATTGTTGTACTAATTTGGTATGTATGAATTATAGTTGTTTTGTAATTGGGACAAAACATGGCTTCAGAATCTTTGATTCTAATTCTGGAAGACTTATGTACGAACGAGGTATGTTTATGAGCGAAAACAACTTTACTTTGAGGTCTATTTTATGTGTTCAACTTAAAAAGCGTCTATTATATTATATGTATCTAACCAATTAAAAACTTGTTAAAAGGTGCACGTGGTGCAAGTGGCAACTTATATGGATACCACGTATATATGTGTACATACATGACGGTATTTGAAAGTTAGATACATATAATTGAGGTGTTTTTAAGGGGGTGTTTGTTTCGGATTATGGCTTAGGCTTGTTGACTTGTGTAACGTTTGAAAAGCTCGTAAGCTCGATTTTTGGGGCTTATGAGGTTATTAAGTCGAGGTTATCTATATCTATACTATGTATAAAACATTTTACCCATAAATCTTAATGTTGAAATTTAAGAAGGAAAAGACATAATTGTCCCTCATTTAATTATCGAACATTTTATTTATGTGAAGTTGTTAACATTTTATTTCTTAATTTTTCTTTCATTTATTTATGGAAAAAAAATACATTAAATCATAAACATAATAATGTTTCAAGTTTTGTTTCTGAAAAATAGAACTAGAAGACGCTGAAAAATTAAATACTATTTTTATGGCTCGAAGGGGCGGTATATTATATACGATGTATATCAAACGAATGAAAAACTATCTAAAACTATTATCACAATATAATTTTTTCCTATTACTTTTTTCTCGCCGCGGCATCGCGGGTTTTATACTAGTGAGCTTAAATGAGTTCTAGGCTCAACTTGATAAGGTCATAAGCGTAAAATATATGAGGTTATTAGCTTTTGAAATTTTACTTAAGCTCATAAGCCTAAGCCATAAGCCGAAACAAACACCCTCTAAGTTGGATACAAACAATGGAAAATCGTAGTAAAATTGAATATATTTTCAAATGGTTATTCATTTATATCAAACTAGTTTGAGTCCTAATGATGGATCAATATTCAATGAGCGCAGTTATTGGAGCATTTGTTATTGTTGAAATGCTGTATAGTTCTAGTTTTCTTGCCATTGTTGGAGCTGGTGAACAGGTATTAAAAATCGTAAATTTCTGAGCGAATTCGTTCAGTTTTTATTACTTCAGAAAACTTATGTAATTTGGTGATCATACTTGCCTTAATATTGACAGGCATCTTTATCTCCAAGACGTTTATGTTTGTTCAATACTGAAACCGGAACTGCTCTAAGGGAACTAAATTTTTTAACTTCGATTCTTGCTGTTCGTGTAAATAGAAAAAGGTAAACTTATAGTACATATTTATATTCGTATATTATTAATTCCTCTTAGACGTTGAGTGTGTCTATTGGAAAAATCTAAGAAAATATAAACACCCAAAGGCTCGCGGGTTTCCACAGCTGTGCTGGGAGTGCTTAAGTAATTATTTATGGAGTTCTTATCTTAAAAGCAAGAACAAGATAATAGTTACTGGTAGAGGTGGGAAAAGGGTAGGGGTAAGACGGGTTGGGTAACGGGTCAAAAATGGATAACTTCCCGGTGAGAGTCGAGTTGACTCTAAAAAACTTATAACTTCTTTTATCTATTAAGTTATTTGTTGGTACTCTGCAATTTGCACTTTACTGTTATACCGGAATATGTTGTGTTTTTTGATAATAATCTACGCATGCAGGCTGGTAGTGGTTTTGCAAGGAAAGACATTCATATATGATATAAATAGTCTCGTTATATTAGACACGATCGACACCGTGCCAAATTTGAAAGGTGAGAGTTCATTTTTATAGTTTTATTTTCGTAAATAATACTATTACTGTTTAATCTCTTTGAAGTTTGTGTCCAGTTTGTGCTTAAACCGACAACGTTCGGTCACTTAGGTGTCATGGGCTATCTTGTTAACCTAAAGTGCACATATTTTGTATTTAAAGGGTGATAAAAATAAAATTATGTTATGACCGCGTATCTGTGTTCTTATTTATTTCTTTCGGTTTCTTTCAGGACTATGCGCATTTTCCCCATGTTTAGACGGATGTTTTCTAGCTCTTCCTGCTAGCACCTCGAAAGGGTCTATGTTACTCTACAATGTTATGGATCTTCATTCACACTGTGAGGTTAATCATTATTATTTCATGGAATGATAAAAATCCTGGTATTTTGATCGTTATGTGTGAAACCTGATGAAAAACACTTTTTAAACAGCCATGAATTTTGATTGTCTAAAACTGATGGTTATGAGTATAAGTTTATCATGAAAAAGTAAAAACACATTTCTAATAATTTGTTCGAGATTCCCGAAGTAGTTATCTACATTTTGAATATATGGTTTATATTGATTCATGGAAGTAGTTGATGCTTGATTTCCGTAATGATAAATAATTTAAAAAATCAAAATGTGGGTACAAACCGTTATCTAATCAAGCGTGGTCGTTAATGTGTGAAATGCAGATAGACGCTCATCGCTCGCCCTTAGCTGCAATAGTATTTTCTTCAGACGGAATGTACATAGCAACAGCATCCGAACAGGGGACTCTAATTAGGGTTCATTCTGTTTCAGAAGCAACCAAGGTGAAACACTAAACACATAAAATCAGTATAGCTGGCAATTTTGACCCAATTTCTTATAAATGGGTTAGATGTTAATATATAGCTAAAAGGCAAAGTCTGGTCGAGAGTCGCCCATTTGACCATTTATCTTAAGAAAATATATTTTTGTTATCATAATAAACACATTTAATTTTTATATAACAGTTTTAAAAAAGAACAATTATATTTGTGGGCAAACTATATCCGAACCATTTTGACCCGTAACCCAACCACCCCATTTTACAACCTCTAAATTTATGTTTCAGTTTCCCATAGTTCTCTAAATTAATATTGTCCATAAATAATTAATTATCTCTTTTGGTCTGACGTTTTCATCATATTCAGTCTTATAGTTTCCGAAGAGGAACATACCCATCAACCGTATATTCTCTATCATTTGGGCCGTGTATTGGGCTTCCGGAAATTCTTCTAGCTACAAGTTCTTCAGGATCTGTTCATGCTTTCTTTCTCGGGTTGGCTATGGATAAAAGGTGAGAAAACTAAGCGGTTCGTTACTTTGAATTCACATCATAGATATTTGAAAAAGTAGAGGGGGCTAAATGGGTGGGTAACAAATTTCCCCCTCTTTTTTGGTTTTTTTTTATATAATTATTTAGGGTTTTTCTAACTTGTGCCCTAGGGGCACATGTTAACAACCATTTTTTAATATTAAAAGTATAATCAAAAGTATCAAATGGTACTTTTGATTGTACTTTTAATATTAAAAAATGGTGTTAACATGTGCCCCTAGGGCACAAGTTAGAAAAACCCAATTATTTATGTGCTATATATAATTACCAATAGAGAAATATTATTAGCAACGTAATATAATATCTAATAAAACGAGTTGGGAGCTTGTTATGCATAAAATTGTTTATTTTTTGGTTATATCTTCCAGAAGTAGGAGGTCAAGTACATTTCTCGGATCAATTATACCAAATTCTGTGGGTGATGCACTTGATGCATCTCATCATCATGTTCTTCATAATGCCGTTGCGCCTGGAGTAAAGAGGTAGCACACGATGTTGGTTCTCATTTTTTTCTTTCTTACTTGTAAGTTGTGTAGTGAAATGAATGTTGTTGGTCCTGTTATTTGTTTCTCCTCATCCAACTAATCTGACCACAAACCTTGCAAAATGAAAATGTTATTACCCCTCAAATAACGCTGGCGAGTTGAGACATTTCGGCCTGACTATTGACGGTATGTTGTATTTTATGACAGTTATGCGGTGATTCGAAAGGTAGACGGAGTTGCTGATATGTCTGCATCCGAATCTAAAATTTTCAGGTGAATAACTTTAATTCACGTATGCGCCATCATGTTATCACATAATCTCAAACCAAATCAGACTCAACCCAGCCGAACTGAACCGAATAAACCAGATTGATTAGGTTTGGTGCAGTTTAATTGCTGCTTCACCGCTTTAGACTTGCATACTTATGTGGTAATTTTGACCCATTTACTAATGGATGGGTCCAGTTTACGGTTAAAATAATTTTTTTTTGGCATAAAGGTATACGGGTCAAATGGGTTGAAAGTTGTCCACATCCTATTATTAATGCATAAAACTTTTCAAATCATTGTGTAAAAAAGCTAAGAGTATCATTGTGTGATATTCGGCTCAAAAATTAATTTAAAGTTTTGGGCAAAAACGTATTTAAACAACCCAACCAGATATATACCAACCAATTGCTCGTTTTGACCCTTTATGTTACGCCTTTCTTCGTTTCCAGAGCAACAGTATCCATTATTGCATCCAACGGATATTTTCTGGAGTACATTCTTACAATCAACCATCAAAACGAGTCTTCTTGGACGTTAGATCGAGAATTCAATCTTTTAACAGCAATTTCTGAAAGCGAGTCCAGCTCATAGTGACCATGGGTGGCTTGGAACATCTAGAAAAGATTATATTTAAAGTTCATTTATTACTTTGAGAATTCGGTGAAACTTTGTTACATGGTGCAGTTTATTATTATTATTAGAGTTAATTACATAAATCGTCCCTATGATTTACCTAAAATTACGGATTTCGTCCCTAAGTTTAAAACGTTGCATAATTCGTCTACTTTTAGAAACTAATTAACCTTTTCGTCCCTAAAATGGATGTCCGCTAATAATTTCCGTTAAAATTATCGCTAACTAATTTCACGTTTCGTCCCTAAAATGGATGTCCGTTAGAAATTAGGGACGAAAAGCGTAATTAGTCTCAAAAATGGATGATTTATGCAATATATTAAACATAGCGACAAAATCTGTAATTTGGAATAAACCATAGGGACTGAACCCACAACCTTCATGTTGGTGGGTCACTTACATACCGGCAAATTAGAAGCCTTTGATTAATTAAAGTAATCTTATTAAGGGTTTAATGTTGTTAAAGTAAAATTCCGAAGCTTAAGCCCTTCGTCTGATGACTGACGAAGGGTATATCAATAACACACACAAATAATGAATCAAATGTATTTTCTGTAATATTCAATGTTCATATGATTGAGAATTCAATGCTTAAAATGATATAAATGGTGAATTAAAGAACATTCTCGTTGTCCTCCTATTACAAAGAGAATTCTTCTTTATATAGTAAATGTCCGGAAGATAATGCGCCGAAGGACCGGACTATTCCTATTCTGTCAGCCAATTCCATCCTGCAGTGATGTGACCCACTCCTCTCCATACCTTCAAGTACACTGCCTCCGGCATTTATTGCAAGGCGCGTGACGGCGGTTTGTCCCCCACGCTCTCCTTCATTAAATGCTGCCACCAACTCTGTCTTGTCTCTCATTAATGCCATACCTCTTTTGACGTTTCCACTCTCTGTCATGAATGATGACCTTTCTGTCTTGTCAATGCCGTTGCGTGTCTTGTCCGGGCCGTTGCTCCTTAAGTACTAAGGACCTTCGGTGCACAGGACGAAAGGCTTCGTCACTTGTGGGTAATAAATATCTCCGTAGCTCCTTAAGTACTAAGGCCTTCGGTGCACCGGACGAAGGGCTTCGTCACTTGTGGGTAATAAATACCCTACCCCAACATCTCCCTCCCTAGCCTAGAGAAGTGAGTAAAGAGGTGGGGGCCCATGACTGTTCGAATCTTTACTAGACTGCATCTTGTCAGACTCTGCCATTTGTTTTTGGAGGGAAAATTATTGCCTCTTGGTTTTAAATGCCCCTGATTTGATGGGCACTTTAATTGCTCTTTAAAGTTACTAATTTCGCTATAAATAGCTGTTAGGTATTCCGATTTCATTAGTCCTTTCCTTTTCTTCATTTCCTTGTTGAACGTCTTACCATTGTTCACCGTTTTTTTCTTACTCTGATCTTGCTGATATGGGTAAGGACGATATGCTAACCTCTCGTTGTACTCTTACACACACCTCTTTTTCTGACTTTTTTTACTGAGTTTGGGTTGAAGATGGAGTGGCGGGCTCGCAATCCCGCGGCTAACTCCATCGTTACCGACTGTCCTGAAGGTTTCTTAGCGATGTACACTCGCTTTTTTGACGCGTCCAATGTTCGAATCCCTTTCACTCGTTTCTTCTTGTCTGTCATCGAATATTATCAGATGTGTTCAATCCAGATGAATCCCATGGGGGCCTTAAGGATAACCAATTTTGAGCTATTGTGCCATGCTTTAGGCTTCCCTGCTACCCTGAACCTATGGAGAAGTTTTTTTAGGTTGATCCGTTCAGGAGATTGGTTCACCCTTGAGCGTCGGCCAAAGATAGATAACGAAGGATGGGAGTGTTTTCGCTCAGTGCCCATTAGCGTGAAGCAGTGGAAAGATAAGTTCATTTGGCTAGACACTTCTGTGGCACCCATACCGATGCATTGGAGACCTATTCTGCCAGGTGCCATACTTGATCCAGCTCCTATGCTTACCGAGGAAGAGGTAGAGCGCTGTCGACTGATTTCAAGGAACAAGATCCCAGCCCGGACCCATAACGAGGCCGTGTTGGTATTGGGTGGTGTGAGCCGTCATTGGGCTCCCTTAAACATGAATCCCTCCATCCAACGGAATGGTCTTCGTAAGTTTTTTTTATTTTTTTATTTTTATTTTGCCGTCTTCTTGTACTATAACTTTTTTCTTTCTCTTTTTTTTTATAGCCATATCTTTGCTGGATTATTTGAAGCTTGATACTTTGGTTGGAGTTTCGTTCCCCTTGGTTTCTTTGGAGGAGAACGTCAACGGTATTCTGGAACAGGGGGTTGGGGACTTTGTCTTTCCCTCCGCTGAGGTGCAGTCCTTGATATCTGGCGTGGCCGCTCTGGTGGTTGATCTTCCCACTCCGTCTGTTCTTTCATCACCACTGCAAAGGCCACTATCTGAAGGTCCCGGTACTAGAGTCAAACGAAGAAGACTTTCTCTTGCTAGTGGTACACTTATACCTTATATCTCATCCTGTATTCCATTTTTATATAGATCTTAACGTACCCTTTGTATGTGGCAGATCCTTCTTCCCACAGTGCCATCCCTATGATGAATGTCTCTCCTGCCTCGCTGGGTACTAGTTCTCATCCTTTGGCTATTTCCATCTCCGGTGACTCAGATGTTGGGGAACCTATCCCTTCTGATGATCGTGGTAAAAATGTTGATGAAGGGGAGAGCACGCCGGCGAAACCCTTTGCTACCGAAACCGGAGGTTCTTTCACACCTCACTCGCCGAATGACGAGGAAGGTCCCTCGTCATCCCTATATATGCCAGGTTGGAAGGTTAGATGTGATAGTGGGATGAGTGATCCCAATGTGTGTCAAGATATGCTGAATCATTTTGCTACTCCTGTGGAGGCTTTGCGTTGGAGGAGCCTTCCTGACGAAACTTTGGCCGACAACTTTAACGTGTTACTGGCCCAGTTGGCAGTAGCTGGTATCGAAGTTCGTGGCCGTTTTATGGCCTCCCAGGGTAGTGTTGTGAAGTTTGAAAAGTCCCTTATTAAGAAGAAAGGGCGTCTGATGGCCGTGAAGGCCAAAGTTAAAGAGTTGGCGAAAGAGAATGTGAAGCTTCGGAGACGCACCAGGGCCCAGTCCCGAAGGGTTATTCTTGGATTGAAGAAACATGTTAAGTCCCAATACAGGATCAGGGACCTGGAAGATTTCATTCGTGACCTGCAAGATACGAACAGTGAACTTGTGAAAGCTCAATCCACCGCGGCTGTGGATCCAGGGATGAAATTGGTGTCCGTTTCTGATTGGGAAAGCTTGGTCGAGAAGGTGAAGCTCTTGGAGGTTGGTGACGAGAAGTTATCTTTTGAGAGGGCTGCGGAAGGTGCAACGATGGAAAGGTTGACAACCAACAAGGTTGTTTCTGCACTTGGGAAGGTCGAAGTAGGTGGGGCAACGGTCGAATCGCCAATACTTGAACGTGAGAATCAAAGGCTCTTGGCCGAGAATACCGTCTTGAGAGAGAAGGCTACATGGTTAGTTAAGGATGGCATAAAGTTTTTTGTGGAAAAACTTCATCAGAGCCATGAATTCAACGCTCCCTACGGAGAAATTGCCACTCTGTTTACCGGTACTGGGTATACTCTTGGAGGGCGCAATGGCTTCCGTCAGGCACAACGAAATCTTCCTCTTTTGTCCACGCCTAACTTTGACCCTGATTCCGAAGCCAAACTAGATGAAGCTCTTGAGCGTTTGCGACACCTTTCCTTCCCATATTTGGAGACACTCAGCCAGAGTCCTGAGCTCTCCGTGGAGGAACTGGTAAAGATAGAACCTTCAACTCCTGCTGCTGAATAATTTCATTTTATGTTTCGTAATTCATCTTTAAGATCTGTATTAATCTTGGATATTTATTTCTGTAACTTTGCACGATGTGTTTTAATGTAATGGCGTGTGTTTTTCCCCCATATTTCTGTTTATTGCTTCTTCTTTCTTTTCTTTTATTTATCATATATATATATGTATGTATATATATCTGTAATTGTTGAGCTGGGAAGCGTCCCTCCCAGAAGAGTACATTGGCTCTTTTTATTTATTTATTTATCTACACCAGGATATACGTTCAGACTAGTGGATGTGAAAACTCCTATCCCTATTCGAGGGATAAGTATGTGTGTTTTTCATATAATTATAAAGGTTACATTCGTTACATCATACAGAAGAATTTCTTGTGACATTACTAGATGTAACATTTTCGTAGTAGGCCTCCGTGCCATGTGCGTGGAATGGATTTGCCTCCCATTTCTTCCAATTCATAAGATCCATTTCCGAGAACCTCTCTGACCTTATAAGGTCCCTCCCAAGTCGGGCCTAGCTTCCCCACATCCTTTTGCCTGCTCGCTTCGTTCTTCCTTAAAACCAACTCCCCCCTCTTGAAGGCCTTCGGATTTACTCTCTTGTTGTAATACCCTTCTATCTGCCTTTTATATTTTTCTTCTCGTATTGCGGCAATTTCTCTTCTTTCTTCAGCTATGTCAAGATTGAGGCGGAGCTCCCTATCGTTTCCTTCGGTCGGTCCTAAGCTGGTTCTCGCCGTTGGCATTCCTATCTCTGTGGGTATGATGGCTTCAGTTCCGTATGCCAAGCTGAAGGGAGTCTCACCATTGCTGGTTTTGACCATGGTCCGGTGCGCCCATAGCACATGTGACACCTGGTCCAACCATTTGCCTCCTTCCTTGTCCAACCTTGTTTTTATACCTTCAACCAGGCTTCCCATTATCTGAGATGATGATTCCTGGTAACCCGAAACGACATACTATATTCTCCCAAACGAATTTCTTTACCTGTGATCCCGAAATAGAAGCTAACGGTTTCGCTTCTACCCATTTGGTAAAGTAATCTATGGCTACCAACAAAAACTTGACTCCTCCGTTGGAGACTGGGAAGGGTCCGACAATGTCTATGCCCCACTGATGAAACGGCCATGCCGATGTGACCGAAATCATATCATTTTTAGGTTGCTTTGGTACCGGAGCGTACCTCTGACAACTTTGACATTTTTGGATCTCTTCGGTGGCGTCTCGATGCATGGAAGGCCAGTAGTATCCCAAATTGATTATTTTTGCCACTACGGCTCGCGGTCCTGAGTGCATGCCACAAGCTCCTTCATGGACTTCTCTGATCACATAAGTAGCCTCCCTTGGGCCTACGCATCTTAATAATGGCATGAGGAAGGCTTTTTTGTATAGCGTTCCTTCCGCGAGTACGTACATGGGGAGCTTCATTCTCAGCTTCCTCGCCTCTTTCTTGTCAGTAGGTTCCTCCCCCGTTCTGAGATAATGGACAATGGGAGTCATCCAGTTAGGGTCAGTGTCTTCTATCACTGCACCTATCATTTCTACCTCTGTACTTCTGCGACTCAAAGTTTCTACCAGGATTTTCTTTTGGCCCTCCGGGGGCGCTAGTGATGCCACCTTGCTGGCCGCATCGGCCTTGGCATTTTCTTCCCTTGGAATTTGTCGGAGGTTAAAGTACCTGAAGCTCTCTATGAGGGTGATCACCAGCCCTTTATATTTTGCCATGTTTTCGTCCTTAGCTTCGAAGTCTCCCCTCACTTGATTAGCTACCAGAGCTGAGTCTACCCTAACCTCAAGATCTTGTATTTTCATTTTTATTGCTATCCGTAGGCCTGCCAGCAAAGCTTCATATTCCGCCTCATTATTCGTGCTTTCAAAGGACAGTTTTACTGCGTATGTGAACTCTTCTCCCGTAGGACTGATAAGGACCATGCCTGCTCCGGATCCAGAACTGCTAGAAGCTCCATCGGTATATAGGAACCATACCTTATCCTCTGATGGTGGGGAGGGCAACGTTGTCTTTTGCTTCCCTTGACTGTTTATCGGTGGGGGAGGGGGCATTGGCACTTCAGCTATAAAGTCTGCCAGGACTTGGCCCTTCATGGCCTGTCTAGGTCTATACTCTATTGAATAGGCCCCCAATTCTATGGCCCACTTTGCCAATCTTCCTGACCTTTCGGGAGTTTCCAGTATGTCCTTGATGGGTAGTTCTGTCATGACTACAATTGGGTAAGCTTGGAAGTACCGGGGCAACCGTCTAGCCGTGTGTATGAGAGCTAACGCTAGCTTTTCCATAGGCGGATAATTCAATTCAGCTGCTCGTAGCGCCTTGCTCACGAAATAGACAGGGGTTTGTTTTCCATTTTCTTCCGATATCAATACCGCGCTTACGGTGTTAAGGGAGGCCGCTAGGTACACAAACAATTCCTTTCCTTCAGTCGGGGCCACTAGGGCCGGTAACTGAGTTAAGTATCGTTTTAATTCCTGGAAAGCATCTTCGGCTTCAGCCGTCCACACGAAGTCAGTTGCATTGACACTCTTCTTCAACGCCTTGAAAAAAGGTAATGAGCGTTCAGCGGATCTCGAGAGGTATCGGCTCAAGCCTGCTAACCTCCCATTTAGACTCTGGACTTCGCCCAACGTCCAGGGGATTTCATCTCGGTAATTGCTTTAATCTTGTCAGGGCACGCCTTGATACCTCTTTCGGTTATTACGTGACCTAGAAACTTTCCTTCTACCACACCGAAGGTGCATTTCTTCGGGTTTAATTTCATGTTTATACTTCTCAATTTCCGGAAGGTTTCATCGATGTCATAGATCATATCTTCCTCCTTGTGACTTTTAATAACAAGATCGTCTACATAAGCTTCCAGATTTCGACCGATTTGTGCTTCAAAGGTTTTATCAATCATCCTTTGGTAGGTAGCTCCGACATTCTTCAGTCCGAAGGGCATTTTTCTGTAACAAAATATGCCGAAATCTGTGTAGAACGCTGTCTTATCTTCGTCCTCCGGTGCCATTTGGATTTGATGATAACCCTTGCAAGCGTCCAGGAAACATTTATACTTGTAGCCCATCAAGGAGTCGATCTTCCAATCGATTTCAGGCAGCAGGTAGTTATCTTTCGGACATGCCTTATTTATATTCTTGAAGTCTACACACATTCTCCAAGAATGGTCACTTTTTTCAACCAAAACCGGGTTTGCCACCCACGTTTGGTATCTTGCCTCTCGAAGGATTCCTGCATCCAATAGTTTGCTTACCTCCTCCTTGATGATTTGGCTACGCCCCGGTGCCATTCCCCTCTTCTTTTGCCTAATTGGTTCTACACTGGGGTACGTTTTGAGCCGATGTTCAGCTATGCTCCTAGGTACTCCTGTCATGTCTGATGGCGTCCATGCGAATACATCCATGTTACTACTGAGCAATGTAAACAACTTCTCCTTACAAGATCTGGATAAATGCGACCCTATGGCGATAGTTTGTTCCGGGAATTTAGGGTTGATGACAAGCTTTTCCTCCGGATCAGGGCTTATCTCCGGTAAGTTATCCGATCTTTCCGCAGAAGCACACCATTTTTCTCTTCGTCTCTTGGTACGAACCGTTGCAATACCATGGGGGGTGGGGAACTTCATCAATCCGTGAAAAGTGGATGGCACTGCTCCTAACTGGTACAATCCTGGTCTCCCTAGGATGACGTTGAAAGGGGCTGGTGCTTGAATTACTGCAAAATTCATCCATTCAGTCCTCATGCGTGGATATTCTCCTAACGTCAAAGGGAGGGTTATCTCTCCCAGGGGCCACATTATTTCATTGTTGAACCCTTGGAGTGCCGACTCTGGTCTTCTTATCCGCGCTTGGACCGACTTCCTAAGTTGCCGGAAAAAATGTTCATAGATAACTTCTGTGGAACTTCCCGTATCTATGTATACCCTGGGAACGATGGCGTTCCCCATCCTTTCTTCCACTATGATGGGATCTAAGGTAGGGCAACATTCACTCCGGGGGGGGGGGGGGGGGGGGGGGGGGGGGGGGGGGGAACGCTATCTCCTGATTCATCTAGGCGGGGTCAGGTTCCTTTCTTTTTAGAGGCAACGAATCCTTGTCTATCATGTTGACGGTCTGTGTCTTGGTTCCGGGAGATCGGTCGTCCTTCCCCCTCCGGTTATTCCTGTTACCTTGAGGTACTCCTTTCTTAATATCTTTGATCAGGTGTGCAAGTTCTCCTGATTTGACTGCCTCCTCGATCCTTCTCTTTAGGTGGTAGCAGTCGTTTGTGTTGTGCCCATGGTCTAGGTGGAATTCGCAGAACTTATCTGATAACTTCCTTTCCTTGTTTTCCAACATCGGATGAGGGGCTGGAAAGTTCTTTCCTACAGGCTCCGTTGACAAGATCTCGCAAGGGGTCTTTGTAAGCGCTGTGAACACTTCCTTTCGTCTATAATCAGTTCCGGAGGTAGCGGCTGTGTATGGATTTGGGTACGGACCCCGACTACGCTGTTCCGGTTGTTTCCCATCATTTCTTTGTGGCCCTGGACCCTCCGGTCGGGTGGTGTTCCCGGATTTCCAATTTCTGTCTTCCCTGTGAGTCTTGCTAGAACTGGCCTCCCGGCTGAGGTTAGCCGCTTCTTTTCCTCTAATGAAATCCCTTACCCTTGTCATCATTTCGTCCACGGTATCAGGAACTTTGTTATTCAGAGCTTCTATGAGCTGAGTGTTTTTTATGGCGTGCATGAAGCCGGAGACACGCATATCCTCCGTGGCTCCTTTTATCTCTAGACTTTCCTTATTAAAGCGTTCTATAAAGGCTCTGAGGCTCTCTTGTTCCTTTTGCTTGATGTTATGCATTTCTACTGACTTCCTCTCGCACCTTCGTTGTTGCATGAAGTTGTTTTTGAATTTATGTTGTAAGTACTCAAAGCCGTCCACACTCTCTGTGGGCAAACTATCATACCAGAGTCGTGCCGATCCCAAGAGAGTTTGGACGAACATGTGGCACCACACAGGCATAGACCATTGTTCCACTTCCGCGGCCCCGGAGAAGATACTCAGATGGTCGTCCGGATCTTGCGAACCGTCATACATTTTGACGTTTGTGGGCATCTTTATTCTTGGAGGAAATTTAAAGTTGGCTATGCGTTTTGTAAATTTGGTATCCCTCGACCTATGGTATGGTTTAGACAGATCATCCACTTCAGGGACAGGTTGCTGGATGACAGGAGGTGTTTGCCATAAGTAAGGGGGGATTCCCATATTTTGCTGAGACCCATACAACGGTTGTCCAAACTGAGGGGGTTGAACATGCTGATATTGAAGAAACGGTGTCTAAGGGCGTGACATACCGAAGTTAAACATTCCTGCCTCATGTCTACTACCTCCATTCGGAAGTTTGGCGTTAAGGAGGTTGACGAACGTCCCTACTGGCCTATTATTTGACCCTACCATCGTCGGTTCTCTATCAGCCGTTCTTCTGGATCGCAACGTCCTGCTTTGGTTTGAATGATCATTCCGAGTGGAGCTTTCCTCCTGCTCTATTTCTTCTGCATCTCCGTATGAAAGCTCGAGAGGGTTTC
This sequence comes from Senecio squalidus, assembly GCA_910822075.1. NCBI lineage: Eukaryota > Viridiplantae > Streptophyta > Magnoliopsida > Asterales > Asteraceae > Senecio > Senecio squalidus. The sequence continues at coordinate 60,114,383 of CAJVGC010000582.1, read as the reverse complement.
CTCTCCTACGCTCCTGCTGAGCGTGTTTGTTCATCATAGCTCTTAGGCTATTGAAGTTTTTGCGTACAAATTCCGGTGTAATCGGACTTGCTTGCTCGTTCACTCATGGGGTGAATATCGGAGGTGGCCCCGTGTCTTCAGCAGACTCTTGGGTAATGGATTGAACTACCCCTTCTTCTTGCTGATTTACGAGTACTTTTTCCATGTCTTCCCTTGATCTATCGCTGATTAACAACAGGGTCCCACGGATGGCGCCAATGTTAAAGTAAAATTCCGAAGCTTAAGCCCTTCGTGTGATGACTGACGAAGGGGATATCAATAACACACACAAATAATGAATCAAATGTATTTTCTGTAATATTCAATGTTCATATGATTGAGAATTCAATGCTTAAAATGATATAAATGGTGAATTAAATAACATTCTCATTGTCCTCCTATTACAAAGAGAATTCTTCTTTATATAGTAAATGTCCGGTCCTTGTCCGGAAGATAATGCGCCGAAGGACCGGACTATTCCTATTCTGTCAGCCAATTCCATCCTGCAGTGATGTGACCCACTCCTCTCCATACCTTCAAGTACACTGCCTCAGGCATATATTGCAAGGCGCGTGACGGCGCTTTGTCCCCCACGCTCTCCTTCATTAAATGCTGCCACCAACTCTGTCTTGTCTCTCATTAATGCCATACCTCTTTTGACGTTTCCACTCTCTGTCATGAATGATGACCTTTCTGTCTTGTCAATGCCGTTGCGTGTCTTGTCCGGGCCGTTGCTCCTTAAGTACTAAGGACCTTCGGTGCACAGGACGAAAGGCTTCGTCACTTGTGGGTAATAAATATCTCCGTAGCTCCTTAAGTACTAAGGCATTCGGTGCACCGGACGAAGGGCTTCGTCACTTGTGGGTAATAAATACCCTCCCCAAACAAATGTATAGTTAGGTTACATTATATTACACTGGTTATCTCTTCTTGTAAGTTGCATATTATTAGAATAAGATTTATTAGTAATATTTGATCATTGAGCGCCCATCAAGATTCAAATATAAAATTCAGACTCCAAACACCGAAATCTCATCAGAAGTCGCTATAGTTTTGAACCTTAGGGTAGAATGTAAGGTCACTATAGTTTTGTACCTTGTCGAATAATGTAACACGGTACTTAAGACATTTATGAAAAGCCAAAAACTGGAGTTAAATAAGAGACCTTAACTTAGAAGCGGCTAAAAGTTTATATATACTTCAAAATTCAGATGCTTAAAGACTCGAATGATCTAAGTACTTTTATCTCTCAAAAGTACTTTGAATACAAAGATGAAATACGAGCGAGTGGAAAAGAAATGTACAAAGGCATAACAAATGCTCACCTTTCCATACTCGACGGAGAGTAGATTACCTAATACATGACAGGTACGCACGCCACATTTAGTGCTTGATCAGGGTCCAATACAATATTAACACAAGGATCCATGTATAAAATGTGCGCTTATTGGACGCTCGAGAGTTAACAACGTTGAATGTCTTGAGAATTTCCATTGACTACATCAGAATAACCGAAGAACATTTACCATGAGCAACTAAAAAGCTTATTGCATAACCCTCAACGTAAAGCATCATCATCTCGAGTTTGAGTCTAGACTAATTTATTATACGCATACCCCTTCGTGTCTGCATAATGATAAATCCGAGCTATCAAACACTCGGGGAACTGTGGCAGAAAACAGTTGTAGCATGATTTATAAATTTTTATTTTTATGGTTTCAATTATAAGATTTAAATAGAGACTCTGGAAATGACTAGAATTAATGAATTATGATAACTTCTTACGAAGAAAAGTTGTGACTACAATTGGGATCATATATCCAAATAACATAACATCCAAAATGTTTGATAGTTAGTCGCAATTGCAAAGGGTAATTGATTATGACAAACACATGGTTATTATCTCTTTAACCTTAACATCTATTTGATGCCTCCCATAAATTCATGTATCCTAATATAAACTTGGTTTCTCGAGCCACAAGTTTCACGCTCGATGAACTAGTCATTGCGTATATTACTAGCCTTCACATACTAATGATTCATCAAACGTTACATTATCATTATTTAAGCTTGATCTATACCAAAAGTAGCAAGAATGTATACCCTGATATAGAAACGTCTAACGTAAATACTGACAGAATATATTAGCCCATCCACTTATGTTAATTTAGTTTAGGACCGTTTGGTCTTTAGGGATTCATTTTGTTTAGTATTTAAGGACCTTCTTGTATTATGTTTATTTATCATTTTGTAATAATAATATTTCGTTTACTCCTTTGTACTCTGATTTCAAAATGGTATAAGAGCCTTGTGCTCTTTCTAATACGTCAGGTTAAGCTTCCGCTGATTGCATCATGTTTCGTGTTTCGGATTTGTTTTGTTTGGTTAGTTTGCGTCTACTTTCACTTTGTTTATGTTTGGTCGTTTATTCGTTTGTTTAATTAGGGTTTAAATTTGTCTTTCATTTGCTTCTTAGATCAACTTGTTTGATTAGTTCTTTTGTCTAGTTAGTTTGTTTTATATATTCATTCGTTAGTTTGTCCGATTAGAATTTTAGTTTGATTGTTCGTGTCACACCCCGCTAAAGCGGAAACACGAGGTGCGAACGATATGATATCAGGAGACAAGGTATATAACAAACACTAACATGCCATTAAATAGATAAAATTTTACAAACGTTTACAACAAAATAAATAGTACAAATGTTACCAATACATAATCATAAGATGTCAAATGGAGCACAAGGGAACTAAACAAAACAAAAATAAAGTTCCACAGTAGCACATAAGATCCAATTTATAAAGGCATGTGTCAAAGTCAGCATCTTTAATCTCCTGAAAAGCGTTAAAAATACGTCAACAAAAGTTGGTGAATCTTTCGCAGTTTTATCAGTAAACAACATAGTTTTTAAATAGTGAAATCATAGTTTATTTATTATAAAATATAGTTTATTTATATATAAACTCATAGTTTGTTCATAATATAAAAGAAATCGTAAATTGTTTATCTCAATTTACTAGTTCAAATATGTGTAGAGTAATTGTTATAGAGTTTACTACGTGAGCCTAACATATAATTTTTGTGCCTCCCCCACCATCAGGTTATCAATCTAATGGCAATATAGTAATAATAAAATACGGGTCATAACATCTACCGATAGTTTAGTGTTTTACCCAACTTCTATCAGATAGATGAGGGCTAGTCGTGCCCATATAGATCTATATATATATATATATATATATATATATATATATATATATATATATATATATATATATATATATATATATATATATATATATATGAACCGGGGCTCGTGAGTTAACAGGTGTATAGTTTGGGGGCATGTATACCACACAGGTATACGTGGTGATAATAATAACTCTAGCAATTAATCTCTAGGTAGTTCGTGTTGGATTATAGTGTATTACTACTGGTGAAGATGGTTACAACTGGTCACTGATTAAGTTACTATTGGTAACTATTAATTCTGGTGAAGATGGTTACTACTGGTCACTAGTCAAGTTACTACTGGTCATCACTATTACTACTGCTGCTGCATGGATTGCATGAGAGTTTTTACTGGAGGTTACTACAGCTGAGCTGATAATGTTTACGGTTTATTAAAAAGTAGATTCGATAGATATGTAACAGATTTAGATAATTAAAAAGTAGATTCGATAGATATTGTCACACCCCGCTAAAGCGGAAACACGGAAGTGTGAAGAGCTGGAAAATCATGTCACAGGTCATACAAACATAACGGTAAAAGAGTCATTCATTCAAAATAAAAAGTAAATGTTTAAAACAATTTGAACAACCGAAAGATAAATTGTTTAACACAACGACACATGGTTAAAAGTGTTCATAAAATAATTCCCAAAACAACTGGCCAAGGTCTTTCCCAACAACGTCCTCACGCGACCGCTTTGACCCATCCACGCCATGCATCATGAGCTTACACTAAATTTCCTGAAACATAAGATAAAGTGTCAACTACGAAAACGCAGTGAGTGAGTTACAGTTTAAATAGTGGCATAAAAAGTATGAGTAAAGTATATAACGTAAGGGTTTCCCAACGGGAAGATTAGCGGAGAAAGTCGCTTAAAAAGTTTATATACTTGTAAAGTTTAAGTATCGGGCGAATTGTGCCCTAACTTGTAAAGACTAAATAGATTCACATTTAGTCAAATAGTAACAGCGGATAATCATCGCTAAAAGTTTATAAGTTTATGCGTAAATAACTAAATAGATTTCTTGTATCAATCCCTTGGCATCTATAACTAAGTGTTCACACTAATCCGATTATCAACCGAGAGGCCCCAACTTCCCGCCTCTCAAACGGAAAGTTAAAAGAGAGAAATTCAGTAATATGTACTTAGACTGCCATCTAAGCAAGGAACGGTTATTTCCTAAGTATCGATACCCATAATTACTATACGGCTTAAGTAGTTAATAGTGTGTAAGAGAGAAACTAAAACATGGGTGGGCACTGGGAAAGCTTATCATTTTAAAAAGAGAGAGTATCACGTCACTTAGAAACATGTTATAGTTCCATCAAGGGTCGGTTACGCATACAAGTATCAATAAGTAGTTGAGATAAAGAGATACATAACAATTATAAGTAGAGAAAGAGATGTTTTACGCATACGAGATTAAGTAGACGTTTCAGTGTCATAGTTTGATAAATCAAGTTTAGGTTTAATAAATCAAAGTTTGATAAATCAAGGTTTCAGTATTGCAAGTTGTTTTGTAAAGTATAACATGCAAATAATCTTATGTTTCCCCCAAAATGTAAAACATATAAATAAGGGGTTGTAACTCACGGATTGCGAAGAGATCGGAAACTTGGAATGCGGTCGAAAAGTATAAGCCGGGAATCACGGATTGCCTATTAATACCAAGGTAGTTTAATGAGTGTTATATTATTAAGTTCTTAATAATAATATAGGTAATTGTCATTAAAGTGTAAGTGTCAAAATAGTCCAAAGGTAATTATCGCGTATTGTCCGAAAGTCCGATTTAGCGTTTTAGGTCATTATATCTTTAAGTGTTTTGCTCGCTGAAGTGATTTGTAATTTCCGATGAAATTTGGGCAGCGCTTCCGCGCCCAAATTTCATATCCAAAAATTACCAATCAATTCCGCTCACAAATCACCTAAAATACAATAACACATATAATATAGTTTATTAAAGTCCAAATGGTCCAACACAAGTCACTTTTATAATAGATCTTGTTTATCTCAGTCCCTTTATGATTTGGTAAAAGTCCAGAATGTATACACAACTTTTAAATCGAGAAAACGACGATTTTTGGGAGGACAGCAGCCCGGTGCTGCGCACCTGGCTGCTGTCACAATCCCGTTTTGTGTTTTTCTTGCTAAAAACGTTTTGTGACTTGTAGATTTTAACATGCAACCAGTGTATAACATATAAGATAAAGTTTTGTCAGTTTATAAACAACTTTAAACCACAAATATGTAGATCTAATTACTTTTTAGTTAAAACTCGTTTTTGTAAGAAAAGTGATATAAAACTTCATAAAAACTCTTCTTTGATGTTTAGATCTAACATGCAATCAGTAAATATGGTTTTAAACAACATTTTAACAGTTCCAAAATCGTTTTTATCCACAGATTTGTGGATCTAAAGAATATTTCGATTAAAAACGTTTTTGACCATAAAAAGTCATAGATTTATGAAAAATCGGATTTTTAACCGTTAGATCTTACATGCAAATGGATATTAGTGAAATAATAGTAAAAGTATAGAGATCTACCGAAGGAAAACTCTAGGTGGAGAGTTTTGGCCGGATTATTGCTCCAAAAACGTTTACAACCGTGGTCCTTTTTGATAAAACGATACCCCTTTGCTTCTACTAAGGTTTGGAACGATTTGTATGGATGGAAATGTGTTTATAATGATGAAAAGTCACTGGAGTTTGATTATTCTTGAGAGGATTTGAGAGAAGATGTGTTTGTGTGTGTTTTTAGTTTTGAATAAAATGAAAGGTAAAATGAAAATGAATTGATAATAGGGTATGGGGTTTCCCAAATCTGGTCTTGGGACAGGTAAAGCAGTAAAAGACTCGTTTTTGATTGGTCCTTGTGGGTGGTGAGTGGTAAAAACGAGTAAAGGACCAAATGTGTAAAATTTTTGAATCCAGGCGCCAGGTGCTGCGCACCCTAGCACTAGGTGCTGCGCACCGGGGCTTTTGTCCTTTTCAAAATTTTCGTTTTTGCGTTATTGATTCGTTGGACCTTTTTGTTAATTGAAAGTTTTTAATTATGATAAGTTATGAACTTAGGAAAGTTCAATAAGTGTTTTCTTGGTATTAGGACTTATAATTTTGATTCCGGAAGTTATTTCGACACTAGTTCCGATAAAGTATAGATTCAAAAGTTACGAACCAAAATAGAGCGGACGAGACAAAGAAGTAACTAACGTTCCGAGTTGATATAACAATAGAATAAGTACCTGGATTTTGACGGTTGTCACATTCTCCCCGGGTTGAAAGAAATTTCGTCCCGAAATTTAGTGCGTCATATCAGGTAGAAGAGTTCTCGAATAGATGAGGATATTTCTGACGGAATTGGTCTTCACGCTCCCACGTGAATTCGTGACCACGTCGAGAGTTCCATCGAACCTTGATTATCGGGATACGGCTTTGCCGGAGTTGTTTGACATCGCGGTCGACAACTTCGAGCGGTTCCTCGATGAAGTTTAATTTGCTGTCGATTTTGACTTCGTCAAGAGGGATGACGATGGTCTCATCAGACAGACACTTTTTCAAGTGTGAGACGTGGAACACATCATGCACACTCGCGAGAGCTTGAGGAAGGTGGAGACGATAAGCAACGGGACCGATACGTTCGATGACTTCAAATGGGCCGGTGTACCTTGGACTCAGTTTACCGCGCTTCCCGAAACGGACTACTCCCTTCCAGGGCGATACTTTGAGGAGTACACGGTCACCCACTTGGAACTCGAGGGGTTTCCGTCGATTGTCAGCGTAGCTCTTTTGTCGGGTACGGGAAGTCTTCAGTCGCTCACGAATGGTAGTGATCTTGTCGATGGTTGCCTGAACGATGTCGAGTCTCGTAAGCTGTCGGTCGCCCGCCTCTAGCCAGCAGAGTGGTGACCGGCACTTACGCCCGTAGAGAGCTTCGAATGGAGCACACTTGATGCTGGCATGGTAGCTGTTGTTATAGGAGAACTCGACCAAGGGAAGGTGAGAGTCCCAACTTCCTCCGAAGTCTACTACACATGCTCTCAGCATATCTTCAAGTGTCTGAATCGTCCTTTCGCTCTGGCCGTCAGTCTGAGGGTGATATGCCGTGCTGAGGTCTAATCGAGTACCTAAGGATTTTTGGAGAACATTCCAGAAACGGGAGGTGAATCGGCTATCCCTATCGGAGATGATGGAGAGTGGGGTTCCATGACGGGAGATGATCTCGTTGATATAAACTTGAGCTAGCTTCTCCATCGAATGATTTTCCCGAATTGGTAAGAAATGAGCGGATTTGGTCAGTCGGTCTACGATTACCCAAATCGTGTCGTTACCCTTAGCTGTACGGGGCAACTTGGTGATGAAATCCATAGAAATCTGCTCCCACTTCCACATGGGAATTTCCGGTTGCTGAAGTAAACCTGAGGGCTTTTGATACTCCGCCTTGACCTTGGAGCAAGTAAGGCACTTGGCTACGTACAAGGCGATATCCTTCTTCATGCCCGGCCACCAGTAGTACTCCTTGAGGTCCTTGTATAACTTGTCGGATCCCGGATGGATGGAATATCTAGATCGGTGGCCCTCATCCAAAATGAGTTGGCGAAGATCCTCAGATTTTGGGATCCATGCACGGCCTTTGAAATAATAAATTTTGTCCGACTTGCGTTCGAATTCCTTCTCGTGGTTATGAAGCGTTTCAGCCTTAAGGTTCTCGGGTTTTAACGCCTCTTGTTGCGCGTTTGCAATCTGTTCTCGTAGGCTTGTCTGAATCTGGATACCTAATGCTCGAACTCGGGATGGCCTTACCCTTTCCTTCCGGCTTAGGGCATCTGCTACTACATTTGCTTTACCCGGGTGGTATTTGATCTCGCAATCGTAGTCGCTCAGCAGTTCTATCCATCTCCGTTGCCTCATGTTGAGCATTTTCTGATCTAAGATGTGTTGGAGGCTCTTGTGGTCGGTGAAAACCGTACACTTAGTACCATACAGGTAGTGTCTCCAAATCTTCAGGGCAAACACGACTGCTCCTAACTCTAGGTCGTGCGTGGTGTAGTTCTGCTCGTGGATTTTCAGCTGCCTGGAAGCATAAGCGATGACCTTGTCCTTCTGCATTAGGACACAACCAAGTCCTTGGTGGGAGGCATCGCAAAATACTACAAAGTTGTCCGTGCCCTCTGGCAGGGATAGGATTGGTGCGTGACATAGTTGGTACTTGAGCTTCTGGAAGGAATCCTCCTGATCTTTTCCCCAGATGAAGTCCTTATCCTTTTGGGTGAGTTCGGTGAGAGGTTTCGCGATCTTTGAGAAATTCTCAATGAATCTTCGGTAATAACCCGCTAATCCTAGGAACTGGCGGATTTCGGTCGGGGTTGTTGGAGCTTGCCATTTCTCAATCGCTTCGATTTTGGCTGGGTCTACATGGATCCCTTCTTGGTTTACCACGTGACCAAGGAAATGTACCTCTCGAAGCCAGAATTCACACTTCGAGAATTTGGCGTATAATTGTTGCTCTTGAAGAAGTTCCAGAATGAGCTCAAGGTGCTTCGCGTGATCTTCTTTATTCCTTGAGTAAATGAGGATGTCGTCGATGAATACGATTACGAACTTGTCCAGATATGGTCTACACACTCTGTTCATCAAATCCATGAACACTGCAGGTGCGTTGGTTAGACCGAAAGGCATGACAAGGAATTCGTAGTGGCCGTATCGGGTGCGAAAAGCGGTTTTCGGGATGTCGGACTCACTGACACGAACCTGGTGATAACCCGATCGGAGGTCGATCTTAGAGAAGTAAGTTGCACCCTGCAACTGGTCGAAAAGATCGTCGATTCTCGGAAGAGGGTATCGGTTCTTGACGGTCAGCTTGTTCAACTCTCGATAGTCGATACACATGCGGAAAGATCCGTCTTTCTTCTTAACGAAGAGGATTGGGGCTCCCCAGGGGGACGAACTCGGGCGAATAAGGCCATGGTCCAGGAGTTCTTGTAACTGTTTCGACAGTTCCAGCATTTCGGGTGGCGCCAGACGATAAGGTGTCTTAGCAACCGGTGCTGCTCCAGGGATGAGGTCTATTCGGAATTCCACTTGTCGTTGAGGTGGTAGCCCAGGCAAATCCTCGGGAAAGACTTCGGGATGATCCTTGACTACGGGAATATCTTGTAGTCGAGTCTCAGAAGGTTTACGCTCGACGACGTGGGCAAGGAATGCGTCATAGTCCCTCAGGAGGTACTTGCGCATTTTGATGGAAGATACAATGCGGAGTTGTCGTCCAGGCTTGTCTCCCTGAACAACGAGAGTCTCTTTTTCCGAAAGAGGAATACGGATAAGCTTATCGAAACAAATGATTTCCGCTCGAAAGCGAGATAGCCAGTCCATTCCAACGATAACGTCGAAACTGGAAAGCTCGATAGGAATCAAGTCGATGGGGAAAATTTTATCAGATAGGCACAGGGAACATCCTAAGATTATATCCTTAGCTTCAAATTCTTGGCCGTTAGCATATTCAACGGTAAATCTATCCTTAGGGACTTCAGATTCTAACCCTATGAGGGGTCTAAATTCTAAGGAAATGAAACTTCGTTCGGCTCCTGAGTCGAATAATACGGAAGCAAAGTGATTGTTGAGAGAAAACGTACCAGTAACTGCATTGGGGTCCTGACGCGCCTCCTCAGCCGTTAATCCGAATGTGCGACCCCTGCCTTGCCCTCCTTGATTCTGTGGAGCTCGGTTAAGCTTGGGGCAGGCATTGCGAAGGTGTTGGTCGCTCCCGCACTCGAAGCAGGTTCTTTTCGGGGCTGGAGTAGCAAACTTGTCAGGGCAGTACTTGGCATAGTGGCCCGTCTTCTGGCACCTAAGGCATACGGGACAGTTCCCGATATGGTGGAAGTTACACTTGTCACACTTTGGGTGCGAACCGGTGTAAGTCCCAGACTTAGCTGGCGGCGCAGGTGCAGATGCGGGTGAAGCAGTCACGGCGTAGTTCCGGGTCTTCTTGATACGGTCGCTTCTCCTCGGAGTTGACTCGGCCTTCCTCTTCTCACCAGTCTCCTTCTTGGAGGATCCGGAAGCGGTGAGGAGGTTGCTGGTAAGACGATGGGCCAGGATGATTGCGCTCTGGAGAGTTTGAGGTTCAGCTGCCATGACCATGCCTCGGATCTCCGGGACCAGACCAGAGATGTATAGGTCGATCCGGTTCTCCTCGGGGGTTACCAACCTTGGAACCAATCGGGCGAGTTCGTGGAATCGGGTAGTGTATTTCTCAATATCGTTCCCGACCATCTTGTGGTCCCACAGCTCAGCCTCGAGCTTCTTGATCTCTCCTCTTGGGCAGTACTCTTCTATGAGTAGGTTCTTAAAGGTGTTCCAGGGAAGGGCATAAGCATTATCTCGACCTCGGGTTTGGACAACCGTGTTCCACCACGACAGAGCTCGGCCATGGAATACGCAGGACGCGTACTCCACCTTGTTTGCCTCGGCACATCGGCTGATGTGCAGGACCGATTCAATGCTTTCAAACCATTGAACCAATCCCACAGCACCAGTTGTGCCGTGAAACTCCTTTGGCTTGCAGGCCATGAAGCTCTTGTAGGTG